>CAJQZJ010004381.1:17212459-17255794 GCA_907164525.1 Lophiomys imhausi | reverse complement strand
GTGTGTGTGTGTGTGTGTGTGTGTGTGTGTGTGTGTGTGTGTGTGTGTGTGTTTATATGTTGTGTTTTATGTGTGTGTTTGTGTGTGTATGTGTTGTGTGTACGTGTGTGGTGTGTGTGTGTTTACTTGTGTGTATGTATATATGTCAGCAGCCGAATGTTCTTGAGGCTCCTTCCTTTGAATTCATCTGCTATTCTTAGGCCCTTCACATACAGTGTTCAATCACTGTCAGAAGTTTTCTGGAAAAGGGGGTTCAATAAATATGTAAGCTTCCTGAAAAATTATTCAGCATTTTGCAAATTCTACACTGAAGATGCACCCCAGATTTGTTTCTTTTTTTTTTTTTTCGAGACAGGGTTTCTCTGGGGAGCCCTGGCAGTCCTGAACTCACTTTGTAGACCAGGCTGGCCTTGAACTCACAGAGATCCGCCTGCCTCTGCCTCCCGAGTGCTGGGATTAAAGGCGTCCGCCACCACACCCGGCTCAGATTTGTTTCTTGCTAACATCCCCCTTTCCTTTTATCTGTTATTACGGACATGGAGTGAAGATTCCTTCATTGCTAAGTGCCACTCTCCTTGTTTGGCCAGATTCCACACAGAGTCCTGTAAAGGTGATTTTATTATTCCTGAAAAGAGTGACTCAGTCCAAACAGTTTTAGAAGTTAAAGAAGTTAGTTGATAGAAAAAACGTATAGCTGTAGTAAATACTCTTGCCAAACATTGTGAATCTCATTAAGAGACAGGCCTGAGATAGATTTATGACCTCAGATAAGCTTTGACCTTAGAGGTGTTAAGACCAAACTCTAAGTGTGCCATAAAACCAGTTAAGGACTCTATACTTCCCATGAACTTAGGAGATAATGACACTACCAAGTTTAATTTAGTACAAATTTAGTACAAATCTTAATGACAAAATATGCAAACTGTTTCATTGTAATTTTTTTGTTTGTTTGTTTTTCAAGACAGGGTTTCTCTGTGTATCTCTGGCTGTCCTGGACTCACTTTGTAGACCAGGCTGGCCTCGAACTCACAGAGATATGCCTGCCTCTGCTTCCCTAGTGCTGGGATTAAAGGCGTGTGCCACCACCGCCGGCTTCATTGTAATTTCTTATACTTTGTCAGCTTTGACATAATATACTGTCATTTTAAGCTTAACTTGTGTGTAGAAAAGCAATTGCTAAGTGCCCTCCTAGGGCAACCGCTTTATCTGTCCTTATGATAAATGCCTTTGAACCATGAGACAATTCTTTCTTTGATATAATGAGCCCTTGTTCAGGGCATAAAAAGGGTAATCACTACAATAAACTTCTTGCATCCTAGCTTCATCCATTTTCTCTTTCTCGTCTGAGTGTGTGTGAAAGTTCTTTTCTCATTATTTTCATATAACTCATGAATCAGGTAAAAATCTCAGAGCTCCACCATCAAACGTGAGATAAATTGGTCAAGGTGGCTTGGCGGTGGTGGCGCACGCCTTTAATCCTAGCACTCAGTAGGAAGAGGCAGGTGGATCTCTGTTGAGTTCGAGGCCAGCCTGGTCTACAAAGTGAGTCCAGGACAGCCAGGCTGTTACACAGAGAAACCCTGTCTCGAAAAACAAAACAAAACAAAAAACCCCAAATTGGTCAAGGTGTACTTTACCCAGCTAAACTCTCAGCGGGTGGCCTTCCAGCTAGCAGGCCAAGTGCTTGTGTTGATTTACAGAACAAAGGGCTGTTTTGAATACCTCCTGGGCTTGCAGCCCCAGCCACAGGAAAAAAGTTGGCCATTTTAACTCCTGTAATCAATGACAAAGAACTTGCTCTGAGCATCAGAGAAAAAAACCAAAAACATAGGTTCCCTTCTCTCTCTCCCTCCCTCCTTCCCTCCCTCCCATAGCTAGCTATTAAAAATTACCTGCAGATGTCATCTGCCCTTGCAGTCGGGTCATCAGCCCCTGGAGCAGCCAGACCTTGAAGACTGCTGGCACTGTGTCCTAAGACGCTCTGTGCTGTGTACCAAGGCTGGCCCTTGGCGTATGTGTCTGTGTGTGTGTGTGTGTCGGTTTCTCTGGCTGTGAATGTGCCAGGTTGTCCCAATTTCAATTGATAGCTGGCCACTGGCAAATAGGTTCTTAATTCTTAATCTTAATTACTGATATTATCAGATCACACATTATATATCATTCGGTAATTACATTGACATATATGTGGATATATGTAGATCACACAATGGCTAGTATAGGGTTAAAGAGGAGTCCAGACAAATTTTAAAAGTTGTAAGAGGTCTTCCTGGGGCTGGGGAAATGGCTCAGAGGTTAAAAACACTGACTGCTATTCCAGAGGTCCTGAGTTCAACTCCCAGCAACCACATGGTGGCTCATAACCATCTATAATGAGATCTAGTGTCTTCCTCTGGCCTGCAGGCATACATGCAGACAGAACACGGTGTACATAATAAATAAATAAACAGTATATATATATATATATATATATATATATATATATATATATAATGTTTAGTGGGAGTCCCTAGCCTAGCAGGGACATGGGACTGCTTCGGGTTTCTATGGAGGATGGAGCAGAGCTGGTGGCATCTGTCCTTGCCACCAGTGACAAGATGACAGATCAGTGGGAGCTGTTGTCATCCCGGTATTAGGTGTCTTCTCTTCCTTTTTATGGGCTCTACATGAGGGTGGTTGCAGACTTCTTCAAGCTGATATTTTGGGGAGGTTCTCAGGTCTGTGTGGTTGGTTGGTTGGTTGGTTTCTATACACTCCTATGCTCATATGAACCCAATCTACTTCACCAATGGTGTAAGTGTACTTCTAGGAACATCATTTATTGATCCGTGCCTATGGGTGGTCCTGGGCAGGTATGGTATATATGTGAGCAGTGAAATACCGCCATCCTGCCTCTCTGTTTGTGCCCAAAGTGGAGGCAAATGGGGGTGATGCACAGCCCACAACCCTCTCCTTTGCACACTATGGAGCAACTCTGGGCAGGGCTCAACAGTTTCACAAGCTGTGGTGGATTGTGAGCTAAGGATCCATTCTCCATGACCCCCAAGCTTGCTGATATCCCATTAGTGACCTAGCATTCTGAGTTTCAGTCTTCTCATCAGGAAAGTGGGGCTGTAATTGCTCCTAAGGGAGTGGTCATCCCTCATCACTCATATCTCCTTGCTCCTGGTCTACTGTCAATCAGGCTGACAGGCCCCTCTCCTGCCTTATAGAATCTAGAATCCAGCTGCCTTAAAGGGCCACTGCCAACTATGCCAAGTCAGAGTGTCCTTTAGGATTAAGTGTTAACCTGCTGATTTCTCTTAACTGTTTTTTTTTTTTTTAATTGACGTTGCTCACTGGAAGGGAGGTGATGGCTGTGTAATAGCTAAAGGTAGTGGGTGTCAAAAGGACCGGGGTAGAAAAGCCTGTATAGTCCCTGCTTTGGGAAGCATCCTTCAGGGAGGATGGTCTGAGATTTGGTATTGTAGGGTATCCATATCTACTAAATGTTTGAAAGGGGCTCTTTATCCCCCACTAACCTTAAAAGCATTTTCTGGAGAAAGAGACGTAACTGAGTTTTGGGGGCAAAATCCTGGGTTCTAGTACTCACAAATGCTGATAAAAAGAGCCAATGAAGAGATGGTGATAGGATTCCTTTAATGTGGCCACGCTGGGAAGAGAAATACACACAGTGGTCCAGTGAGATCAATCTCCAGGGACCTGACATGAAATTTAATTTTATGCAAAGACAGAATTGGGGCACAGGGTGTGCTAACTCACTCATCCGGGTCTGAGTGTGGTCCAGTGGCTCATGCTCTCTGCTCTGGTTCCATAGGTGGCCCTAGGAGGCCTTTTCACTTTTGGCTCAACATTATGTTCAGGAAATTTAGTTTAGTTTAGTTTTTTTAATGACAGGCAGCTGCATTTCATTTAAGAATTCCCATTATCAAATACAGAGAAGGAGCAGGACCTGGAGACATTGTGGTGGCCATAGCTGAAGGAGGAGGGCAGAGAATGCTACTGGAATCTAGAAAATGGACAGGACATCCTACATTGAACATGCAGGCCCTTAGAAGGCATTTCAGCCCTGGGTATCAACAGTACCAGGGCTGAGCAATGCACTGTGAAATAACTGTTCACAGGCATTTGATTTCTTTTACTTTGGGTCAAGTTATATGAGTCACAAATTTATAGAAATCACTGAATTGTATGTCCTTTGATAAATAAGTATCTTTCTCCTGAACAAATTATTTGGAGGGAAAATGTTGGGTTATTGTCAATATTTCTTTTCTTTTCTTTTTTCTTTTTTTTTGGGGGGGGGGGGTTGAAACAGGGTTTCCCTGTCTAACCCTGGCCATCCTGGAACTAGCTCTGTAGACCAGGCTGGCCTCGATCTCACAGAGATCTTCCTGCCTCTACCTCCCGAGTTCTGGGATTAAAGGCATGCGCCACCGCGCCCTGCCTTGTCAATGTTTCTAAGTTGTATTTGTTACACTTCCCTACCAGGTTCTCATTGTCGCACATCTTCACTAATAAGGACAGTTTTCTATCTTCTCTGTCTTTGCTTGTGTTTTAAGAAATTACTGAGCTGTGTGAAATGATCCAATCCAGGCCAAATTAAGTTATATAAAGTCAGGTTTATTGGATAACCAAGGGCAAGAGAAATAGCACGCACATGTGGGGGGGGGGGGGGGGAGAGGGGAAAGAGGGAGAGAGGAAGAGAGAGGGAGAAATAGAGAGAGAGAGAGAGAGAGAGAGAGAGAGAGAGAGAGAGAGCCCAAGTTATGGGGTTATATTGGCAATGGCTTGTGGAGGCGGGTCATGCCAAATAACAGGTAGAACTGAGGGAGGCTGGGAGAACCTGGAACTCAGGCAGACCTAACTGTTTGTTTGTTTGTTTTGCGTGAGTATGTGTGTGTTCTGCTCAAGTGTGTGTATGCATGTCCACAGTGTGCGGGCACATGTGCAGGCCAGAGGTTGACATTAAAGGTTTCCATCCATCCCTCTCTCTGAACCTGCAGCTTGAATATGCAGCTGGTCTAGAGAGCAGGTTCACCATGGGCGGTCCCTACAAGGCAGGCTGCCATGCCCACCAGGCTTTTCTTATGCCCCTGCTGAGGGGTTGAACTCCTGTCCTCACAGTTGGGTGGTAAGCACCCTATCCACTGATTCACACCCTAGGCTGTCAGGCTAGCCTAGAGGACAACCTCCGCCCTCCATTGCCTGGGTGCTAGAATTTGAGGAATGGGTTACCAGTACTCGGTTTATGCTGAGGGTGGAGCCCAGGGCTTCCTGCAGACTCTGCAAGGGCTCCAGCACTAGCCTCCCTTTTTGTTTTTATTTTTAAAACCCTTTTCTAGACACCCCCCCCAATTCAGAAAGACTAGATGTTCCACGCAGCAATGCCTATTAAGTTATCCTTCTCAATGGCTTGCGAAGGACGGATCACACAGGAGGGCAGCCACTATGCATAGTAATCAGAGACACATCAGGTGATAGGGTTTCTCTCATTTCAGTGGCCCCTGTCATATGTCTTCAGGCTCAGCTTCTCACAATCTTCTTTGTAAGGTTGGTCTGTCACATTCATAGCTCTGAAGCCTCAGAAGCCTTAGATAGAAATGATTTAACAAATCTCAGATAGAAACGATCCTCTCAAAAGAATATCACACCTGGCAGTTGGGTGTGGTGGTGTGCACCTGTAATCTTACCACTTGGGAGGTGGATGAAGGGAGATGAGGGGGGTTCAAGGCTAACCTCAGCTATAAAGTGAGTTCAAGGACCGTCTGGGCTACCTGAGACCTTGTCTTGAAAAACAATTGCACCTGTATTCCACATTCCAAAACAGAATAATTTTTTCTTCTCATTATTCCTTCCATAGCAAAGCATGAAAACTTTATGTGACAATTACATTGCACTAGGTATTTGAAGGCCTCTAGAGGTGACTTTAAAGTGTACATCAGGCTATGTAAAGAGTATATGGAAATATCAAGTCATTTTCCATAAGCAATTTGAGCACCCAAGATTTTAGTATCTTGGTGTAGAGCAGAGGATACCCTAGAACCAATGTCTTACATTACTGATACTCTGGGACAACCATTCTAACCAATCATTTTCTGTGGTAAATTATGCTATAAGGGTCAGGCTATCCGTCATTTTAGTTTGTGCTAATTTTTTTATATTGGGTAGTATTTTTTTTAAAGATTTGTTTGTTTGTTTAATGTATACAGTGTTCTGTCTGCAGGTATGTCTGCAGGCCAGAAGAAGAAACCGAATTTTATTATAGGTGGTTGTGTGCCACAATGTGGTTACTGGGAATTGAACTCAGGACCTCTGGAAGAGTAGTCAGTGCTCTTAACCTCTGAGCCATCTCTCCAGCCCCATTGGGTAGTATTTTTTAATCACAAAACATTTTTCCCCTATCGCATGTTACTTGGTGACAGTAAAGGAAATTCAGTGGGACCCTGGAGGGAGGGAATCAAAAAGTTTTGATCTCTGGTCCATGGGTTCTCAAACTTTGCTCTGGGGATCTGCAGTACTGTCATCATCTAGGACCACACCTCATCTGACTCCCCTGGTACCCATTGAACTCCTGGGGTGAGAATCCTAACTTTGTATTTTAGCACCTTCACCCCAATTCGAGGCAGTAAGATGGCAAACTAAATATTGGCAAACCACTGATTTGTTCTATCCTTACAAAGGAGCCACAGATAGTCCCAATTTGGCAGAACCCTTGTTTTGGTAACATAATTAAGGAGTCTGTTACCCTCCCAAGGTTAAACAATTAACCTTTACAAGTAAATGTGAGTTACATCTTGAAATACAATTCGAGCCAGAAGCAGTTACCAAGCCTAGTACTGAGACAGAGGCAGGAGAACTAATTCAAGACCAACATGGGCTTCATAGTGAGCTCCAGGTCAGTCATCCCAGACTACAGACTGAGACTCTGTCATTCTCTAAGTCCCCAAAGCCAAGATCTTCTCGTTTCTGATTGCTAAATGCAATATTGTCACCACGTGCATCTTTACCTGAGTTTATCTGGATGCACTGTGACTGTGATTTGCAAGTATTTGCTTAAAATCAACCTACAGCCAGAAAGAGACTTTACTGTACTCAACCTTGGCCTCAGTAACAATTAGGTGCAGCTCCCTGTAGCTCATGTGTGAGGCCAAGGACTGTTGACCCAAAAGGCTTACCATGGGAATCTTCAAAGTTCTCCATGTTAGCTAAGGCCCCTCCCACACTGAGGCAAGAATTTAAAATAATGCTTTGGGTTCTGCCGATCAGATAACAACTTGTTCTGTTGTTAATTGTGTAAAGGGGTAGAAAGTAAAATGATTAGTCCCAAGAGGAAGGTTTTCTCTAGAGGACCAACCCCATTGGAAGACATCTGAGTTGTGGAAGAATTGTTGTTTTAAAGACAGGGTTTGAAAATGTCTTCTCCCCCCCCCCCCCCCCATCATGATCATCACTACTGAAACATAAACCAGAAACATCATTTCTAAACCATCAGTCAACCTGGATGGAGTCCCTTAGTTGGTCAGGAAGAGTCAACGGGGATGTCATTGTCCTCTACTTTCTCAGCTTGATTCAAAGTGAAAAGCAAACCCCTGCATTTTATAATTAAAGGAATCCCCGAGTCATTTGATTTGCTTCCTTAACAAAACAAACCTGCAGAGCCAAGCATGGTGGAACATGCCTCTCAACCCAGCTCTCGGGAGGCTCAAGAAATAGCATCAAATGTTCTAGGCTGGGGACTGGAGAGAAGGCTCAGCGGTTAAGAGCACTGGTTGTTCTTCCAAAAGGCTGGGATTCAAATCCCAGCACCCGCATGGCAGTTCACAGCTGTCTTTAATTGCTGGGTGTGGTGGTGCACACCTTTAATTCCAGCACTCCAGAGGCAGACACAGGCAGATCTCTGAGTTGAAAGGCCAGCCTGGTCTACAGAATGAGTCCAGGATAGCCAGGGATATACAGAGAAACCCTGTCTCAGAAAACCAAAAGAGTTCTAGGCAGGCCTGGGCTACTCATAAAGAAAGATATGACCACAAAATAAAACCAAACCTCAAAGCAAACTATAAAAAATTCCTTCCAAAGAGAAGCCCAGGAACTCATCCAAGTTCACATGGTTTTGTTACCCCTTTCAGTCTGGATAATTTGGACCTCCTCAATGTAACTCCACTAAATTTCCAGTCAGTCCTCTCCCAGTCAAGTTTCCTGTGCCCTTTCTTCTATCATTTAACTTTACTAATCTGGTGTTTCTGTATGAACCAGTGCCTTCTCAGCTTCTTCCCTGAGTAAAAAGAATAATGAATGATTAATTGGGGATGAAAAACAAGTCCCAGAACAATTACGAAAGCATAATGAAGAGTCTGTCAGTACCTGGAGCGTAGCAGAGGGTAAGGTTCTTGAGGAAGCCAGAAATCTTCAGCGATTGCCTGGAGGTGTTCCTGCACTTGATCTTTTTGTGGACTTCTGAGTAACAGGATTAAGCACAAACTGTTTGTTTTGCTTTTGCACAACACCCAGGTCTTTCCCGACTCCATCACAGTAGACTGGGTGGGGCAAGCAGCAGTTCTGGGAGTCAAGCCTCTATCTTGCTTTTTCTTTTGTTTTGTTGTTTTTTTGGCTCTGGGTTTTGAAGGGTCAGGCGAGCTCTATCTTGTCGCTGCTGAGTGTCCAAAGGACAGGCCTTCTCGTTCTCTGTTGATTTCTTTTCATTTCTTTCCTTCCTTTTTTTGGAGCGCTGGGAATTGAACTGAAGGCCTCCATGTGCATCGCGTGTGCTGGGCCAATGCTCTGCCACTCAGCTGTCTCTCCAGCCCTAGTTTAAGAACTTTTAAACTGCATATTATTATGTTCTCATTTCCATCTCTCTCTTTAAAAATCTTTATTTTTATTTCTGTTTTTGAGATAAGGTCTCATTAAGTTGCTCAGGCTGGCCAGCCTTAAACTTGACATCCTCTCTGCTTTAGTCTCCAAAAGTTCTGGGATAACAGGACTGTATTAGGCTCCAAGTTCTGTTGTTTCAAATAAACAATAATAAATAATAATCTCTATATTTTGGAGCTGTGTTCTATATAGCTTAATAACTGTGTGTGTGTGTGTGTGTGTGTGTGTGTGTGTGTGTGTGTGTTTCCCCTTGTTGTATGAGGTATTGAACCCAGGGCCTATGACTACTAAACACTTGCATTACCATTGAGCTGTATATCCAGCCCTCAAAAAGAAGTCTTGAGTAGTGTTCACCACATAAAGGGTTCTATATGCTGCAGAGAGAATGTCTTTAAGATGGCCCCAGGGAAGGATAGACTTGTCTAGCCTGATTAATTGGCTAGTTCAGGAGTAATTGCTTCCAAAGTGAGCACTGAGGGCATGGTTGCTAAGGCTGCGGGTATCATCTTTGTCCTTGACACTAGGTAGGGAGGCCTGAGGCATCCCGTCTCGTCTCAATAGCAGAAAGCTCAGTGTCCATTCTGGATAAGGAGGCCAGACTGCAGCCTGTTCAGAAGAAGTATCAGGTAACAGACATCCTCTAGTATGATGACCAGTTTTGTGAAACATTCTCCTATAGGGACTTGTAAGCTGAGGCCCCAGAATGGGGGAAATTGGTCTAAGGACAGGCAAGAGAGGAACAATAGCTATGTTTTTGAACATGTAAACAGCACCATTGGTGGTACTGGACTGAATTCAGACACAACATGAGAATTCTTATTCTGGTCAGTATCTGCACTTCTTAATATAGTAATGTCATTGATGTTTATCCCCCCTAGTCTGTGTAAATCTGAACCTCCATGTTATTAGCCAGCTGTAAACAGATTTAGTTGTTCTAATTAAGTTATGTATCTGTATACTGAATGCTTTGTCAGGCTGTAGCTATTTCAGAATTCATTCTAAGCCACAAGGCTTTGCCAAAATGAAATTACTGATGCCAAAATTACTCTGTTGTTTAGACACAGCAGACGAAATAACCTAATATTTAGCAGTGTTATTTTTGGAAAAAGGACGAAGCCAGAGATTGAACTGTCCTTTGCCCTACACCAAAGAAGATGCTGTTAGGAGAGTGAATTGCTTTACAAAATGTCGGCATTTTCTTTTACTACTGACCTAAAGATCCAGGGGAGAGTTCCTCAGAACATTTGTTTGAGGCAGGTGCAAGGAGAGTTTAGTAAGGAGGAAAGAAAAAACAGCATATAAGCAGGAAAAACAAAACATGTAAGTAATAAAACCTGGAGGAATGAAACTCCAGCTCAGGACAAGGCAGGCCACTGGGCTGGAATCTGGGTGCTTTGGATCTCAAGTTCCTTGGTAGGATGCTGTGCTAATCTATCATCAGAGACTTTCTAGAAGGGAGACTGCGCACTGAAGGACACTCTTCACAGGCTGGAATGAAAGCTCATTTCCCTCTGGGAGTCAATCAATACACAGGGTACAGACTCTCACTTGGGAAGTGCAGACAAATAGTGAAGGAAAATGGAAAAGCAATCAGCAGTCAAGAGGGCACTTAAAACTCATATAATGTAGGTGGTGGAAAGTTGGGTGTGGGTGTGCACATCCTGAAAGCCCAGCTGTCAGGAGGTAGATGCAGGAGGATCAGGAGTTCAAAGCTAGCTTCTGCTACACAGTGAGTTCTAGGCCAGTCTGGATTGCTTGAGACCCTGTTTTGTTTTATTCTTTAATATAAACCCATAGAAAAGTAGAAGGATGGAGGTGCAAGAGCATTTGAGTGGTCTCTGGGTGGTTAGGCCCTTAATGCTCTTCCAGCACAGATCAGAACGTCGTTTGCGGCCAGGATTCAAGCTCCTTTACTGTGAAGCCTCAGGTCTCATCCCCTACAGCTCACAACCTGCTCATTACACCCCAACATTCTGTAACACCAGAGCAGATGCCTGAGTAAGAAGAGAGGGGTTCCTGTCAAAGTCACTCCCCCTACCTCGGCGGCTGTGTCAGATCCCCTAGGACCGGAACTCCTCCCCCTGGGAGCTCTTGTTTTGGAAACTGGTGGGGTGGAGCCAGAAAACATTACAATGAAGCTGGGATGGAGGAGGTGTGCTTTTATTTCAGATAGTGTCATCTGAGTAGAGTCTCCCGAAACAGCAACTAATGGAACCGAGGTTGTGTTAGATCCCTTGGGTTGTTAACCTGACACACCGCGGAGAGTAGGCTACAGAGCAGACGACCGAAGCAGTAGAGGAGGGCAGGGAGCCGCACGCCTAGCCCAGTTCATCCCTTCAACTTTGCCTTTTGCTGTGCTAATTGTAACAGGAGGAGAAAGAGCTAGGAGAAACCCCTGAGGGAAAGGAACTAAAGGAGAAGTGAGAAACTCACAACCGGCAGATGCGAACGGGGAGGCCAGAGGAGGAGGAGGAAAAGGCTGGGCTTCGGCAACCTGCTGCTGGGATTTAGACAAAGGAGGCTTGAGAGAGGCGGGATCAGATTCTAATATCAACTCGAGGAGAGAGCCAGCAGCTGGGCTCCGGGAGATGAGACGACTGGAATTCACTGTGACTGGAACATGTACCACAGCGACAGCTCCCGGGAAAAAGTAAGCCTGGGAAGGGATTTGAAGAGCTTGACAGACTCTGACGTCTCGACCCTCTTTGAGGTATGCCTCCGTCCCTGCGTTACCTCTTCGTAGTCTCTGTGACTACTGTCATCGTTTTTATCGTGCTCTACGTGTTAACTTTTGGGGGAGATCAAAGCTACCAGAAACTGAACATCTCAGACTCTGTGATGCTGACTCAGGTGTGCACATCCTTTATCAACGGGAAAACCCCTTTCCTGTGGAGAAGCAAACTAATGATTCACGAGAACCCTTCTTGCAGAGAATATGTGTCCCAAAGCCACTACATCACCGCCCCTTTATCTCAGGAAGAGGCCGAGTTTCCTTTGGCATACGTCATGGTCATCCATCATAATTTTGACACCTTTGCAAGGCTCTTCAGGGCCATCTTCATGCCTCAAAATATCTACTGTGTTCACGTGGACGAAAAGGCGACCACTGAATTCAAAGGTGCCGTGGGACAGTTACTGAGCTGCTTCCCCAATGCCTTTCTGGCCTCTAAGATGGAGCCAGTGGTGTACGGAGGGATCTCCCGGCTCCAGGCTGACCTGAACTGCATCAAAGATCTGTCCACCTCCGAGGTCCCCTGGAAGTACGCCATCAACACCTGTGGGCAGGACTTCCCCCTGAAAACCAACAAGGAAATAGTTCAGTACCTGAAAGGACTTAAGGGGAAGAATCTTA
This sequence comes from Lophiomys imhausi, assembly GCA_907164525.1. Taxonomy (NCBI): domain Eukaryota; kingdom Metazoa; phylum Chordata; class Mammalia; order Rodentia; family Muridae; genus Lophiomys; species Lophiomys imhausi. The sequence continues at coordinate 17,243,574 of CAJQZJ010004381.1, read as the reverse complement.
CTCCAGGGGTGCTGCCTCCAGCTCATGCAATTGGAAGGACCAAGTATGTCCACAGGGAACACCTGAGCAAAGAGCTTTCCTACGTGATCAGAACTGCCGCCCTGAAGCCTCCACCTCCCCACAACCTCACCATTTATTTTGGCTCCGCCTACGTTGCCCTATCGAGAGACTTTGCCAACTTTGCTCTCCATGACCCACGGGCCGTTGATCTGCTCCATTGGTCCAAAGATACTTTCAGTCCCGATGAGCATTTCTGGGTGACGCTCAATAGGATTCCAGGTATGTGAGAGTCCGTGTTTCATGCAAAGGAGATGCCCGCAGGCCTCTTTATCCACAGGTGCTACATTTCAGGGTTCAACCCATCTTGGGTGGAAAAATATTCATAAAAAACAAAACCACACAACAAACCAGTGTGTCTGTATTGAGTGTGTGTAAACTTTCTTGTCACTCCCTTAAGCAATGCAGCTTAACAATTATCACTTGGCATTTACACTGAGTTAGGTGGTTTAAGTCACGCAGAGAACATAACAATACACAGGAGGCTGTGCTTAATTTATATGAAAATGTTGCACTATTTGATGTAAAGGACTTACGGTTCTGCAGGCTTTCTTCACCCAAATAGGGTCTGGAACTAATCCCCCAGAGATGCTGAGGGGTGGGCGTGTTTAAAGGACTTTTAAAGAATCTTTATTCTTTTTTCTGTTAGTTCTTAAAGACAGGGTCTCCCTGTGTAACAGCCCTGGCTCTCCTACACAGGCTGGCCTCAAACACACAGAGATCCACCTGCCTCTGCCTCTCACTGGGACTAAAGGTGTGCGCCACTACACCCAGCTAAGAATCTGTTTTTTTTTTTTTTTTAAATCGAGATTAGAGATGCAAACTGCAGTGTAGACTCCTCAGTCTTACCCTTTGAGCGCTCCTGGTGCTCTTGGTAGGTGACATGGCCAAGCAATGCCTTCCCAGGACCCCCCCCCCCTCCCCGTGGCTTACATTTGACAAAGTCATCTGAAGCTGGAGAGATGGCTCAGCGGTTAAGAGCACTGGCTGCTCTTCCAGAGGTCATGAGTTCAATTCCCAGCAACCACATGGTGGCTCACAACCATCTATAATGAAATCTGGTGCCCTCTTCTGGCCTGCAGATATACCTGCAGACAGAACACTGTATACATAATAAATAAATCTTAAAAAAAAAAAAAAAGAACTGTGTTTAGTTCATTCTAGAAGTTCTTCCCCCCTAGTTTATCAGACTTTCTCATCGTCCAGGACCTTTGCCTGGACCACCCTCCTGCCTGTCCCTAGAACCACGCAGCAGCAGCTTCCTTCTCACCTGCTCTCAGACCTCAGCTCTCAGAGGAGAGCTACTCTGGCTGACCCCTCCCCACTGCCCGCCCCTTCCCCACCCACAGCCACGTGCCAGCACACTGCCCAGCTTTCCCTGCAAATTGTCGCGTGTGGAATGAGCAGATGTACCAATCTGCATGGATTTATTGCTGGTCTTTTCTGTGGGAGCCCCATGGAGTTGAGGTCATTTTCTGTCCAGGTGACTGCTATATATATATATTAGATTACATGGTAGACATTCAGTAGGTTTGGCGAAAGAAGGTGAAAAAGCAAGTGATGGGAGAACAAATGGCAAAACACACGGGGCTTTAACTGTGTGTATGGCATCAGCTGTGGGAGACCCAGAATACTGAGATATGTGAACTCATGCAAGTGTCATAACATTTTGTAATATATGCATACATATAATATATAGACGTGTGTGTTACATTGTGTATATATGTGTGACACATTTTTGGGGCTGAAGAGATAGCTCAGCAGTGAGAGTACATACTGCTCTTCCAGAGTTCAATTCCCGGCACCCACACAGGGTCTCTTACAACCATGCACAGCTCCCGTCTCATACGCTGACTCTGGCCTCCACAGCAACCTCCACTCTCATGCAAGTACTTGTACAATAGCCATATTCATATACACATCATTTTAAAAATAAATTTTATTTAAAAAAAAACTTATCTTGGGCTGGAGAGGTGGCTCAGAGGTTAAGAGCACTGGCTGTTCTTCCCAAGGTCCTGAGTTCAATTCCCAGCAACCACATGGTGGCTCACAGCCATCTACATTGAGATCTGCCCGGGCATATATGTAGAGCAAATACTGTATACATAATAAATAAATAAATGTTAAAAAAAAAAAAAAGAAATCAAGGTTCACAACTGTGACTGAAGAGATGGCTTATCATTTAAAAAAAAAACCTTATCTTTTACTTCATACAAATAGTGACATTCTAGGTCAAATCCCCTTCTGTCTCATCAAAATGGCTTTACCTTTAATAACTGACTAGATGAATTATTTTTATTACAGTTTTATTTATTTGGTACAGAGATGTGGATTTCAGAGTGCTGTGTTCTATACCCCAAGAAACCACTTGTCCTCAATAAAGCCAACTAATATAGCCACATTAACAGTAAAAAAGCAAAAAGATTTATCCATCATGGGCCACCATGGGCCACAGGGGGAAAAGGAACTGCATGCGGGGCATCAGTAGATCACTCTAACTTCTTACGGTACATGCTATGACCCCGAGTTTGGTAATGAGGACAGATTTTGGGAGTTAGTTTGTTTCCTCCTTCCACTATGTGGATTCTGGAGATCAAACTTCAGTCAGCAGTTGCCTTAACCTGCCGAGTCATCCCCCTATCTCTGAATAATGTTCCTCAAAACATATATAAACTACGATAGCATTTCTTTGGAAGCCAACTTCAAGCTCTGGACTCAGTGAAAAAGACAAAATGGATTGCTAATGAACTAGACAGCACTATTCCGGAGAGAGAAAAGCCATTGTTCTGACCTTGGGGGAGTGCCAAGTTGAGAATGCTAGTAAGTGCTCTGGGGCAGCAGGGCAGAACTGGCTGGGCAATAAACATACTCATGTTCTAGAAAATACCGGGGTGTTTGCTCTCTGAATCCCAGTGGGATTGGCAGAGCCACTAGCTTAAACACAGCACACCCTCTCATCTTTTTATCCTCCATCTGCTGTTTCTACTATTGCTATGAAATTTGGGGACATTAAGCACTTAGAGGGTGATTTTCATATTTAAATATTTATTCCCTTTCTGTTTCTAGTATTCTCTTACAATTCATCAGAGTCTGGCCATGTGCACCTTGGGTGTGGTACTGACTGACATAAGGTCCTTATATAAGTCTGCCAAAGTGTGGCTTATAACTTTAAAAAAAATAGACAGCCAGGCTTGGTAGTATCTGTCTGTAATCTCAGCACTTGGGAGAGGGTCACAGGATGTGAATTCCAGGACAGCCAGCTTAGCCATCAGGATCCTGCCTCAGAAACAAGGAAGGCAGGGAGGGGGAGGCAGATATGAGATTGGGTTTTGATTTGTGTTAGTTTCGATTACTTCAACCAGGAGTGATAAGTTTGGTCTATGTCCAATCAGTACAACAAAAAAGTCAAGGACAGAAGAACCTCCTTTCCCCCTCAGCCTCCTTCCTCTTGCCCACCAGTCAACAGACCAGATGAGAGATAAAGAATGATCAGTGCCATCAGGGTGACATCATCTACCTGCCCTCCCAGTGGATGGATTCTGGGGCCGGAGGCTCTCTTGATCTCAGAAATCTGAGGCTACTCTAGGTGTCATAGCAATACCCCATCTTTAAAATAAAATAAGTAACTTAGTCCAGGAGAAAACCTCTTTGGCTGGAGGTCTGTAGTGTGGCACATCAGCCTCTGTTTCTCACAGAGACAGTATAACTTCCAGTAAAGTTTGGAAATTCACTCATCTCCAGATACAAAATGAGAGAGGTTCAGGCGGCAAAAGTCTACTTGTTCCTTTTATGTGCTACTCTGCAGAAGACACAGTGCTCAGAGCATCATCAAATCCCCCACCCAGCACTGGTGACAGTGCTCAGAGCCTGGGGTCCACACTACCCATTAGGTTCCTCGATACTGGTCCGTTTCCTTGCAGGAGCTGAGGGAGCCAGTGTCTCAGCTGAGCAGCTCCCTGTAGAGGAAGGCAAGGACAGGCCATGCCACTCCGACTCTGTGGGAGACAGAGTGATCCGATCTTCAGGGTGATCGGACAGGTCCTAGGGTTCTTCTGCCCTCTTCCTTTCTTGGAAAGTTGGGAACATCCTGGTTTAGAGAGAAAGGAAATCCTGTTTTTTAGGTGGAGCCTTCCCAAATTACAAGTGACCTCAAGAACAAACCACTAAAAGCACTCTTCATTAAAAGCCAGGCATGGTGGCGCACGCCTTTAATCCCGGCACTCAGGAGGCAGAGGCAGGCTGATCTACAAAGTGAGTCCAGGACAACCAGGGCTTGTTACACAGAAATCTTGTCTGAAAAACGAGAGAGAGAGAGAGAGAGAGATGGAATCATCTCCGTGATTTAAAATTTGGGGTGCGAATCTTCTTCTCTACTCCCAGATAACTTTTAATCATGTCACCTCAGTGTTCAGCATTGTCACCTCCCCCCCTTTTTAAAGATTTATTTATTTTACATATCTGAGCGCTCTTATCTTGATACACCTGGCATCTCAGTATATAGAGGGTTGTGAGCCACCATGTGGCTGCTGGGAATCGAACTCAGGACCTCTGCAAGAGCAGACAGTGTGCTTAACCACTGAGCCATCTCTCCAGCCCCAGCATTGTCACCTTTTAAAGGGAAAAGTTCTCGATGCCAGCACTTTATGTGCATGGCCAGGCGGTGGGGTTTCTTCCTTCAGAGTCACCACCTGCTGGTCTCCTGAAGACCCCAAAGCGTTCGTGTTGAAAGATCCTGTGCAAATGTATCACGTCCCCAAAGCATTCCCAAGAGAAATATGACTGAGAGAGATTTAGTTGCATCTGATATGGTGTCCGAAACCAAAGCATGAATCATTTAAGAGGCTGAGAAGGAAGGCTGCGCACAGCGGCAGCCCTGTGTCACGTGACATCGTGCTGGTCTTGTTTTCTTTCTCCTTGAGTTGTCTTTCCGTGGAGAGAATAGATTATTTCTTGGTTTTTATCACTGCAGTAGAAATAGTGTCTCGGTGGGAATGTAACTTACTGGTACTGGCATTTGTCTAGCACATGCAATGCCCTGGGTTCCTTCCCTAGCACAGAAAACCAAAACAAACAGGAAAAACAACATACGGGGCTGCCAGAAGTTAGCCATAGTCTGTGATCTCACCCTCTTGAAAAACTGAGGAACGCACCGGCTGCTCTTCCAACAGACCCAGGTTCAAACCCCAGCACCCACGTGGCAGTTCACAACTGCCTGTAATGGCCAGTTGTGGAGTGGTGGTGCATACCTTTAATTGGAGCACTAGGGAGGCAGAGGCAGGTGGATCTCTGTGAATTCGAGGCCTGTCTGGTCTACAGAGCGAGTCCAGAACAACTAGGACTACAGAGAAAACTGGTCTGGAAACCACCCCCTAAAAAAAAAAAAAGGAAAAGAAAAAAAATTGAGGAACTTGGATTCATATAAAAATGAACCAATGGAAAAATATGTAGGTTAATTCCTGTACAAAACAACGAAGGGGAGGAACCCCACAAGTACCAGAATAAGATCTTTAAAGACAATAAGAACACCTCAGCCTGGTGACGTGCTCTTTCCAACACTGTACACCGTAAAAGACATTAAGAAATGGTCTAAAGCAGGAAAAAGCTGCATGAATCAGAATGAGAAAATTGAGACGCTACTGTAAGAGGGCTTGAAGTGTAGCTTAGTGGTAGGATACTGGCCTGGCAGGCGAGGCCTTGAGAAAAAGATGGAAGGGGAGGAGGAAAGAGGAAAGGGATGGAGAGAAAGGACAGAAGAGAAGGATTGAGAGGAGGAAGAGAAGGAGGGAGCAGAGAGGGTGGGTGATAGGAGGGCCTGGGGAGGAGGTAAGGACCGGGGAAGGAGGAAGAGAGAAGGGAGGAGAAAAAAAACTATGGGGAGGAAGGGAGAGAGAAAGAAAAGATAAGGCATTTGGGAACAACACCAAGAGGTCCAAAGGGCCCCCCCACCCCCCCTCTCAGACCTTCTTCAGAAAGCCAGGGGGCGTGTCTGCCATTCTGAGGTGGCTCTTGTGCTCATGGGGCAGGCAGCCCTCTCGCTTCTGGCAGCATTCTCAGTCAGAGCAGGCCCAGTGGTGTTGAACCCGTGAGGGGCTCACCGAATCCTGACGCCACAGACCACCAATGCCCCCCGATTCACTGTAATAAACATGAGGTTTATTAGTCAGAGTAGGCCCAGTGGTGTTGAACCCGTGAGGGGCTCACCGAGTCCTGACGCCACAGACCACCAATGCCCCCCGATTCGCTGTAATAAACATGAGGTTTATTAAACTGACGCGCCAGGGTTCGATTCCCCCATAGAGGAATGAACCCCGTAAAACGGTCCTCTGGCCCTTTAAATACACAAGCGGCTACAAAGAAGGTGGGGGCACCAATGAGTAGAGGCAAGGCAGCAGCCACAGGTGGTGATAAAGGAACAAAGAGTATGTTAAGTTAGGTGGTGACGCAAGTGGAGAGTGTAGAGGAGGGAGCCAGAGGGGAGTCTGAACAAACCTGCCAGCTATGCAAGCTTTGATATTTTCAAGGACTGAGTTCTGTAGAAGGTTTCCAGAAGGAGTGAGGTCAGGGTCTCACCAGAGAGGAGAAGGCCATGTATTCATTAATTTTTACAGCCTTACAGTGGGAGCCCAGGTTGCTGACACTAGGGAGCATTGGATGTTGAGGGATCAGCTGCCTTGACATCCAGCTCTTGCTGTGTTCCCTGATTCCTCAGGAACTCAGGGGTTCTTTCTTTCTTTAAGGTGTTACAAGCCACCTTGAAGAAAGCCTCTTTTTTTTTTTTTCTAGCTCTAACTGTTCTGCCATATTTTTGTTTGCCTGCCCAAGAAAGAGCTGTAGAGGTTATGTAGCATTGTATAACAATGGGGTGTCATACTGAGTTTTGCTGTATTTTGAGGGAGGAGGTGGGGAGCTGGAAATGAAGCCAGCCAAGGCCCCCTCCCCTGCCTGCCCCGCCCTGCCCCACCTCCCCTGAAGATTTCTAGCTCAAGTGAAATGGTTCCCCATCTATGGAAGTGTTGACTGGTCTAGTTTTTTCACAGCCTGCTGGGATGACTAAGTTGTCTTTTCTCCTTTCAAGGCAGGTTCTGATTCTTAGAAAAAGGTGAGTTACTTTGGCTTCTTGCACATCCTCTCCCAAAGCAGGGGAGAGGGGTACAGGGCCTTGTTTGTTATTAGGAACCTTTGCTCATTTGCAATCTGACCTTTCTCTGGATGATTGTTTCCGCCCATAACAATGTCTTCATTTGCTTCTTTTCCGGTTTCTTCCATTTGTATATATACATTTCAATGCTTCTTTGTCAAGCAAATGATCTCCACCTTGGAAGAGACCACATGACCCCGTTTCCTCCTTGTGTTTTAAATTCTAAAAATAACATATTTCCTACCTTGATTTATTTTGCTATTTTAACTGTGACACATTCTTTGGGAGAGTGTGGTAACATTTTAGGTTGCAAGTGTCAGGAACTCAGCCCAAAGTAGCTTAAAAAAATCCCAGGGCTTACTCATGAAAGCACATCCCAAGGCTTGGGCCACCAAATCAAGTAGGCTGATGGGATGAAACCAAGTGTTGAGTATCTTTCTTACAAAGCCCTCCCTCCATGAGGTGACCAGCCTTCCATATTTGCCCATATCTGAGCAGGAGAGGGGTACCGGGCCTGGGACTTCAGTGGCTAGAACCAGACATGTCCTGGGTAACCTGGATGAGCTGGCCTCCCTGTCTCTCTCTTGCTCTGGCTTAGTTCTTTTGGAAGATTTTTTCCACACAGTGTCAGACAGGCCAGAAATAGCTCCGGCTTCACTTGGTTTTGGGCAGCTGGCTTTCCTGGGAGGAAGGGAAGAGCTTTTCCTGACATTCTAGGAACAGATCAAGGAGGACCTCACATTAGTTCTGCTTTGTCCATCTTCCTATGCTGAACAGAGCTGACATATCTTTCTTGGGTCGTTTTCAAACCACCCTAAAATTAAAGGCAAAGGGCCAGCCCAGGTTCAGAACGGCACAGTGGCAGAGTGTCTCCTTTTCTTTAGCCAGAAAGCTGTTCACATTGTCCTCATTGTTATTAGAGGGAACTGTAAGGGTCAAGGAATGGACTCCTGAACTCAAATGTGAGATGACAGAGGAATCACCAGGAACTCAAGAACGTTGCAATACACAAGAGGATTTTTTTAAATCAGCATGCTGAGGTCACCCTCAAAGCTTTCCCATGCAAGGAGAAGGAGGGGGCCGCCGAACAGAATTTCAGTTCAAGCATCATCAAGCAACGGTACTTTGATTGGCTCGCATAGGTGACCTAAGAAACAAGGTGGGATTTCCAAATTCCTGACTGTTGGCAGCCTGGGTTTTCTGTTGTTCTTGTTGTTCTGGGAACTGACCATACCCAAGCAGGAACCTAGCCTCCTGGTAATGGTTAGGGCTTCCAAGCCCTGGGAGGTGGTACATGATAGATTCTAGGGAAAGTTGACCTGCAGCTCAGGGCCTACTCAAAATTCCCAGGCTTCTAAAGCCTAACTAAAGTTTGGTCAACTGAGTTTGGTCCTAATAGAACCACCTCTGTGGCTTTAACCACCTGAGACATTATAACTTGGAAATTTATCTTTGTGGCAAAGGAATGACTACCTCGCAGGAACTTATGCCTTCAGAAAAATGTTTAATTTTAATATATTAATTATTTGAGAATTTCATTCATGCATATAACAATGTATTTTGATCGTAATTACCCCCACTTCTCCTAAACTCATTCCTTATCTCCCTACCTGGTTCCAATTGTATGTCTTTTTTCTTTCTTTTTTTTTTTTTTTCTCGTAATCTAACCTAGAGTCCAGTCTATGCTTCCCTAATGCTCCTGGTTCTAAGGCAATCCACTGGAACATAGTCAACCTACCAGGAGCCACATTCTTAAAGAAAATTGACACTCCCTCTTCCAGTAGCCATCACAAGTCCACAGTTCCTCTGTGAGGGGCGGAGACTGGTGAGCCCCTCCCCATCCATGCTGGAATGTTGATTGGCTTGATCTTGTCTTGCCCTGGTTCAGTCAACCATAGCTCCCCTGAGTTCATGAGTGTGGTTGTCATATCCCAGAAACACTGTGCCTTTGGAGACTCTCCCTATCCTCCACCTCTGACTCTTATAATTTTCCCACCTGTTCTTCCACAACAGTCCCTGAGCTGTGGTTGGTGGGTGGATAACAGCAATGTCTCATTTGTGGCTAAGCACCCCACAGATATTAACTCTTTTTATTTTGACCAGTTGTAAATCTCTGCATTCCATTGCACAAAGAAATTTCTCTGAGGAGAACTGAGAGCTACATTCATCTATAAGAAGAGAAATACAGATTTAGAGACTATTCAATTTTTGAATATTTTTGAATTCACAAATTGAATTTCAATGAAAAGAAATTCAGTTAAGCAAAGTAATAGTGGATTCACCCCGTGGGCCTGTGAGCTTCCCCTACCATTGGCTCTTAGCCTGATTCCCAGTCCCAGGCATGTGCTTCTTCCTGTGGAATGGATCTTAAATCCAATCAGAAAATGGTTGGTTTACTTCCATAACATTTATGCCACTATTATATCCATAGACATATCTTCCCATGTCAGTCATTGTTGTAGTTCACAGGGATCACGGCTGGGTAGGACTGTTGATGAATCCCCCTCCCTTCACCAACCAAGATAACACCTTTTAATACTATAAAAGCTAACCAGGAGGAAGGATGTTTTCTGGTCAGTATCAACGTGATCTCTGTATCAAAATCTGTCCATGTCCTGTGACTAAAGTGTGTCTTTTTCAGTAGGATTTTACCATTAAGCTCTCTAGGCAACCAAGAGAAGTGACAATAACCTGTATTATTTTGAGGGTCGCTAGGATACCCCTGACCAACAACTGGAAGGATATATCCCTTATACTGGACTTCTTACTTGGCATCCTAAATGGGATGGGAAGTTTAAATAGGAAGAGGAATGGGAAAGTTAGAGCAGAGATGAAGGTAGGAGAAGGTGTAACCAACCCTAAGGATGTTTGAAAAAGCCATATGGTGCCAGGCATGGTGGCTCATGCCTTTAATCCCAGCACTTGGGAGGCAGATGCAGGCAGATCTCTGTGAGTTCAAGGCTAGCCTGTTCTACAAAGGACAGCCAAGGATACACAGAGAAACCCTGACTCAAAAAACCAAAAAGAAAAAAGAAAAGAGGGCTGGAGATATGGGTCAGCAGTTAAGAGCACTGGCTGTTCTTCCAAAGGACCCATGTTCAAATCCCAGCACTATATGGCAGTTCACAGCTGTCTGTAATGGCCGGCATGGTGGCACAGGCCTTTTTAATCCCAGCACTTGGGAGGCAGAGGCAGGTGGATCTCTGTGAGTTCAAGACCAACCTGGTCTACAAAGTGAGTCCAGGACAGCCAAGGATACACAGAGAAACTCTGTCTTGAAAAACAAAAACAAAAAAAAAGAAAGAAAAGAAAAGAAAAGAAAAAGACATATGGAAACTTATAAGTTTCCTAAATATATGCAACATATTTGCATACCCCTAAATATAAAACACACACACACATATATATATACATATACATATACATATACACACACACATACACACACACACACACCCGTATATATATACAAGAGTTTAATTGCATTAGCCTATACAGGGGCTAATGCTCCTCCCAGAAGCCACAGAAAACTTGTAATCACAATGTGATTTCATTTGTGTATGGAAATACTTAGTTTGCAAGAGGATTTCTTATGCTTGATCTCCTTCAATGCTTATAACAATTTTATAAGACGGACGGGTGCTGTTCCCAACATGTAGATGAGGAAATTTAACATGACAATGTATGGCTGGGAGGAGTGAAAAATCAGCAACTGCATTGACCTGGGGCGAGTGGCAGAGTGGTAGGGGGCTTGCTTAGAACACTCAAGGTCCTCGGTTTGATTTCCAGAAGCACACACGCACACACACACATGAATGTGTGCATGCATGCACTCATGCACATACACACAAACACACATGATATATGTGTATGAAATATCAGAATGACACTCATTTCTTTCTATGCTAAACAAAACTTAATTTAAAAAAAAAGGTAAATAACTTGTCTGAAGACCAACATTAAGCTGGTAAGAAGTAAGAACACAGTGAACCATATAATAACCAGGGGAAGGCAAAGTAACATATTATGTACTAATTTAAAATTGAACCTAGTTTTATTAATTCTTCATTTAATTATTATAATAACTACTAGAGTCCATATAATGAAAGGGTGAATTTGTATTTTATTAAACTGTGGAATGGTTGTATAATTGGACCCACAAGAGTTTTTCCCTTTCCTCTTAATGGTCCATTTTCTCAGAAATCTTGGCTTTTTCATGTGAGAAGAGAGATACAAGAAAGGGGAAGGGAACTGACATTTCCTGAACATCTGCCTGTGGATCTACATCATCTCTGTCGAATCATCACAGGATCCTGGTGGGTGGGTACTTAAATCGATGTTTTGCAAATGGAAAGATGGCCTCTGGGCAGCTGAGTAACAGACACACCGTGCTCCAAACACTGGAAGTCCAGAAATGCATACACAGCTGGTGCTTGCCTATCCATGCTCACAGATAAATTCTGTGCTTCCCTCTGAAGGTCCCTGAATTCCACTGGAGTCCCAGGATCTTTTCCACTGCCTCTCACCCTCACTGATTTGGCTTTGTCTAGGACTCAGGTTCCCCAGTCAGAGTCCTGGGTCTGCCAGCCCCAGCCACACACTATGCCATCTGTCGTGTTTGGTCTTAGCAGATTTAGCCCATGTGCTAAGAGCATAAACTGTGTATCCCACAGTTTGAATCTAAATTCTGCTGTGTACATGCTGTGTATCTTGGATTGGTTATCCAGCTCTCATATCCCAGTTTCTTTGTCTGTAATATATGTCAAATGGATGGTGAGACTTTACTCAAGTAGACCAGAGCTTTGAGTAAGGGCTGATGTGTTCCTGTTTGTGGTAACAGCAGTCCAGGTTGCCTATCCGACATTTGAAATGTCTGGGTTCAGAGATGTTTCAGATCTTAGAAATTTTTAACTCCTTGAACATACACAATGTAGTATCTTAAAGATGAGACCCAAGTCCAAGCATGAAATTCATCTATATTTCAGATATATAGCCTTAAGACAATTTGGTACATTGTTTGTAATAACTTGGTAGACAAATTTCCATGGTGGAATTGTCCACTTGTGCTGTCATGCTCGTATTTAGAGTACTTCAGATTTCAAATTTTTGGATTAGGGATGCTTAGTGGAGATCATAGGTTCACCTGTAAAGTGGAGACTCAGTCAACAGATATGTATGGGGCTGGATGCTGTCCTAGAGTTTAGTCATGAGTGTGACAAGTGAGACCCCTACCTTGTGGAGTGAATATTCTAGAAAGGACAGAGGATAAAACGTGAAAAGCTAAGCAAGAACATTAGAGATACAAGAAAGGGCATTTTTTTTTTTTTGGTTTTTTGAGACAGGGTTTCTCTGTGTAGCCCTGGTTGTCCTGGACTCACTTTGTAGACCAGGCTGGCCTCGAACTCACAAAGATCCGCCTGCCTCTGCCTCCCAAGTGCTGGGATTAAAGGCATGCGCCACCACCGCCCAGCTAAGAAAGGGCATTTTTGTTGTTTTTTTTTAGGTTTTTCAAGACAGGGTTTCTCTGTGTATTCTTGACTGTCCTGGACTCACTTTGTAGACCAGGCTGGCCTTGAACTCACAGAGATCCACCTGCCTCTGCCTTCCGAATCTTGGGATTAAAGGAGTGCTACACTACGCCAGGCAATTACAGCTGTGAACTGCCATGTGGGTGCTGGGATTTGAACTCGGGTAAGAAAGGGAATTCTTTTAAAAAAATTTTTTTTTTTTTTTTTTTTGCAGGGCATGGTGGCGCATGCCTTTAATCCCAGCACTTGGAAGGCAGAGGCATGAGGATCTCTGGTGTTTTGTCTGCATGTGTGTCATGTGAGGGTGTCAGATCCACTAGAACTGGAGTTGCAGACAGTTGTGAGCTGTCATGTGAGTGCTGAGAATCGAACCCAGGTCCTCTGGGAGAGCAGCCACTGCTTTTAACCCCTGAACCATCTCTCCAGCCTCAAAAGGGTGTTCTTTAAATCCGGTAAAGAAGGTTACATAACCTTCTTGCCAGGGATGGCACACGGTCTGGGTCTGCATCTCCAGATGAGAGCCGGTCATGCGCACTCTTGTGAAAGAAGTCACCGGTGGTGAGGGCAGGTACTCCAGAGCCCCTGTGTGAGAGAGCCGCAAAGTAGCCAGTGCAGCTGTGGCAGAGGGTTGAGGACAGGAGCTGGACCAGAGGTGAAGTGGGCAGAGCATGACCTCTGTAGGCTCGTGGGTGAATCTGGAAGGATAAATCCTAACAGCACTGTTCCCAGGCACCAGGGGCAAACGAAGCCAGAGGGTGAGGTTAAGCACCAGCCCAGGCATGTGCAGGCATTCTTAACTGCACCCAGCCACCAGCGCCCCAGGCACCAGCTGCCTCCACGTTCCTGCCATCAAGCATCCTGTGTTCCTCTCTTACAATAACATGTCTTCTAAACCTGACTCCATTCCAGGCCGCTTTAAAAAAGAATGTACATTCCGCTTTTATTATATATATATATATATGACACAGCACAAGTGTGGAGGTCAGAGGACAACCTCCAGTTGGTTCTGTCTTTCCACCGTGGGTTCAGGGCATTAGTCTAATGGAACAAGTGTCTTTATCTGCTGAGCCATCTCATCTCTCCAGGCCACTGTGGCCTACCCTCCGGGGACAGAATGACCTTTACAAAAGCGTCTCTGGTCATGTGGTCACTTCTCTCCTTAGAAACATATGCACCCACCCCCTACAGTGTGACGTCTTAGCCTCTGCTGGCCCCTTGATGCTCGCTGCCGTCTGGATTGTGGATTTGACTGGTATCCCCTCTATCTGTGCCCCGTTCTTTTTATAATTTAGCTCTGACAGATGCCATGTGGGTCCCAGCTGTCCCATAACCAGCTTTCCCGTCACGATCCATGCCATTTCCTCTGCCAGGATAGGATGTTCTGGGATATTCTTTCTCACCCACACCTGACTGGCAGGTGTTTTTCTTGGAAGAAAAAACCTCTCTTTCTCACTCCTCTGGGCTTCCACATGCCTGCTGTCTTGCAAATACTGTCTTGAATATTCCTAGGTAGCAACTGCTTTTTTTTTTTTTTTTTTTTTCGAGACAGGGTTTCTCTGTGTAACAGCCCTGGCTGCCCTGGACTTGCTTTGTAGACCAGGGTGGCCTCGAACTCACAGAGATCCGCCTGCCTCTGCCTCCCAAGTGCTGGGATTAAAGGCGTGCGCCACCACTGCCCAGCTGGTAGCAACTGCTTATGCCCAGCTTTCCCTTAGACAGACCACAACCACTGATAGACAGCCAGTGCTTGCTACAATGGAGGCTTACGTTCATGTCATTTTCATCTCCATGATGGTTGCTTGACTTTTCCATGAGGACTGATGCAGAAATGCCTATTCACTCCACATAAGGTCACAGCACACCAGAAAAAGGATTCCAGTCAAGCAGAAGTGTGAGTAAGGGGTTACTCAAAGGAGGTAACTTATGGAAACATAGGAGCTGTGTCATGAGATGGCCCTGTGACTCCTGAAAGCTGTGTCCCTGGATTTCCTGTCCAACTTGCAGAGTCTACATAGCTGAACACTGTCTTCTCTTATAGCAACCATTTACTATTTCTATAACATTCTTGAGGGGGTCTTAAGAGTTCTGTAAGTTTCTGTGAGTTCCATAAGCTTCCAAGCCTATCTCTTCTCTCCCGAAGAAAAGAGTAAACCTTGAGGAAATGCCATGGTGTGTATACATTCTTATATAGGTTTATTTACTTTTTGTAAAAAAAATTGAGTCCTCACTTTGTAATCCAGGCTAGCCTTGAACTCCTGTTCCACTGTTCTCAGCTTTCCAAGTGCTAGCATGACAGGTGCGTGCCCATGCCCAGATTTTATGTAAATTTAAACGGTGAGGATCATCCCAGCTTGGCCTCTGTTCCACTCCATGAGTCTGGGTCCAGAGAGAGGCAAGGACTCTGCTTGCCGCTGTGCTCTAGTCTGGTCCCAAGGCTGGTTAATGTTAAAAAGCACAGGGTACAGCTATAGCATAAGAGCCTGGGCTCTAGCCAACTTCTCATCTGTTGCTCATTAGGAAAAACAGCCATCTGGAGCAAGATCAAAGGGGACTTTGTCTGTGCTGGAATGATGGACGGAGAGACTAAATGTCATCTTAGTGTGACACTTCCCCAGAGGATTGTCCCAAAGAGATTAGGAGTGCTAACATGACTGTTTTCCAGTAATACCCTGACATTGTCACCTGACCCCTGTGAGGACATATGAACTGCTTTGACGGTTTAACTCACTGGATGTATAGAGCAGCCAGCAATTGCCAAAGCCAGGGGAAACTTCATTATGTTTTGCATGCGATTCAACGCGTTGTCCACAAAGCAATATGCAGAATCACTCTTCTAGAGTTGTTGTTGTTGCTTTATTTCCTGGAAATATTTACTTAAGAAGGCAGATGGGATAAAAGTGCTAGGGAGAGACGGCTCAGCATCACTGGCTGCTGGGACAGAAGTCCAGAGGACTGAGGTCCTGTTCCCAGCACCTGTTCGGAGTCTCATAGCTGTCCATGACTCCAGGGGATCCAACACCCTTGTCTACCCTCCCTGGCACCAGGCACGCAGATGGTGCACGGACATACATAACTGCAGGCAAAACATCTATATGTATAAAATAAAAATCTAAGAAACAAGAGTAGGAATAAATCTATCAAAGGAGTGACAGAAGCTAGCTGTCTTTGAATTACAAAGTTGTTGAGAAACTAAGTTCAAGATCATGACAGGACTGTCACACTGCCACATGTGTCAGAGTTCATGAATTGGCTAATCCCTCCTTAGGAAACTTCCACAGAAATGGATAATTCTGTCCATTGTGTATTCTAGTCACCAATTTTTGAAATGACTCGGGACACCAGTTGAGTTTAGTGCTACTACTGTTCTCAGGGAACTTGGAATGAAGAAAATTGAGGCTTGAGTACATTCCTCAATCCTGTTCTTGGTTTCCCTTTTGACTCTCACTGTTCTTTATATTTTAGTGATTTGTTTTGTTGTTTTCCAGACGGAGTTTCTCTCTGTAGCCCTGGCTATCCCAGAACTCACTCTGTAAACCAGGTTGACTGTGAACTCACAAAGATCCTCCTCCCTCTGCACCCCGAGTGCTGGGATTAAAGGCATGCACTGCCACCACCCAGTCATTTCAGACAGTTTCGAATTGCCATGTGTCTGTTGAGATTTGAACCTGTTTCCTTTGGAAGAACATCCAGTGCTCTTAACCTCTGAGCCATCTCTCCATCCTATCTTGGTGATCTTGACACTGGCAGCACATCCCTAAACCCATGAGGAGGAGACCTGCCCCTCCCCTACGTTTCTCCCTGCTTTTGGGGTGCCTTTTTCCAGCCTCCTACTCATACCTACTTGGCAGATCCTCCCTTCCATGTGCCTCCTCCTCACAAACTCATTCCTTTAGTTCTCTCTGTTCCCTTCCTCCCGTCTAACCAACATGTTCTGTGTATCTGCCTGTGAAGAGAATGAATCTAGTGAGTTCTAGGTCCTCATATTTACCACCTTGCCTCAAGCCCTTCAGTTCCCATAAGCAGACTGCCTTCAGACCCAGTCTCTGGCCTGTGTGCCCCTTCAGAATAGACTAACACTCTGGACACTCTCTCATTGAGGCATAACTCTGAGAAAAACATCTGTTGATTCTAAAAGTTTCTACAAGTAGTCACAATTTACTGAGTCTGGACACTCCAAGAGAAAAGCTCTAGCACCCCAGAAACTCAGTCTGTTTATTGTATATGGCTGAGCAGGGATGTGGAGTCATTGCATAGGGTTATTAATCAAGATGAACAAGGGGATAAGGTTATTATATTCAGTTGAACTAGGAGGTTTATCTAATCTTGGCAGGGGCATTCACTGTATAGTATTGATCTTCTGGCCATAAACATCTGAGGAGAGAAAGGTAGAGTGGATGTTTTCCACACACATTATCAACCTTGGCCCTTGGACCCGTAGGAGGCTTTGCCATCCCTCTGAGCTTCATCCAGGTAAGGCTTTTCCATTCCTGTAGGGCATTAGTCCCTGACATGGCCTTGCTCATGATGAACAATATGCATTCACCCACGACATTATTTACTCCACCCACCAGTTGGGATGGAAACGGACTCTTATCCCTCTGGAATTGTGAACTCCAATAAAGTTTGTTGCTTTGGTCATGGTGTTTTATCGCAGCAAGTAGCTAATAAACTAAACTACATTGTGTACTGAATAATCAAAACTGAGCACTCAATAGCAAATCAAAGGTCAATGGTTCAAAGAACATATCTAGGTTATTGTAAAGCTGCTCTTTTTTATGGAATCAACCTATCCTGAGGTGTAGGAAATAACCTTGCTGAAAGGGTTTTGCAGCAAAAAAGTATTTCAGATATGGGGGGGGGTAGGGGGCTGGGAGAAGTGGTATTTTTAAAGGTCTCAAATAATATTGGGATATAGGGTGCCATTAGGGTTAGTTATCTAAGGGATACTTGAGGCCAAATTTGATTGCAAAATTGAATAAGTTTGGGTCCCTTCCATGTGGGCACCAGGGGGACAGGCTGGAGGCTGAGGAATCCTAAAGGGTAATGAATGGGTATAGAAGACAATGTTTCCACGGGTGAGAGAGGAGATGGGAAGAAAAATGTCACTGTAGTCGAAGGTGTCCCTAGGACTCGGTAAGGACTGGAGGAAGACACAAGTCATTCAGTGGGTCATCACAGAAATGAACAGCAGTCAAGGTGCATAGCCTGAGGAGACTCAGTGCCTGCCATCAAGTGAAGCCAAAAGGCAAAAAAAACCAAGCTCAGCAATTAAATCTCACCAAAGGAAAAGGTCAAGAGTGGGTTTGGTAAAGAGAGCAAACCGAAAAAAAAATAAAGTATTTAAAAAAAAAAAAAAAAAGAGGGCAAACTGTGGCCTTAAAAGCCATGGCCAGCGGGGGCTGGAGAGATGGCTCAGCGGTTAAGAGCACTGGCTGTTCTTCCAAAGGACCCAGGTTCAAATCCCAGCACCAACATGGCAGTTCACAGCTGTCCCAAATGGCTGGGCGTGGTGGCACACGCCTTTAATCCTGGCACTCGGGAGGCAGAGGTGGATCTCTGAGTTGAAGGCCAGCCTGGTCTACAGATTGAGTTCCAGGACAGCCAGAGATAAATAGAGAAACCCTGTCTCAAAAATAAATAAACAAACAAACAAATAAATAAATAAAACAAAACAAAAAACCATGGCTAGGGTTACCTCTGCCTCCAAGAATACAGATTGAGTTCCAGGACAGCCAGAGATACATAGAGAAACCCTGTCTCAAAAATAAATAAATGAACAAACAAACAAATAAATAAATAAAACAAAACAAAAAACCATGGCTAGGGTTACCTCTGCCTCAAAGAATACCAGAGGGGTGCCAGATGCTCAAAGGTCACTCAGGGGTGCTTTTGCACTGAGAGGGCTTACCTACCAATTGCCAGTGATGGGTGGAGGGCTGAGCAATTGATGAGCTAGAAGGAGAGCTAGGGGCACTACTGAAAGAATTTTGTGGAAAAAAGGGAGGAAAGAATGCCACTTAAAACACACCACAAAAGGGACCTCAAGCAAGAGATTTATTGAGGGTGGGGATGCAAAATGGCTGCCTCTGAGTGGGGATGAAGACAACGGCAGGCCAGGCTGTGATGGCGCACTTTATATGGGGGTATGGAGCATGCGCATAGGGAAAATACAGCAATGGTGGAAACCTGTCCCATTGCTGTTAGCGATGAGTCACTGAAGGTGGGTTGGGGGATGGAGGGATGCCGGAGAACCTGGTTCTGGAATGTGGGAAAAGAATTTTTGGTAGTTCTTAGAATGCTATCATTTAGGTACACCCCTGTCCTTTATCTGGAGTCTTGCAGTGGACAATTTTTTTTTTTTTTTGTATCTTTTATTTATTTATTTTTTTGGTTTTTCGAGTCAGAGATGCCCTGGCTGCCCTGGACTCAACTTTTGTAGACCAAGCTGGCCTTGAACCCACAGAGATCTATCTGCCTGCCTCTGCCTCCCGGATTACTGGGATTAAAGGCGTGTACCACCACGCCCAGTTTAGCGGACAATTTTTTTAACCTTAGAAAGCTATATGTGGGGCTGGAGAGATGACTCAGTGGTTAAGTTCACTGGCTGCTCTTCCAAAGGACCTGGGTTCAAATCTCAACCCACATGGCAGTTCACAGCTGTTTGTAATTACCAGGTGTGGTGGCGAACGACTTTAATCCCAACACTCAGGAAGCAGAGGTAGGCAGATCTTTATGAGTTCAAGGCCAGCCTGGTCTACACAGTGAGTCCAGGACAGTCATGGTTACACAGAGAAACCCTGTCTCGAAAAAATAAAACAACCCCCCCCCAAAAGAAAAAAAGCTATGTGTAACTGAAGCAAATTTGCATTCATTGCTTTTTCTTTTCGTTTTCCCCGACACCATAGGCCAGATAACTTGATTGAGGTCACAGAAATTCACCTGCCTCAGCCCCCAAATTTCTGGGAGTATGTATTACAGTAGGCTCAAGGTGGGCATGGCACAGACTTACTGGAGTTCTGGTGATGTAAGTATTCATCATCATACCTCCCTTGAACAAGAATGGAAATAGATTGTTTGCGTGCGTGCGTGCATGGGTGCGCACGCAGGTGCATTTGTGTTATGGCTCACGTGTGCACGTCAAAGGACAACTTTTGTTGGATGGAAGTTCTCACCTTCCACTTCACTAAAGCAGGGTCTCTCTGTCTTTTCAAGACAGGGTTTCTCTGTGTAGCCCTGGCTGTCCAGAAATCGCTTTGTAGACCAGGCTACCCTCGAACTCACAGGGATCCACTTGCCTCTGCTTCCAGAGAGCTGGGATTAAAGGCCTGCACCACCACGCCCAGCTGGCAGGGTCTCTCTTAATTCTTCTACTGTGCTGCATATTTGAAGCTCTTTGAGCTGCTATTCACCATGCTGCTTGGGCCCTGGACCCTAGCTGGGGCCAGTGAGGTAATGAAGAAAGGACCTGTGCATTTAGCTGGGATCAGGTGTGGTTCTCTAACCCCTGCTGCAGTGGGGAACCTCCTGCATCCTCATTAAGTACAGCCGAGGCAGGAGCGGGGGAGGATGGGGCTTAGTCTCCACAGAAGGGCTCTCTGTAGGGGAACAGTCTCAAGCTGTAAACATCTTAGAGGAGGAAGCTGCAGCTAGCCTTTGCACACACACTGACCTATGGTTGCCCAGAGTCCCAAGGAAAGCTTTGCCGTTCCCTTTGAGCCCGGCCCATATGGGTAATGGCTTTGCCAATTTACCACAAGCCATGCTCATATCAAAATATATGCTCACTCACGACTCCACTTACTCAGGGCTTCCTCTGCCCCCTTCAGTGGTCCAAAGGCTTCTGGGTAATTCTCCTGCCTGCCTCCCTTCTCCACCCAAACAGCACTGGGATTACAGCGGCACACAACTGCACCTGCTTCGCACGCACATGGGCTCCAGGGATGGAACTGAGGTCAAAGTCACCTTTCACGTGCTGAGCCATCATCCCCTAGCCATACAAGGAATCTTTCAATGTGATTCTCCATGACAGAAGCATTTAGAGACCTCTCTTGCCCTCCGACCTACACAGTGTGCTATTCTTTCTTAACTTGCTTCTGGACAAAGCCACGGGTGGCAGAGAGCTGTTTCCAAAGCTGTTTACCTTGTGTGTTCCTTCAGTGTCTTGACTCTAGGGAAGATAGGGTGGAGTTTCTGCAGTCCGTGCCTGTGCCCCTGAACTTTGCACTTCCACAGTCTCCATTCCGTATGGTCTTTCTGTGCAGCCAGATTGAAAGGATCAAAATTTAACTGGAGCAGACAGCACGGTTCTTTCCCAAGGGAACCGTAGGCTCGGGTTGACTAATGGTTTTAGCTTTGTGTGAAGGTCACCCCGTCTCCTGTCTGGACACTTCTGGTTTAACCTCCTCTGTAACCATCTCCCAACTGCACCCCCATTCCTTGCATAACTCCTTCATTGAGCTGTACTCCACCTAAGTCTGAGTTCCGTCTCGATCTTGGGGTTCTGTAGAAGGGAGACCCCTGCCTAGAACTCCAGCTCTTCTCCGGTTTCTCATGTAGAAAGTGCCTTGCCCAGACCCTGTGGGGCCGGGAGAGGGCTAACCACTCGCTGTTTGGCCTTTCCTCTCCCACACAGTTGGTGCCCATGCCAGATGCCCTATAGCCCACTTCATTGCCTTTTTGTTTATCTCTGTTCTGTTATCTTATAACTTTTTGGACATCCCCTGGAAATCCCTCGATGTAAACTAAGCTCCCCATCCCAATTTCCCTGTAAAAACAGCCTCCTCTTTGTGCTGGAAGCAGGGTCTTGAGATGATGGCATTTCAACCCAAAATGAGTGTTTCATTCCAAACTAATGTACAAATGCGCAAATTATGAGCCAGAGAGACAAACAACTGGTTGACTAGCCTGCCCTTTAAAATGATTTTTGAGCCTCTTACCACTTCCTGACCATCTTTAGAATAAACATTCCCGTTCATAAAACCATACAGCATAGCAATACCTCTAGGTCACATGTATTGGGGCAAAGGGGGGTAGATATGATATCATTTATAATTATCATCGTTTTAGGTTTCTCCATCATTTGTGACTAAAACCCCATGTCTACAAGGGGAGGAATTTATGGTTAGCTTGGTGTAGCATTCATCTGGGTTCACCGAGAACCTACCCCGTGAATATTAACCACTCTCCCCCCACACCTCACTGGTTTGGAGAAATGTGAAGGAGGGTCACGTAGACTCTCTGTGTGCTATAGACTCGGTGCCAGTTTGTGCAAGTGAAAGACTTGGTTCTTTCACCAGCCTTGCCAACGGTTTGAGGTTTTCCATTCCTTTCATGCTGATCAATTAGGGACTATTCAGTAATCAGTAATACCTTTCAGTAATGACTCTCTCTCTCTGGGAGTGGATGGGGCCAGTGGTACCCAAGGTGACCAGTTTCTTCAAGGCTTGCCTAAGACTCACTAGGTTTTAGCACTGAGTACCACAGGGTCTGGGAACTCCCTCAGTCCAGGACAAACAGGAACACCTTGTTACCCTGAGACTCTTTGGCCCCATTCCCACTCACCCTTCTCTTTCCAAGGTACACCAGAATCAAAAATTAGACTGAAGATGTAGCCCAATTGCTAGTGTGCTCAACGCCCTGGGTTTGATCTCCAGTACTGTATAAACTGGTATGGTGGCAGGCACCTGTAATCCCAGCTCTCAGTAGGTAGAGACTGGAGGATCAGAAGTTCAAGGTCATCCTCAGCTACATAGTTTCAGGCCAGAATCGGCACCTCAGATATCTCTGTTCTCTTCAGTGATGCCACTTCTGATAACTGCTTATTACCCCACTCACTGGCTGTTCCTGCAGCTCAGCAACTTCCTGTCAGTATAGACAGACACTTGAAGAGCAAATTCTGACAGAACGAGCAAATGGTGCTGAGTAGTTTCACTGCCTTAGGCAAAGCAAGATTACTGAGTAGTTATAAGTTCGTTTTAAACATTAGTGACTTCAACCATATCAACTTTCAATCTGGAGTAATCGGTGATGAAAAACAAAACAACAAAATTCAAAACATCTCTCTTCCCTGGACCAGCAACTTGAAACTAAAGCTAGTTTAACCAGGGGAGAAGCAGATATAGAACCGTGGTTACTAGTGCAGGACATATCTTCCAGGCAGGTTTGTGTCAGCTGTGATTTCCAAGGGAGCACAAGAAATACCCTAATTTGGTGTTTTCTGTCCTAGTAAACTGTCTAAACTCAAGCAAAACAACAGGATCTGTTGAGAAAAGGCAGACTGGGTAAGCTAAAAACAAGTCAAATTTTTCATAGGGTTATTGAAATTAGAGGTTGTTTTCTTTCCATTTATTTGAAAATGTCCAGAAGATGGGATCTTAGAGATACAGGCTTCTGTCGACAGTTATGTTGTAAAATGTCTGGTCTTGTAGTCTGGTTGGAGCTTGGTGGAGACTTCATGCTTAGCTTGTGGGAGGCAGTGACTGGTTACACCAGTACTGTAAAAACAAACAAACAAACCCAATTAACCAAAACCCCCGTGGGTCTGGGAGCCAGTTGGTAGTACTTGGGAGAAGAGACCCCAAGAATGTGCAGATTTAGACCTGGAGTGGAAGAAACTTGTCTCAAGAATTAGTGAATTAGCAACTTTGTTGTTGTTGTTTTCTCCCAAAGGAGACACTGGAAATCAAATAAAGGTTGTTTTAAAAGACAAATAGGGGCTGGAGAGATGGTTCAGCGGTTGGGACCACTGACGCTCTTCCAGAGGACCCGAGTTCAATTCTCAGTACCCACATGGCAGCTCACAACTGTCTAACTCCAAGATCTGACACCCTCACACAGCTATACATGCAAACAAAACACCAATGCACATAAAATAAAAATAAATTAAAAAAAACCTAAAGTTGAAAAAAAAAAGACAAATAGTTACTTATGCTTTTGTTTGAAATGGATCCAAATAGCCATATATGAAGTGTAGGGTTGAGGTTTCCTGTTCTCTGTTGGGTTTGGCTTTTGCTTAGGTGGAGTTACAGCTGGTAAGGGGAACAAACACTGCTACCCAGGGGGCTGGCTAAGGAAGCAGAAAACTGTGTCTGAAAGTGAGCCAGGCAAGTGGAATTATAGTGGTAGAAGACACAGGTGGCTTTTTAGACAAGTGTCATTACTGTTCTCCTAGACGCTTTGTTTTTTAATTGGAAGCTTAGCCAAGCACAAACCACTGTACCTCTTATAATGCCAGCATTTGGTGGGTGGAGGGGCCAGTCAAGAAGATCAGGAGTTCAAGGCCACCTTCAACAACATAGTAAATCCAAGTCCAGCCTGGGCATCCTTGAGATCCTTTCTCAAAATATAACACTTCTCCCAATTTAAAAAAAAAAAACTTTTTGTTGTTGTTTCTTCGAGACAGGGTTTCTCTGTGTAGCTCTGGCAGTCCTGGGCTCACTTTGTAGACCAGGCTGGCCTCAGACTTACAGAGATCTGCCTGCCTCTGCCTCCCAAGTGCTGGGATCAAAGGTGTGGGCCACCACGCCTGGCTACACCTCAATTACATTTAATAATAGAGAAACTAAGGGCAGAAAATGTTTTCAGCGTACACAATTGCACTATCACACTGCTGTATCTGCCTGTTACAGTCTGGTAATAGGCTTATAAGGTTAATCGTGGGTTGTTATTGTTTTAAATGTATATGTAGTGTGTTCTGCTTGCATGTGTACCTGTGTACCATATGCATGCCTGGTACCTTCAGAGGCCAGAAGAAGGTGCTGGATCCCTTAGTTCTGGAGTTACAAGTAGTTGTGGGTTGCCATGTGGGCACTAGGAATAGACCCAGGTCCTCTGGAAGAGCAGCAAGTGCTCTTAACCTCTGAGCCATCTCTTCAGCCCCCCCAACTGTGTTTTTAATATCACCATTTTATAGGGGAAGGACAAAAAAGGAAACCGAGGTAGACATGAGCATCCACCATAACAGCGGCATCAGACTGCCCTGTGTGTCTAGGACAAGCCAAACAAATGTATCCACTCTGGATTCTTCTGCCATCCGCTTAGGAACCAGGGATGGGTGGCACCAGGGTATAGAAATGCAAGTGGATTTGTGGGCACTAGCTCACTTAATCCCCACAGTACAGCAGCCTCTGCTGTCTACATCCTGCAAGACGAGGGAGGAACTTGAGGTTAAAAAGTGTCAGTTGCTTGTCAAAACTCTTCCTAAATCCAGCACTGTGCCCTGTCTAAAAGATAGTGTTGGTAGAAAGGCTTTCCTATGGCCATAGACAAACTGCCAAGGTTTCCAGCACTTCATATTTCATCCTGGGGAAAGATGCAGATGTTACAATGGATGTCAACAACACTCAAGTGGCTGTGTACAGCCTAGGGGAGTAAAAAAAAAAAAAATCTAGAGCAGGTATCAACCCAAGATAGCCTATGACCTTACTCTGGCCTGTGATATTGTCTACTCCACTGTTTCCTCTTTCTTTTTATTTATTTTTTTTGGTTGTTGTTTATTTGTTTGTTTTTTCAAGACAAGGTTTCTCTGTGTAGCCCTGGCTGTCCTGGAAAACACTATGTAGACCAAGCTGGCCCTTAGACTCACAGAGAACTACTTTCCTCTCTCTCCTATTTCTAGGACTAAAGGTGTGCCACCATGCCTGGCCTCAGGTAGTTTTTTTCTTTTGAGAAAAGTCTTCTTTTTTTCATGTATTTTATGCATATGATTATTTTGCTTTTGCATGTATATCTGTGCACCATATATGTGTCTGATGCCTGTGGAGGCCAGAAGACTGCATTAGACTTCCCAGGACTGGAGTTACAGATGGTTGTGAACTGCCATCTGTACTGGTTGCTTACTGGAAATAGAATCCAGATCTTCTGCAAGAACAGCCCGTGCTCTTAACACCTGAGCCATCTCTCCAGTCCTTGTTTGATTTTCCACAAACTTAAAATATTTACTACCTGGCCATTTCAGAAAAGATATTGCTGACTAATACAGTATGATAAACATATTTGCCTGGAATGTTTGAAGAAAATGTTTGATCACCATTGTGAGTTTTCTAGGTAAACACAAGCCTGCTCTTTTAAGCACAAAATGATTCGTTCAAAACTACAGCAGGGCTGATGAGTAGTAATTCAGTGGTAGAATGTTTTCCAGGCATGCTGGTCTTCAATGCTCAGCACTACACAAAAAATTATTCGATGTATTTCAAAGCTGTGGGTTTGTTGTTGTTGTTTAAAAAACAGGCTTAACTCACTTGATTTTTTTTCTTGTATACAACTCTATAGGAGTGCTGGAAATATAGCTCAGTTGGTAGAGTGCTTGTCTAGACAAGGTTAGCTCTTGCTTGTAATCCCAGCACTTAGAAGATATAGACAAAACGATCAGAAATAGAAACTCATCTGGCCTCGGTGGCACACACCTCCAATCCTAGCACTTAGGAGGGAGAGGCAGGCGCATCTCTGTGAGTTCGAGGCCACCCTGGTTTACAAAGTGAGTCCAGGATAACCAGAGCTGTTACACAGAGAAACCCTGTCTTGAAAAACCAAAAAAAAAAAGAAATAGAAACTCATCTTTGGCTACATAGTGAGTTCAGGCCAGCCTTGGGATACAGGAGACTCTGTCTACAAAACAAAACAGAAAACCTAGCAGCAACAAAAGTATATGCGGATTCTAGATTCTGTGCACGGAGACTCTGGCATGGGTTTTCAGAAAATGATTGATGAATTCCTTTTGACAAACATGGCATATTCTTTCCAGAGGTCAGGGTTCATGTGTCTTGGAGATAGTATCAAAGGTGGTCTTGGTGAAGTCACCCAGGTGTGCCAGTAACAGTCATTAAAACCAATCATCAGCATTGGCTTCTTGGGCACAGCAGGGGAGGAAGGGAAGCTGCTCAGAGGTCTGGGACTTAATGACTTTGCCATCTTAGCAGCCTGTCTGCACAGGATCAGTGGAGATCTTGGCTGAGGTATTTAACATCCAGGCCATCACAACCATTTTACTTTCCGATGTTGCAAAATCTTGAACCTAGTCTAATGGCCCATGCGAGTATGCTTCGACTTCAGGCTCGTCTTCAAAGCCTTAACACTTGAGGGATGCCCACAGGAAAAAGCCAATAATCTTGGAATACTTGTTGGGCATGGGGAAAAGATCCATCTTGTTCTTTATATCCTTGACTAAGCATTCCAGCTTGATGATGGGAAGCCACTCCTTGTCTTCACCCTTAACTTCCTGATCTCTGTGGCCTGGTCCCAGGCTACCACCCCAGTCTAGGGAAGCTACCATGATTCCCTGAGGCCACTGCTGAAACCTCTGTGACCTTTCAAGAGAAACTCCCTGGAGCATCTGCCATTTGTTGTTTTCTCAGGGAAGAAGAGAAGCCACTTTTCCAAACAGAATGTGCAGAATATGTCTGTTAGTTTGTTTCTATTTCTGTTTTAGCCTTCTACTCTGATTATTTTCAGAGGAGCATCTGGCATTGATCTAGACTTGATGGCATTGAGCTTCATGGTTTTTGAGTCCTTTCACAGCTAGTAATTTGCCTGACTCTGTAAAGACTTGAGGTGTTGGTCTTACAAAATAACAAGATGGGCAGTGAAAGGAGACTCGGAAGTGGCACCCAATTATAATCTCAGGGTCTCAGGAGGTGAGACAAGAGGACTGCTGAGAGTTTGAAGACAGCCTGGGTTACATAAGTGAGTTCAAAACCAGTGTTGGTTTACATAAACAGAAACTTAGGTGAAAAGATGGATTCTGTGCTGTGCAGTGATGGCTGCTTGGAATCCCAATGATCTCAAGTGATTTTAAACTTGAACCTGTTTCATTCTGTGACCTGCTGGTCACAATAAAATGCCTCTGTCTGCCAGTCTCACATCCCTGCTTGGCTTTGAAAAAGTTTGTTATGCTTGAGTTAAGAAGGCCAGTTTCCAGGGCTGGGGAGAGATCCCAGTGGTTAAGAGCTCCTTTGGAAGTCTGCTCTTCCAAAGGACCCGGGTTCAATCCCCAGCACCCACATGGCAGCTCACAACTGTCTGTAACTCCATCCAGTTCCATCTCGCACAGATATACATACAGGTAAAACACCAGTGCACATAAAATGAAATGAAAATTTAAAAAAAAAAGTCCAGTTTCCAAAGAGAGCAATACTGCCTGGGTTTTGCTATCTAAATAGAAAGCCGTAAAAGGAGGTGTGTGTATGGGTGTGTACTTTGATTTTAAAATCTGTTAATTATCTGATAACATTCTGAAAGCTCATGAGCTGTCTGTTCTCATAAAAGATTTTCCTCTGATGTTTTGGAACATCGGAAGAGCTGGCTGCACTGAGTCCCTGGTTCAGTGTGGTGTTGTTATGGATTCAGGAATAGCCACACACTGACCACTCGAACACCAGGCTCAGATTGATGGAAGTTTATTGAACGCTGGACCAAGACTGACTGGGAACCAGGACTAAGTCCCCAAGACATTCTCAGAGTGAATTGTTAAAGGAAAAATCATAATCAAGAAGGAAGAAAATTTTTAAATTTTTAAAAAATCATAACAATCAACTCTATTCCAGGTACACTGTGTTTAATCAAGCAAAAAGCACCAATCCTACACCAGGTACATCATGCTTAGGGACTAAACAAAGCATTTTAAGCTGATTGGCTAGGAGCTTTCCAATTCCTCATCATTCTAGGGAGTGGAACATGGCAGGGTATTGTGGCTTTGTATAAGCAGAGCACATCATTAATTCAAGCAGAACAGTTAACAAAAGCTATTTTTTTTTTTTAATGTTAGGTAAGCAGAGCCTGAGAACTTGAACTTAATTTCACCTAATGATTACGATGGAGACTAAAGACAAAAATGGTTGCAGGTATGCTGAAAGCTGCAGCATGCCTCTGCAAAGAAGCCGCAGTTATGCTAAAAGCTGAAGTAGGCTTCTGCAGGGGGTTCTGTTGAAAACTTAAGTAGGTTTCAACAATGTTAGTTGCTAGCAAGGCAAGTGAGCTGCTTGCTTTTCGGGGGGCGGGTGCAGGTTCTCATTTCCCCCCCCCCCCCCCCGTCCCTGTTCCCAGTGTCCACACACCTTGGCCAGCTGGTAGCTGCATCTGCCATTTCACTGCCTTGCCTTTCTGCCTCCACTAGCTCTTCGTTCTCTCACTTTCCCATGCATGGGAGAGCACCAGGGCTACCCATAGTTTGTGATTATTGTTTTGGTTGCTGGCTTTCTGACCTCCTTTTTGGCTGCAGAGTGAGAAGCTGCTGGTCAGACACAACTGAAGAGGATGGAGTGATCTGGAAAAAGGGCATGCAGGATTCAACCTGTGCCAGCTTAGAGGCTGGCTGGGAAGCGTGCTTGTATTGTATGGCACAGTAGGGCAGCCGTGATCAAAAACAATTCTACCTTTTAAAGTAACTGGCACAAGGAGAGAAAGGGCTCCTAACAGAGAAATGAAGGTAACAAAAGAAATGATGCCCTGCTGGGAGCAATGAAAATGTGAAATACTCTGATGTGGGAATGTACCGAGTGACAGTACTGTGCCACACACAGGCAAATATTATGTCGGTAAATAAGTATTACCTTGGTTCTATAACCTTCTGCCTTCGGTTAACTGGAAGTAAAACTCCTGAAAGGTTAAGGAGAAGGCCTTTTGGTCTCCTCTGATTGCTCAATTCTTTGTTGGTCTGTGGGCCCAAGCATGAGTGTTGTTAGCCTTCTTCTGTCCCTTTGTGACCATAAAGGTTATCCTGAGCCACAGAGAGGCAGGATAGGAAATGTTCACTTGAGGACAGTTTTTAGTAGTTATATCTAACTAGCGTGGACAGAGCAGAAATAATGCCCTTGTTGGAAGTTAATATTTCAGCTCTCCCAGTCATTTGCTAGAAGAAAAAAAAAAATGCATACTCGGTTACCACAGAGACCGGGCAAAACAAACCCAGTGCTTAGGCCCGTCAATAAAAAGACATCACAGATTCCTCTCAGTCCGTTCATCAGAGCTAGGGCAGACATGCCAGGGCAAACTGCAGCAGTGGTTGCTGAGGTATGTTTTTGACTTGCAGGGGGATGGGGGGGCTTGGACCATGGCTTTAAACCATAAATCATGTGGCAACACCCCAGCCTCCCACCCGTACCCCCCCACGTTCAATCAGCTTGATGGTGAGTTCTCAAGTTGACTTTACTTTGGCGTCCATCCGTGCTCCCGTTGGAAGATCAGGTTGAGACAGAAAGAAGGAGCAAAACTGGAACCTCTGACTTCCCTTCTGCTGTTAACCACAGACTAGCTAAGACTGTATTTTGCATAAAGGAATGAAGCCATCAAAATGATCTACTTGGGTATTCCCTTTATAGAGCTGTGTGTGTGTGTGTGTGTGTGTGTGTGTGTGTCTGGGTGTTTATTTTTCTCCAGGGCCAAACTTGGGGAGGTCAATGAGTGTCACGCCGACCTCAACCAGCAAGAACAACGCAACTCGCAAAAGCTCTTCTCAAGCAGTTTATTCAGGTCCCTTGAAAACAGTCTTCTGAATGCCCGGGCAGACCCAACCCACAGGCTAAATACTATATGAACAGCCAATCAAGTAAAGCCACGTGGTGCTATCTTACAGGCCCACGTATGCGGAAGCAAGCCAGATCGGTCTTAACCAAATATGGACTTGTTTACCACCGAGAGCGCTCACCATCGGGCTGGTGGAAGGCGGAAACCGGCGCCATCTTTAGGGTATGGCACGTCGCAGCTCTCTACAGTTCCTCCTTTTTTGTTTTTAAAAATGTAGGTAGAAGTCCCTGGAAAGGCTTCGTAATCCCCATATCTGGGGATCTCATGGCGGGCCTGAGCCTGTAGGAGGGCGGTGCTCAAACTCTTACCCGTCTCTGGGTCAGCCTCCCCACTCGAGGCTGCCCTGTCTTAGGTGGCCGAGACTTACCCGTCTACCCCGTCATTGACTTGCCAGACCCTAATATCTGTGGAACAAATACCTCAGTGGGCAGGGACTATGCTCAGTGAAGATTTAAGGCTTCATGGCAGCGGGCCATGCCTGAGGGGACTGGCCCGCTTCAATGGAGATAAGGGCCTGTATAATCATGGCTGCATTATGCTTCTGTGTGGCTCTCATCTTGTAGATGCACCATAGGCAAACCAGAGAGGCTAGTATCATCAGTATCGCCAAAGAGCCTACGCCCGCCCACTCCTTAAGATGATCCATAGCCATCTGTATCCAGGAAGTCAAACCATTAGCCAGACTCAGATCCACCCGAGTGGAGTTGATGTGGACGATTGTCGCTCTCAGCTCTCTCATCTTATTTTCAAATTCAGCCGACCAATCCTGTAAGAGGAGCTCTGACAATTGCTTAGACAGATTAGCAGCCTTTGTTAAATTTTGATACCGCACCGAAGTAACACACAAACCCTGCATTTTCCACTCACACCCCAAC
>CAJQZJ010004381.1:17172872-17206255 GCA_907164525.1 Lophiomys imhausi | reverse complement strand
GTGTGTGTGTGTGTGTGTGTGTGTGTGTGTGTGTGTGTGTGTGTGTGCGCGCGCGCGCGCTCAAGGGAATGCTGAGGTCAAAACAGCTCTTGGGAGTAATTCTCTTCATCTACCACACGGATTCCGGGGCTTGAACCCAGGCATTAGTCACACTGCGTGGCAAGCATCTTCATCAGTCGACTTACCTCAATGGCCTCATAGCTACCTCTTATTGAGTTCTGAGAACCTATTCATTAAATCACTTGAAAAAAGTTTTAGGTCCTTGAAAATGATGAGTTTGTTTGCTTTTACTGACAGTTTTGTGCTAGCTCTGTGGTCTTACAAATATCCAGGAAGCAGTGACCTGAAGTTATATCTCTGAAACTGGTAATACTGTTGTATTAGATGAGTGTTGGGTTTGCAGCCCATCTTTGGGACTAAACATGGTCCTTGATAAGGACTGAAATTTTCAATGCTGGGAGGTGAATTAAAAAAAAAAAAGGTATTAGAACACATGAAGTCAAACAGGCCATGTTTCTATCTGAGGGAAGTTACCGAGCAAATTTCACACAACTTTGTGGGTGAGGCTGTTTCTAGCACCTTGGACATCTCTTTGGATGGTCACAAATGCATCACCCTGATTCATTCTGGTGCTCAGGTTTCAATTAATCTCTGTTGAGCAAACCAGTTCCTGGCATGTTGGAGACCCACACACTGGGAGGAGCTTGCAGATGGAGGTAGAGTAGAATTCTCAATTTTCAGGTTACAGTGTTTTCTTATTAGCAATTCCTGTTCACAGCCCTGTGCTTTTGGGAAGGTGAAAGAAAGTCTTTCTCATGGCTTGTGGTGAGTTGGAACTGAGGTCGAGGTATGCCAAGAGGCTGTAAGCAGATGGCAGTAACAAACTCCCCCTTTGATTCAAACCTGGGCTGCTTTTCAAAATCGTCTCCCATAGGTTGTGTGAGCAGCAGTGGGAATGTCCCAGTATACTGATTTTCAGGGTTGCACCAGGTGGCTTGTGGCATCAGTTTGAGGTAAGGATGGCCCTATGCCTGCCATTCTTGGAATAGTTCCTGGCTCTGAGTGGCAGCCTTATTTTTGGTACACTTTTGAGTGGTGCTGGAAGCTACCTTCGTATCTGAAAGTGGACTCAAAGCAGTTAGATATATTTAGATCTCTGATAATTCAGCATTCCTAATAGCTGACTAGAAGGGTAGTCACAGAATTCTCCATAGAGGCAGAAAATGGGCCTGGTGGTTGGGAGCAGACATATAGGCTGTCCCATAAGAGTTTATTTCAGAGATGTCGAGTTTTCAGGTCACAAAGATTCACAGGTGGAGGAGTGAGTGACATTCACTATAGTGCCTTAGTAACTCTATTCTATGTTGGGGACCATGTTGGAGGAACACCAGAACAGCTTTAAAACTCATGGAGTGTAGCCTACCGGTTTGGCACAGTCACCAGTGGTATGCCTCAGAGAGGCAGAGCCCCAGGACTATGTGTCCTGAGGACTTCATGCTGTTGTGGAGTTTTGCTCTGTTTGCTGCCCTCACATCATGACCCCTTACAGTCTAGGAGTTGTGTGAAAACTCTGGGGGCTTCTAGCCCCTCACTGGGCAGTATCACTGGCACTTACAATAATAATGTTTGATCTTCTACAGTCACTGCTGCTGGAGCAGATTAATGATTCAACCATTATTCTTAGAAAGAATTTAGAGATATAGATTGTAAAGAATTTTGGGCCAGGTGTGGTGGCACACGCCTTTAATCCCAGCACTTGGGAGGCAGAGGCAGGCAGATCTCTTTGAGTTTGAGCCCAGCCTCGTCTACAAAGTGAGTCCAGGACAGCCTTTGCTGCTACAGAGAGAAATCCTGTCTCTAAAAACCAAAAACCAAAAAAAAAAGAAAGAAAAGAAAAAAAGAAAAAGAATTTTGAAAAAAAGATTGTTTGGTAAGGTCAAATTAAAATGTTTTTTTTTTTTTCTAATGCCTCTGATGTAGAAAAACTTAAACAATTCTTGAGTTCAGAAAGGTACACTCCCAATAATTGAGCTAAGGGCTTTTCGAGATTAGCGAGCAAAAACATTATCCCAAAGTGACCCTTGCTGACATGACTCTCTTGGGCTAAGCTGATGGTCAGAGTGATGATTAATCCCTTGTACCCATTTTTTGCCCTCGGCTTCCGGATATAATTTAATAAAATTGTTATTAAAGTAGATATGCACTTTTTATATAAAGTAGGAATAACTGTCTATATAAAAAACTTAGATTTGTGATTCTTTTAAAGATATTTATAAGACTGCTTTTTTTTTTTAAGGTTTTTTGAGACAGAATTTCTCTGTGTATCCTTGACTGTCTTGGACTCACTTTGTAGACCAGGCTGTCCTTGAACTCACAGAGATCCAACTTCCTCTGCCTCCGGAGTGCTGGTATTAAAGGCGTGAACCACCATGCCCAGCCTAGACTGCTTTTTAAGATAATTGATTCTTTCTTTGTAACTGCAAACTATAGCCTGCCAGTAAAGAAAGAACTGGCTGGGCTGGAGAGATGGCTCAGAGGTTAAGAGCACTGACTGCTCTTCCAGAGGTCCTGAGTTCAATTCCTAGCAACCAGATGGTGGATTACAACCACCCATAGTGAAATCTGGTGCCTTCTTCTGACCTGCAGGTATACTTGCAGACAGAACACTGTATAAGTAATAAATAAATAAAAATCTTAAAAAAAAAGAAAAAACGGGGTGAAATAATTACCTTACTTGCTCACACTTTGTTGACCTGTAATTAGT
This sequence comes from Lophiomys imhausi, assembly GCA_907164525.1. NCBI lineage: Eukaryota > Metazoa > Chordata > Mammalia > Rodentia > Muridae > Lophiomys > Lophiomys imhausi. The sequence goes on along the minus strand of CAJQZJ010004381.1, from coordinate 17,203,491 downwards.
TGCTTACAAATATATGTGGGTTCTTGGGAATTTGCTTTTCACCCTAATGCGTAAAACTTTTGGTCATGTGAAGGTATTGGGGAACATATCTTTTTCCATGTATACTCATTGTAATCATTCACTTAAAGAAAAATAGACTGAGCCAGTCCTGGTACACAGAGAAACCCTGTCTTAAAAAACCTTAAAAAAAAAAAAAAAGGAAAGAATTAAAAGAAAAGAAAAATAGACTGTAACCACATTGTGATTTTTGTTTTGTTGGGCTATATAAACTGAGGGAGAAAAGAAATAAAATGTGGGCGGGGTGTGGTGACACATGCCTTTTTAATCCCAGCACCTGGGAGGCAGAGGCAGGTGGATCTCTGAGTTTAAGGCCAGCCTGGTCTACAGAGTGAGTTACAGGACAGCCAGAGCTACACAGGGAAGCTCTGTCTCAAAAAACCAAAATAAAATAAAAAGAAATAAAATGTAGAATGGTATGAGAAGTAAAACTCTGCTTGTCCACCAAAAATACATATTTGTATATATGTAATTGTATGATGTGGACTGGTGTGGGAACTAAACCTGTTCTCCATCCACCAGATATGTTTATATGTATATGTGTCTATATGTATATATGTGTTTGTGTTTATATTTGCATAAGTGTATATGTGTATATATGTGGCATGGTGTGCAGTGGTATGGCATGATATGTGAAGTTGGAACTTTCAACCATCCACCAAATATGTGTCTGTCTGTCTGCTTGCTTGTCCATGTGTTTGTGGTTATGCATGTACATTACCATTGTTTGTCTTTGAATAAAGGCGCCTAAAGTATTTTGCTAATGTAAGTAATTAAGTCATGAGATTGTTCTCTTTAGAACCTCCAGCTTGGCAGATTTAGAAGTAAAGTAAGTAAAAAGGCTATCAGCCTGGCAGATTCAGAGTTAAAGTAGTAACAAGGCTACCAGCTTGAAGGATTAAGAGTAAAAGATTAAGAATTAAAATGTATAGAGAAGGATGTCAGACATCTACCACCAATGCTCGCTAATCATCTCAGGATTAACCCAAGGAGGCCGCTAACCCTTGACAATTCTTCCCATTTCTTTTGTTTTTTTTGTTGTTGTTTTATTTTGTTATTGTTGTGTGTATGTTTATGATGTATGTATGTGGGCCCACGTGTGGAGGTCAGAGGACAGCTTTGTGGCGTCCTTTCGGGGGATTGAACCCATATCATTAGGCTTGTGTTCTCAGGCAGTGCGCACTATCTTGCCAGACTGACCAATTTTTGTTTGGAATACATGCAAATATTCTGCACATGACATCTGGTATTATTTTTGTTGGTAGTGTTTGTACCAGGTGTTAGGTTTATCTTTGTTATCTCCATGTGCATATGAATGGATTGAGTTCTTATGTGAGTCACACAGTTGGTTGGTCCCAGGTCAAGTTGGGATCTGGCCCTAGATTCAAGTAGCCCGAAGTTTCAACAATTTCTGTTGCAGTAAGAAAAAAACAAAAAAAGAAGGAATAATCCTTTCTTCTTTCCTGCACATCGGAAAGACGTGTCATACCAGAAAGGACAAGGATTAGGGAAAATCAGGAGGACTGTGGAAGTAAGCTGTGTGACCTGGAAAGGAAATAACATTAGCAAGGACTTGCGGTGCCGTGCGTGTGCGTGCGTGCGTGTTAGAAGACGGCAAACACATGACGCTTTTTGGGGTCACTTTGTTAACCATAGAGTGATAAGGTATCCTTTGTGGAGTCCAGTATCACCATCCCTGCAGAGTGCTGTGCTAGTTTCCTTGTGTCCCTACCGGAAGCAGGCTTTGGCCTGGCTCCTCTTCTCTAAGCCATCCAGTGTGCATGAGCAGTCCATCCGGGAAGGTTCTCAGGGGCCTCAGTGTGGGTCCAGCAACAAGGCCGAGACGCTGTCCATACTCACTGTGACAATAAGAGAGATGAAGCTTATTCCTGCCGGGTCTCCTCACCTTCCCCATCCCTGTGGTGTGTGCACCTGACTTCATGCTTCACCACACCTGTTTTATTAGACTGTCAAAAACAAGAGCAAAGTTGTCCAATTCCTTACTGCATTCTTTTTGTCTGGTTGGTTTGTTTTGGTCTTTTGTTTGTTTATTTTTCAAGACAGGGTTTCTCTGTGTAACAGCCCTGGCTGTCCTGGATTCACTTTGTAGACCAGCCTGGCCTCGAACTCACAGAGATCGGCCTGCCTGTGCCTCTTACTGTCCTTACTGGATTCTTTTTTTGTTTGTTTGTTTTGTTTTGTTTTTTTGAGGCAGAGTTTCTCTGTGTTTCCTTGACTGTCCTTGACTCACTTTGTAGACCAGACTAGCCTTGAACTCACAGAGATCCACCTGCCTCTGCCTCCCTAGTGCTGGAATTAAAGGCGAGTGTCACCATGCCTGGCAATTGCAGACAGCTGTGAACTGCCATGTGAGTGCTGAGATTTGAACCCGGGTCCTTCAGACGAACAACCAGTGTTCTAACCACTGAGCCATCTCTCTAGCCCCCTTACTGGATTCTTTTTTTTTTTAATTTTTAATTTTTTTTATTTTATGTGCATTGGTGTTTTGCCTGTATGTATATCTGTGTGAGGGTGTCAGATTTTGGAGTCACAGACAGTTGTTAACTGCCATGTGGGTGCTGGGATCTGAACCCGGGTCCCCTGGAAGAGCAGTCAGTCTTCCCAACCACTGAGCCATCTCTCCAGCCCCCTTACTGGATTCTTATTCTCTGTCTGTCTGTCTCACCTCTGATGAGTCATCCCTTATCTCTACCCCAACCTCAATAGTGGAAAATTCAGATGAAAATTTAGTCAAACCTGTTATGGTTCTGAAAGGAGATCTTGTAAGCCCAGAAGTGAGTCTCGAAGGAATTTCAAAGGAGATGACTGACACATGGATTTAAACTGTAACAGGTCACTGTCATCACACCAAGCTAGCCGTGTCTCCACTATCCACACAGCGAATAGTCATTAGGGTAAAGGCTTTTTTTCTTTGCCTCTATGCTCTGCATTTGTAGTTGCTTCACTAAAAAATATGGGACACCTCTTTCTTTTTCATTCTTTCTCTCTCTCCCCCCCTCCTCCCTCCTCTTTCCCTCCCTCTCTTCTTCCCTCCCTCCCTCCTTTCTTTCTTTCTTTCTGTTTTTATTTGGAGATGGTTTTATGTAGGGCAAGCTGCCTTTAAATTTGTCTGGTGGCCTAAGGATGACCTTGGACTTTTGATTCTCCTTCCTCCACCTGGGAAGCTGGGATTGCAGGCTTCTGACATTGTGCTTGCTTCAAGAGGTGCTGGGGATTGAACCCAGGGCTCGTTGCATGTTAGGCAGTCACTCTGGGCTACATCCCCAGCCCCAGGAGATCTTTGTAAAGAAGAAAGAAAATGAAGTGTCCTGAGAACAGGTCACTCTCACGCAGAATAGAAAAGAAGTCTCTAGGAGTAATGAGCTCTCTTCCTTTAGCTTTTCCTTGTAATATGTGCGGGCACACACATGCCATGCCAGGTTAGGCAACAGGAGGTTAGTTGTCTTCTTCTAGCGTGTCTGTCCTGTGGGGTAGAACATAAGCTGTGAGGCCTGGTAGCAAGTACCTTTACCTGCTCAGCAATGTCGCTGGCCTGAGCTATACTGACTCCATGTTTTCAGACATCAACAGTTTCTTCAGTTCTTCATTTGACCAAACACTGCTCTACGCACTGAGGGTGCAACCAGAAGGCACAACTCCGGGGTATCAAAGTTTGCAGAGGTGAATGGTTGAACATTAGGTGTCTGTGGTTGTTTTGATTTGGAGCTAATTTCCTCCCACCTCAACCTCTCAGATTTCTTTGCTAGGTTTTTTTTTGGGGGGGGGGGGCACCAAAGCTTGGGGTTTGTTGTTGTTTTGGGCCTTGTTTGTTGTTATTTTCTTTAAATATCCATTTTTATTTTTAAAATATCGGGCTACATGGGCTAGAGAGATGGCTCAGCGGTTAGAAGCACTGGCTATACTTTCAGGAGTCCTGAACTCAGTTCTCAGCATCCACATAGTGGCTCACAACCATCTATAACTAGTTTCATGGGATCAGATGACCTCTTCTGGTGTGCAAATAGAAGTACATGTAGACAAAACATCCATATACATAAAAATATTTTTAAAATATATATTTATATTTGGCTTTAAAAAATAGGGACCAGGAGTGGTGGCGCATACCTTTAATCCCAGCACTAGGGAGGCAGAGGCAGGTGGATCTCTGTGAGTTCAAGGCCAGCCTGGTCTACAAAGTGAGTCCAGGACAGCCGCCAGAGCTGCTGTTACACAGAGAAACCCTCTCTCAAAAACTATATATATATATCTCCCTCAATGGTGTAGCTCGGGGATCAGAGTTCATGCTCCCCATACACAAGGTCCGGGGTGCAAGTCTCTGCAAAAACAAATTTTATAATCTCACTACAAATATATTCAGTAAAAAAAAAAAAAAAAGTCCTTCTTTTAGGCCCCATGCTGTATGTTAGGAACAAAACTCTGCATAATGTAATCATTATTTAATTAGGTGGCAGGCAGACATGTGGGGAGCTATTTTTAATTCAAAAGACAATTACTTATTTTAAAGCATTTTAAAATCTAGGTCTAAAGAGTTCTTCGAGGCTTGGTGATTGGAGAACTTTTATCCCAGTGTGCAATGGTGCTAAGTGTACAGTGTGGTCAGATGGGCTTGAGAAACAATTTCCATCCCTGCTTAAGGCTTTGCTATGGCTTCCCATTATCTTCAGGTTCATGACCTTCACAGAGGGATGAACTCCATTACCTGACACCTACCCTTCTTCCTACCCTCATCTCCTTTCTCCTTTCTTTTTTTTTTGGTTTTTTGAGAAAGGATTTCTCTGTGTAATAGAGGCCTGTCTGTCCTGGACTCACTTTGTAGATCAGGCTGGCCTTGAACTCACAGAAATCCACCTGCCTCTGCCTCCCAGGTGCTGGGATTAAAGGCTTGCGCCACCGTGCCCCTCCCCCATCTCCTCCTATAAAATGGCTCACACCTTACACTCCCTTGACCTGACATTTCTTCTTTGGCCTTTCTGACACCCTCCTCTGGGACAGTTGGTATTCCACATGTGGCTCTTCTAGAGCCAAGGCTGCTTCTTCCAGGACCAAGTAACAGTTGCCCAGTAGTGAACATCTCCTCACCCATCACCTTCTCAGCACTGGAGCCCCAACGGCAAGAGATGTGATATCCACCTCTGTGTTCCCTGTCGCTGCTGCACACCGCACACTGCCCCTTGTCATCTTGCTCACAGAAAAATACAGAGCATGCTGGATTACAGAGCTTGGGGGAGGTCAGAAAAGAGCTGAACAATTAAAGATGGGAATGGTATAAGCACATGTCCTGTACCCGAGGTGAATATAAAAATTGATAATGAGTAATAATAAAGAGATGATAATGAGTAGGTTAAACATCACTTGGTGATATGTTCCAGCCCGGAAAACGAATGGTATATCTATCAATAAGGGAGGGAAATGGAGGAGGGAGAGGGAAGCACATTTAGTCAGCTCCAAAATTCTAGGTGGGATGCAAAGGGGACAGAGTATTTTGTTAGAAAATACGGTTCTTAGTAGCCACCCTCGGACACTGTTGCATCTGATGCCAAGACAGTTCGCCAGCGGGCAGTGCTTGCTGACGCCTCCACCAAGTTTCTGCATCACACCTACCTGGTCTGAGTTTCCTACACCTGGTACTGCACTCCATGGTTCATGCTGTGGCTGCTCTCGGCTTAATTTGAAAATGCCCCACAATGCTGGCTTAGGAAAGACACCAAGAATATGAATGGTTAAGAAAAGACCATGCCCAAGCATAAGGAAGAAAACTGAAACGTCCTTCCAGGTGTAGCAGTCAACAAGTGTGGACACTCAATGTGTTCTCTATGCAAAGGTTACTGGGGCCTTAATTAGGGCGTGGCAGGGTCAGTCCCAGTCCTTTTCTGGGCATGTATTGTGTTCTCTGTGCATCAGCCCAGATTTGGAATGCAGTTTCTAGAATAGCAGAGGAAGATGCAACGTGTCTCCTGTCCTCCTGGCTGAGAATTATGACAGCCATGCTCTGGGAGAGTCAGGCTTTAATCAGCAACTCCAAACACTTAGGTCTGCTTTTGTGTAGAGAAGATTATTGTTTTGTCCATGTGGAAATAAAAGTCATTATAGAGTTAAAGGAGAAATTACATAAAATTTGCTTCCATGAGTTTCTATCTACTGAGTAGTTTCAAAATATCATTTTTTTGCATAGTTAGATAATATCAAATTCATGTAATAAAAGGAGAACATGATTTCAAAATACTGCATTGGTGACGGGGACCTGTTGGGCTTGTTCTTCTTCTTTGGTTAGAGGCTCCAGGCTCTTCTCTGGCCTGAAATCCAGGTAGGCTCAGGAGGCTCACAAGAAAGATACGGATCTGCCATCTTCCCAGGTCTTCAGTATCTCATGAGTCTCACACCATTAAAATACCGAGTGCTTGGTAGAAAAACTGTAGATAGATCACGGCATGGTGGAAGAATCAAACTGTGTTCACATCGTGGCTGTAGAATCATTGTAACTGGTCAAGCCAGCCCTAGGCTCCAATGAAACAATGTGTCACTCCTTTAGTGGACAGCCTGTACCCAAGCATCGCTGCCCTCTATTCGCCCTGAAGGAAATAATTACGAGTGTTCCTCTTAATTAGTGCTTAATTTCAAATCTCTAGAACATTTTACAAGAACATTCGGAAACTGGGCATAGTTCTGCACATCTGTAACCTCAGCACTCCAGAAGGGGAGGTGGTGGGAAGGTCACGAGTTCAAGGCCAGCTTGGGTTTCACAGTGAGATCTTGTCTACAGGGAGCATTAAAGTAAACATGTGAACATTTAATTATGTACAAATTCAGCAATAATTGGCAAACCCCTGCTAAACTGAATTTAACATGAATTCAATCCAGGTGGAAAAGGCTGATACAGTTGTTATCTTAGAACTGGCAACATAGTTTTATTACCAACTCAGTCATGCATCGGTCATTCTCTAACAATTGTACAATGCAGACCTTTTCTGGAAGCAGATGGGAGTCTTTTTCTTTTCAACAATAACAACAAAAAATGTAATTACATTTCAATGACTTAGGATAATATTTTAATTATATATCAAAGCCTCAATAGTTGATATAAGTGTATACAATGATCTGTATAGCTTGATATCTGAATTATCTCTGTAAAAGAAATATCCAAGCCGGGCGTGGTGGCGCATGCCTTTAATCCCAGCACTTGGGAGGCAGAGCCAGAGGCAGACAGATCACTGTGAGTTCGAGGCCAGCCTGCTCTACAAAGCAAGTCCAGGACAGCCAGAGCTGTTACACAGAGAAACCCTGTCTCGAAAAACCAAAAAGAAAGAGAAAGAAAGGAAAGAAAGATCCATACTTTACTCCTTTGAACTGAACACTACAGCTTTTCTTTCTACTCCTCCTTGCATTCAAAATAATTTGGTCTGTTTTCTGTCATATGCAGAGCTTATATTTAAAATTATAAATAAATTTTAGAATTTTAAATTATTGTGTGATGCAGATATAGGCCAGATTAGACCAGATCCAAAGTAGATAAAGGCAGGTTTATCAGGAGGCAGTTCTCCAGTGGGTACACCTATCTCACAGGTGATGGTCAGTGAAGTCACACATCCGAGCTAAAACAAGGAGGTTTTATAGACTTAGGTGAGGAGTGATGACATGTCATCTAGGAGCTGGGATTGTATCCATACATGGTCAAAAACTGAGCCCCTAGGCCGGCACTCTTGAGTGGGTTGCCCCAGACAAGGAATGATGACGTGTTAGCCCAGAATTTTCTCGGGGGTGGGGGTGGGAGTGGGAAAGCTCTGCAAGCTAGGTTGAGGGAAGGAGTGCAGATGGGGTTTCCTAGCTTGTGCAGGGATGAACAGGGGTTCCAGTCTAACACTTTTAGTTTTTTTGTTTTGTTTTGGTTTTTTTTTTTTTTGTTTTTTTTCGAGATAGGGTTTCTCTGTGTATCCTTGGCTGTCCTGGACTCACTTTATAGACCAGGCTGGCCTCGAACTCACAGAGATCCACCTGCCTCTGCCTCCCAAGTGCTGGGATTAAAGGCGTGCGCCACCACCGCCCGGCTCCACTTTTAGTTCTTACCATTGCTATTTCTTAATAAAACCTTGTTTGCCTTTCAAAAATTGGATTAAAATATGTCTATTTTATTGAGTATAATTACATTATTATTGGACAAGAGAGGATAGTAGAATGCATCTGGCATGAAAATACAAGGAGGGACAGTTTGGGGTAAGGAAAGGGACCAGCAAGTGTAGAGTGAAGGGGTAGGGGGCAAAGTAAGGAAAAGTATAAAGACATGTACATATGAAAACAGCACACTTTCATGTTTATTTATTTGACATTCCATTTCTTTTTATTCTATCTTCTGTTATTTAGCAATCTAACTAAAATCAAAATTTAAAAATAATATGTAGGGACTGGAGAGATGGCTCAGCGGTTAAGAGCACTGACTGCTCTTCCAAAGGACCCAGGTTCAAATCCCAGCATGCACATGACAGTTCACAGCTGTCTGTAATTGCCGGGCATGGTGGTGCACGCCTTTAATCCCAGCACTTGGGAGGCAGAGGCAGGTGGATCTCTGTGAGTTCAAGGCCAGCCTGGTCTACAAAGTGAGTTCAGGACAGCCAAGGATACACAGAGAAACCCTGTCTCAAAAAAAAACCCTATAATTAATTAATTAATTAATAATCATATGTAAATATAAAGAAAAGTTTGGAAAGCTGTGTGGCAGATTTGCACAAGATATATTTGTTTAATTAATAGGTAATGGTCCATCGAGATGGTTCAAGGGGTAAAGGCACTTGCTGCCAAGAATGCTGACGTGAACTGTGACCTATTTGCATACACACTAAATGTAATAAAAATAGTCCATTAAATAATTACATAAGTGCCAGGCCTGGTGGCACACACCTTTAATCCCAGCACTCACGGGGCAGAGACAGGTGGATCTATGTGAGTTCTAGCCTGGTCTACAGGGTGAGTCTAGGACAGCCAGGGCTACACAGAGAAACCCTGTCTTGGGAAAAAAAAAAAAGAGCACTAGCTTTTCATCCAAGGGACCCGAGTTCAAATCCCAGTACCCACATAGTAGTTCATAGCTGGGTGCGGTTGCCTAAGCCTTTACTCTCAGCCCGTGGGAGGCAGGGGCAGGGGTATCTATGTGAGTTCAAGGCCAGTCTGGTCTACAGAGTGAGTTCTTCTAGGATAGCCAGGGCGATACAAACCCTGTCTCAAGAAACAGAAACCAACCAAAGAAAACAGTGAGCATAAGTAAAGTATGTACTGACTAACGAAGATGAAGAAAGCCTGAAAATGCTCTAAGATCCCTACATTGTGAAGACCCTGAAGATGGTTAAAAAAAATCAATTTTAGTCTTTTTCATCACCAAAGGATATACTGCCATGGCTTACTCATAATGTAAAACTAAGTGTAGATATCTCCAAAGAAAAATAGACCAAAGATCCTGGGAAATTCTTTTGATTGCTTTGACTTCCTTGAATATTATTGATGTGAACTTTAAGGCCCCTAAAGACTCTGCTGAGTGTGTACCACACAGCAGCATGTTAGTCATAAGAACAGTGTGTCCACAACAGCACAAAGAATGGCAGCAGTGTCTTGGGGCTCCTTCAGCAATCATGCGGCATCAAAGGAGCAGGGACTGGAGTTAACCGACAGCTTTATTTTCTTTAGTTTCAGAAAGAGCTTGTTTGTGTAGGGAGTAACAGTTACTTGGAAGAGGAAATTTTCACAGCCACGCCTTGGAAGCATCCCAGGGCCTTCATTTAGTCTCCTGACTGGAGGCTGTACTCCACCAGGGCCGGAAAACCACAGTAGTAGAAGCCTGAGGCAACTGGTCACAGAGAAAAGAGGGCAAACAGATGCTTCTTTCTGCTTAGCTCACTTTCTATGCATCTGTTTATTTGTTTGTTTGTTTGTTTAGACTTTTGAGATTATAATATTACAACATACCTCCCTTCCATTTCCTTTCTCTAAACCCTCCCATGTACTCCTCCCCACCCACTCTCCTTCAAATTCATGACCCCTTTTTTCACTAATTGTTATTGCATGTGTGCATGCGTGCGTGTACATATATAGTCCTAAATATAACCTGTTCAGTCTGTATAATGTTATGCATGTTTTCATGGCTGACCTTTGACACTGGGCAATTGATGCGCTCTTTTCTGTGGAGTACTACCTCTTAGCTCCCAGCTTTACTCAATTTCCCATAGTTCTTTGTGTGTGGTTGAGGCCTAACCGCCCCCAACATACATCCGGTTTGGAATGCCCGTTAGTGCCATCCTTGTTTGGGCAGTCAAACTAGTTGGACTTAATGGCTGTAGCTTTGGAAGTTACTAGGAGACACAATCTCAAAGCAAAACCCCTGGTCCTCTGGCTCTTACAATCTTTCTGTTTCCTCTATCACAGTGTTCCCTGAACCTTTGTCAGTGTTGTAGCTATATACATCGGGACCTGGCTCCCAAGTCTTCATTTTGATTGGTTGTGGTGTCCTGTAGTGTCCTCCCGGCCCCTGTGGTCTCGTCTTTCACGAGCAGTGGTGTGGTCACTGCTGAGATGTTGAGGGCTTTTCTCTGACATTCAGGAATTGTCAGTCAAGTGGAGACAAGCGGCCATTTGCAGACAAGCTGTAGCAGCCATAGTACACCGTGTTACAATTCTGTGCTCATATTTATACTCATTTCCTCAGGGTAACTCCCTGAATGGAAACGCCTAGTTTTTGGGTTCTGTCAGGGTTGATAAGCAGCTGTCAGTCCAGCGTCAGCTGGCCTCTGACAGTCTTCTGGTTATTTTCAGTGCATTTAGTTTTCACTGAAGCTTATTTACTAGCTACCTAGCAGCCATTTCCTATGACTGCTTACAGGCTCCTTTCAGCATGGATGCTGGGAATCTGAATGTAGGCCCCCTGTTTGTGCATCGAGCACTTTACCAACTCAGCCAGCGTTATAGCCTCCATTTTTGACCATTTAAATTGTTACTTCGCTGCACAGCTAAGAATAGTAAACAAATGAACAGAGGATTATAAGCCGTGAGTATCATTGTTTTTAAAATGTTTTCAAAGTCCAGCTCGAGGGAGGCTAATGAGGACTGGGGATGTCGCTCTCCTCAGAGAGTTCTTGCCAAGTGTGCTCCAGGCCCTGGGCTCCATCTCCAGCATGACCAGAAAGTAGAGGCAGGGCAGTAACCTGGTTACTCGTGCTATAAAATTATTATTCAAGACCTACCCTCTTTGCTTGATGTTCGGTATATCACGGAACCTTCTTGGACTTCGGTTTACTGCTTTGTAAAAGAACAGATTGGACTAGGCGATCTCAAAAGAGGTTCATTTGTAATAATTAATCCATCCCAAGTGGCCTTCAGCTGATTCATACAGTGCTGGTTTCATGAGCCAGTTAGAAGTCACAGGGTGGGGGAGGAGGTGGGGGGAGGCTGACTCCCTCTCATTTGTTAATAGGTTCATCATCTCAGACCTTCCCTGCTGTTTTCTTTCTGTGCAATAAATGCAAGGACTGTTATTTATGTTACACTGTGACCCGTTGGGTTGATGGAACAATGGCTTCTGGGACGTCAACCCCTCTCCTTGTCGAAATGACTTTGTTCATATGTAGATGGAATTCTCCACCACCGCCAGGACTTTGTACTCAGGCTGGTCCAAGAGCAGTACACGGATCCAGTGAGGAAACTGGGTTCTGAGCATGTATGTAACACTCTTCTTCTCTAGCTGTTTTAATATGGAATGTTTTCCCTCTAGTTTCAGGAGAGACATTGTGGTGTGCCCATAAATGCTGGACCAGACAGTTGACTAGTGTGTGAAGATAGAGGAGACGTCCCCTTGTTCTCAGCCATGTGGCTTCAGATCCAACTCTGAAGACTCCTAGTGTGCCTGACTTAAGGCAAACCGCGTAACCTCTGACTGTGTGTTTCTGTAGTTGTAAACTGGAAATGATATCGTTTGCCTTGACTGCATGGTGGATTGATACATACTACAATGTCTAGGTTCTGCTGCCTGGCAATAGTTTGCTCATCTTCATTCAATTTCCCTTATTAAGGGCATTGTATGAGGAACAAGAACTAGAAAAATGCAAAAATCTGAGTTTCTGATGTTTCTGAGATTACGGCATAGATCTGGAAGATTTTTCTAGAATGCGGACATGATCATCTTTTTTGCTTTGTTTTGTTTTTTGAGACAGGGTTTCTCTGTGTAGCCCTGGCTGTCCTGGGCTCACTTTGTAGACTGGGTTGGCCTAGAACTCACAGAGAACTCACAGAGATCCTCCTGCCTCTGCCTCTCCGGTGCTGGGATTAAAGGCGTGCACCACCACGGCGACATGATCGTCTTGAATGCCTCCTTCACTCAGCTTTTTCCTTCTCACTAGGGCTCTCCCTTTTGGGAACTGAGAGGAAGAGGGGAGCTAGGAATACTCTATTGGTTAGTGGGACCCACTGTACCATGTCCGGTGTTTGTAGAGCATCGGGTGTTTCAGTATTAGAGAACATGGCGGGCAATACAGTTATCTCAGCTCTGGGGAAAGAGATACCTACAATTTCCGGACAACCTGAATCAAAACAAAGCAAACCAGCCATATTGATTCTGTCCAAATGAAAGTACACCACAGCCAGCCTGAAAGAGATGCCTATGAGGGACATCTTGCCGTTTGTCGGAGACCAGTTTTGACAGGTCAGGGTAGACAGGGGCGGTGAGGCGTAGACAGACGGCTGGCTGATCGCCCAGCAGGCTTTCCCGGAGGGTAGGGGTTTAATTCTGGAGCTGGCTCTGATTGCTAACCGATGTGGATTTTTCCACTGGTAGTGAAAAAAAAATTGAGAGGCAGATCCAATAAACTTCTGGCCTGGGCCTCTCACTGATGATGAGAAGCGAGAGCCAGAGCCTGGGCTATAGTTGATGGCTATTGCGTTGGCCTTCACTGGCAGTGAAAGCGTCAAAAGAAAAGAAATAAGAAAAAAAAAAAAACACATATACACACTTATGGTAAGAGATGAATCAAGGGGCTGGAGAGATGGCTCAGCGGTTAAGAGCACTGGTTGTTCTTCTGAAGGACCCGGGTTCAAATCCCAGCACCCACATGGCAGTTCACAGCTGTCTGCAATTGCCAGCCATGGTGCCACATGCCTTTAATTCCAGCACTAGGGAGGCTGAGGCAGGTGAATCTCGGTATGTTCAAGGCCAGCCTGGTCTACAAAGGAAGTCCAGGACAGCCAGGGCTACACAGAGAAACCCTCTTGAAAAACCAAAAAAAAAAAAAGTATGTGGTTCTTGTTTTTTTCATCTGCCATATATAAAATGTTTTTCATGTATAGGTATTGGGAAAACATTGTTTTTTTTTTTTTAAATTATCATTTACTAAAAAAAAAGTAAGAGGTATGACAAGGTTTCTCAGTGTAGACCTGGCTGTCCTGGACTCACTTTGTAGACCAGGCTGGCCTTGAACTCACAGAGATCCACCTGCCTCTGCCTCCTGAGTGCTGGGATTAAAGGTGGGTGCCACCACACCTGGCAGCTGAGCCATCTCTCCAGCCCCCCCCCACATACATTTTTTAACTAAGGCAACTTGTTATAGGTTAGCAAAACCTCTTTGTTTACTGGCAGGTTGCAGTTTGTGGCTAGAAGGAAAGATTATCTTAAAAGCCAGGCCTATGAAAATCTTAAAAGAATCACAAATCTAAACTTTTATATAAAAAACAATCAATAATTTCTACTTTAAATCTTCCAGGTGCCCATGTATTTATTAATAATTTTCATCTAATCAAATCGGGAAGCAGAGGTCAAGAATAGGTATAAAAGATTAATCATCGCCTCAGCCCAGCCTGAGAGAGTCTTATCAGCCAACAGTACATTGGGATAGTGTTTTTGTTCACTAACCTCGAAAAGTCTCTAGCTCAGTTATTGAGAATGTACCTTTCTGAGCCCAAGAATTGTTTAAGTTTTCTACATTAAAACCACTAGGAAAAAAATTATTTTAACTTGATTTACCAAATAATCTGGTTTTCCAAGTTCTTTCTATAGGTAGTAGTCAATTGCTAACAAGCTTAATCTCCAAGTTCTTTGTTTGTTTTTGTTTTCAAGACAGAGTTTCTCTGTATAACAGAACCCTGGATGTTCTGGTCTCTCTGTGTGTAGACCAGGCTGACCTCGAACTCACAGAGATTCACCTGCCTCTGCCTCCCCAGTGCTGAGATTAAAGGCCTGTGCCATCATGCCTGCCTCTCTAAATTCTTTCTAAGGGTGATGATTGAGTCATTGATCTGCTCCAGCAGCAGTGACTGTAAAAGATCAAACATTATTATTGTAAGTGCCAGGGATACTGCCCAGAGAGGAGCTAAAAGCCCCCTGAGAGCTTTCACACAACACATTTATTAAGATTATAAAGACGGGGCTGGAGAGGTGGCTCAGCGGTTAAGAGCACTGGCTGCTCTTCCAAAGGACCTGGGTTCAAATCCAAGGACCCACATGGCAGTTCACAGCTATCTGTAATTGCTGGGTGTGGTGGTGCATGCCTTAAAAAAAAAGATTATAAAGACTTCAAGGACAACAAGTAGAGCAATGCTCCATGACAGCATGATATCCTCAGGACACATAGTCCTCGGGGCTCTGCCTCTCTGAGGCGAGGCGCACCCATTGTTGCTATGCTAATGGGTGGGTGATGCTCTATGAGAACAGTTCCTTATACAAGAGGAACAACAGTTCCTACAACAGAGGAACTGTTGTTCCTCTTGTATAAGCCTCAATAGCCATTTCCCTGTCAGCTTCTGTCTTCTGTCCCAACAGGGGCAAGGGTAGGAAGGAGTGTGTCAAATGAATTAGATATGGCCTTGTCTGTCTTTAGAGCAACGTCAAATTGAGAACTAGGGCACAGGAGAGAAGGCGGATTCTTCCCATCAAACAAGAGAGAGGAATGTGAGGAATGAATCGGCTCTATTGTGACAGGCAATGTAAACTCTAAAGCAAAAACCACCGGTTCTCATACCCAGAAAGCCCCAATGGGCCTGCAGAGCACCCTCAGTGTGTCTAATCCCTGATCTCAGAAGCTTAGCAAGGTCAGCTCTAGTTTGTGCCTGGGTGGAAGAAAGTCCTGAGTGTGGTGGAGGTGATCGTTTTTTGTTTAAGAAGATACATAAGCAAGGAAAACTCAGAGCAGCTAACTCAAGGACAACAAAACGACCTTGAAGAGCAAACTGGGTGACTTCAAGCTGAAGTAGGAGTAAGTAATGTCCTTAGCAAAGATGGAGACCCAGAAACTGAACTGCGGTTGGGGGGGGGGAGGCTTTTTTTTTTTTTCTTTCAAGACAGGTTTTCATTGTGGAGCCCTGGCTGTCCAAGGAGCTCATTCTGTAGACCAGGCTGGCCTCAAACTCACAGCCTGCCTCTGTCTCTCAAGTACTGGAATTAAAGGTATGTGCCACCACTACCCAGATAATGGGCTTCTTTTTTAAAGATTTATTTATTATTTTGAGTTATATGTGGTGTGTGTGTGTGTGTCTGCATATGGGTACAGGCACCCTCAGAGGCCAGAGGCTTGGATCCCCTCAGTCCTGGAGTTAAAAACAGTTATGAGTCTCTGATGTGGGATGTGGGATGCTGGGAACCAAACTCAGATCCTTTGAAAGGTGCAGCAAGTGTTCTTAAGCACCGAGCCATCCCTCCAACATCAAAAGATAGGACTTCTAAGTCTCAATACAATTTTTTTATTTTAATAATTATGTGTATGTATGTGTAGGGGGGTATAAACACAAGTGAGTGTGGGGTGCCCAGGAGGCCAGAAGGATCAGATCCCCTTGGAGCTGGAGTTACAGGTGGTTATGAGCTACCTAATCTGGCTGCTGGGATCCAAACTAGTATCATCTGCAAGAGAAAAATCTCGCTTAACTGTTGAGTCATTGCGCAAGCCTCAGTACTGTATTCATCCTAAGCTTAGTGTTTCTCTCAGTGTTTTCTGGAGTAGTCTAGACAAAAGAACAGTAAGAATATACTGTTATCTGTGTTGACTAATTCTGGGTAGGAGGTTCTGCTTACATGATAGGATTGAGTTCTCAGACAGACAGTTTTATGGATAAACCTCAGAATAGAAATGTCCGTCATCTACAAGAAGACCATTTCATCACCCAGGCATCGTTATGTTGTTGAACTTGAGGCAACTTCCTTTTTCATTTTTAAAAAATTTATACACATTAAATTCCCCCACAGAGCTGTTTGCTATATTTGGTTGGTTGGTTTGTATTTTCTTTTGTTTTTTAGATATTGTCTTGCTGTGTAGTCTAGGCTGGCATGAAAAGCTGGGGGACAGCCTGGATTACCGCCAATCCCCGGCTCCTTTACCCCCTCAACCATGGACAAGTCTGACAGTCCGAGAGCTCTCTTTGTCACTTCTCAGGAGCAGGCCCTCCCCTGTTTCCCACCACAATGGTTTTACCCTTCCCATAATGTTGTAAAAAGGGAAATCAAAGAAGTCAGGCTCTGTGTTTCACATCTGTAACCCCAGCACTTGGCACAGTAGAAACAGGAAGATTGTGAACTCCTTCAAGGCTGCATAGTGAGACATTGTCTCAAGGAAACAAAACAAACAGCAGAAACAACCACGGGCATGGTAGCCATCGGGACCAGTTCGGTTTGTTTGTTAGTTTGTTTGTTTTGAAACTGGGTTTCTCTGTGTAGCCCTGGCTGTCTGGACCTCACTCTGTAGACCAGGCTGCCCTTAACTCAGAGATCTGCCTGCCTCTGCCTCCCTAGTGCTGGGATTAAAGTTGTGTGCCACCATTGCCTGACTCAATTTTCTTTAAAAAAAAAAAAAAAAGAAAGAAAGAAAAGTCCTTCTTAATATTTGTTAGTGGATATGATTTGCAGCAATCTCTTTGGCAGTTTCAATGTCTGTTATTTGTTTCATTTGGGTCACTTCCCCATATATCTTCTCCATAAATGATGCAACAGTATCTCATTTGAAAAAGTAAGGGCTGGAGTTGTAGCTCAGCGGTAGAAGGAAGACCTTGGTTTTGATCATTTGCAGGCCCTCCCATGTTTCCCACCACAGTGGTTTTACCCTTTCCACAATGTTGTAAAAAGGGAAATCAAAGAAGTCAGGCTTATAAGCCTTTACATCATACTTATAATGCTGGGGGTTTCATTTGAACTGCAGTTACGACAGCACTTTAAGGACTCTAAATGACAACTGTCACCAACTCAAGAGTATGATGTAAGGGCTTATAAGGCCCTGGCCAGCAGTGATGGAAGCAAAGGCAAGGACCAGATGAATAGCATTTCTATGAAGGCTCACAGTTTATTTTATAGACCTCTATAAATATTAGATTCCTGACCCTCTGTGACTTTTTACTGTAGTATTGTTGTGGGCTATCATCCACTAGAGAAGACTGCTCGGACATGGGTTTGAGCCCATAGAAAGTCTTCATTAGCCTGCGAAAGAACAGTTAGCCAGAAGCAGATCTACAGAAGTCAAAGCAAGGTGAGTACGTTACAGACATTCCCAGAACTATGGTCTAGGTCTTCGTTTTAGTTTCGTCAGGTGGGGCTGTCAACATGCTGAGTTTTACAGCCTCAGTGCTACTTCCATCATGGGGTCAGTTGTGCTAAGGTCTGGGGTCCTGTTAAGGTCTTGTGTATGAAAACTGTACACATCAGAATTGAACAGATCACCAAATTTTCTATTTCTGTTTGAGGCTTCGTCTCATAACTCTGGCTAGTTCTGGAGCCAAGGATAGCCTTGAACTACAGGCCCACCTACCATAGCAGGAAGTCCTGGGATGGGATTACTACTGGACTAGAATTGTGTGTATTTGCTACCACACTCAGTTTAATAAGTGCCGGGGACTGAACCAAGGCTTTATGCACACCAAGACCAGACACTACCAACTGAGTTACATCCCCAACCTCAGCTCACTGAGTTCCAAACTGTTCCTTATCTGCTCAGCTCACATGAAAAAGCACTTTCTTAGTATTTCTGGCATCCTTGAGGGTTCCCTTCCAGTCATTCCCCACTGTAATGACTATTCTGACCCCATACATTAAATGTCTGGTGGTTGTTAAGACACCATGTGGGTGCTGAGCCCAGAGCTCTCAGCTGCTGAGCTGTTTCTTCAGCCCCCCTTGCTGTGTAACTTCTAATTGAAGCCTAGAGCCTTTCATCCATATGTTTGGGCTGAACGCCTGTAGCTTTCCCCATTGCTGCCTGCTTCCTGGGGACTGGGCATAAGGAAGGGCACCCACGTATCCCAGACCCAGGGCAAGACCTTTCTCTCATGTTTCTTCCCTTTTTAAGTTAGCCTGCAGAACACTGTAAATAGAACTGTATTGCTGTTTTGCAGAAGAGGCTAGGTTTGTTATAGAGACTTAGTTCCCAGAATTAACAGCCTATATATATCCCAGTTTGTGCAAGAACAAATAAAGTTCACCGCTGACCTTCACCCACTTTTGACCAGGGCTGGACTGAAAATCAGGGTTAAAATTAGACAACCATCCCTGTGTGCAAGTTTTATTTGACTGTTTATACATGGGTTTGGGGAGTGATGCTTATAAGTCGTAGATGGAATTCTTGAGTTGCAACCAACCGAATGTTTCCTAGTGTCTTGTTTTGAAGGTAAAGACGGCACTGTATATAAATCAAAATGAAAATCTGCTGGCTGGGTGGTGGTGGCGCACGCCTCTAATCCCAGCACTTGGGAGGCAGAGGCAGGTGGACCTCTGTGAGTTCGAGGCCAGCCTGGTCTACAGAGTGAGTTCCAGGGCAGCCAGGGCTACACAGAGAAACCCTGTCTCGAAAAACAAAACAAAACAAACAAACAAAAAAAAAAGAAAGAAAGAAAGAAAGAAAAGAAAATCTGCTGACAGGGGTGAGGATGGGGCAGGGGGGAGCTGGAGAGATGGCCCAGTGGTTAAGAGCATGGCCGCTCTTCCAGAGGACCCAGCATTAATTCCCAGCACCCATGTGGCAGCTCAAAACTGTCTACAACAGTTTCAGGGGATCCAACACTCTCATGCAGACATACATGCAGGCAAAACAACAATGTTTTTTAAATAAAATGTATATGAAATAAAAATAAATTTTAAAGAAAAATTTTAAATTAAAGACAATCTGGTAAAATCACTAAGGGCTTTACTATCCCAGGCAGTAATACAAACAGCACCAATCAGACTGTTCTGATGACTTCAGGAAAGTAGAGCCCTGCTGAATGAGGTAAAATCAACATTACACTTTTAATTGACAGATTGACAGTCACATAGAACCTAGTAACTGGCACAGGAGCTGAAAAAATACCTGATCATATATATATATATACATACATACATACATACATACATACATACATACATACATACACTCAAACTGTATCTAAAGACAGAGGCTACAGGGAAATCTTACCAGCAGAATCTTTCAGGTTTCCAGAACCCAGTCAGATTTGTTCTAAGGAAATAGAGGGTTTTTTTTTGTGGGGGGGGGTGCTAGGGGTTAGCTCACAAACCCAGCAAATATGCTAGCTAAATGTATGTAAGAGATGCCTGAAATCTGGGTTCAACAAATCAAAGTGCCTGTTGATTTTTTAGGAAACTTGGACTCAGTACCCTAGGAAGTTTCCCACCTCTGATTTTTAGTTTAGATCGAATTTGTAGAAGTAATAGTTTTCCTCTCTACCTATTGACTCTTATGCATATCTTATCTGCTTTCTTTTTAAAAGTATATTTTAATTATTTTGGGTTTTTTTTGCTTTGTTTTTGGTTTTTGTTTGTTTGTTTTTGAGACAGAGTTTCTCTGTATAACAGCCCTGGCTGTCCTGGACTTGGTTTGTAGACCAGGCTGACCTTGAACTCACAGAGATCCTGAGTGCTGAGATTAAAGGCGTGTGCCACCACTGCCCAGCTATATTTTAATTATTTAAAACAAAATTTAACTTTAAATATATTTTGATGATATTCTTCCCTTCTCCCAAGTCCTTCCAAATCCTCTCCTGTCCCTGCCCATGAAGAACTAGGAGTCAGCTAGATGTGGTGGCAAATGCCTGTAATCCCAGCATTCAAGATGCTGGAGCAGGAGGGTCCTTCAAGTTTTGAGGCCAGATTGGGTTTCATGGTGAGGCTTCCATTAGCCTAGGGTACAGAGTTAGACCCTGTCTAAACATATCCCCTCTCCAAAACCAAACCAAAGCATTATCAACCCTGGGAACGTAGGCACTTAGTAGCGAGTGTGAGATTTGAGTTGATTCTCCAGTACCTCAGGGGAAAGCACAGAGTTGAGGTCTACCCAGGCTACTCTTTCTGACCATCTTGGCATTTAGAAAAGAGAGAAGTGGGGGGGGGGCGCTGAGGAGATGGTTCAGTGGCTAAGAGCACTGTCTGCTCTTCCAGAGGTCTGGAGTTCAATTCCCAGCAACCACATGGTGGCTCACAACCATCTATACTGGAATCTGATGCCCTCTTCTGGCAGGTAGGGGTACATGCAGATAGAGCTCTCATATATGTAAGAAAAATAAATAAATCTTAAAAAAATATAAACTCTCTAGAAAAGAGAGAGGGAGGTAGAACTAGGAAGGATGGTTCAGTAGGCAAAGTGCTTGCCTTGCAAACAGGAGGACCTGAACTTGATCCTCAGAATTCAAACCCTTAATCCCAGCGCTCAGGAGGCAGAGGCAGGAAGGTCTCTGAGTCTGACATAGTAAATTCTAAGACTACCCATGCCACATAGGCCGTAAGAAACAAACTAACAAACCAGTCAATCCATAAATGGATCCAAGGAGAGGCCTATTTTTAATCTCAGCGCTGGGGTGGCAGAGACCAGTCTCATAGGCCAGGCAGACTAGCTAGCATAAGGGTGAGCTCTAGGCCTATGGGACACCTTATCTGTAAAGGAGTGGTGATATTCCAGAGGGTGGCACGTCAGGATGTTCTCCGGTTGCCACAGGCACATACGCATACAAATAAATACTTTAAAATAGCAGTGGCGCAATGAAAAGAAGGAAAGGAAACACCATTGCTCCTAGGTATGGTGGAGAAGAAAATTTATTATATATATGTGGAAAAGCATAGCCAGACACAGGAGGCAGAGGCAGGAAGATCTCTGGGAGAGTCCCGAGTACACATGACCCTGAGCTGGACCCTGTAGGGAGAAGGGAGAGGGGGGAAACCAGGCTCAGTAGTCATGAGGCCCAAAGGTACAGAGAATGGGTAACCAAAATGGTTAGAGCTGGTATCACATGCTTGTGCAACACAGGTGGGTAGGTCCTGGGATTGCCAACTGATTTGTAGAGTTCTTCAGATGCTTCTGACACACACCCAGAGTGACGATACACCCCTGTGTAAGAAGTTAGATCCAGAGATTCAAGCCAAAAAGACAGGGGCTGCCGAGTGCTGAGAGTGTGTCAGATTCCGGCGACCTCCTTAGGCACCTGCACCCATAGGCTCACACCCATCCACTCCTCCCATACACACAATCAAAAATAGCAAAAACAAAATAAAATTTAAAGCCCTGAAAAATAGAACTTCCTGGATTCTTTCAGTCCTCACCCACTGCAACTGCTGCCTGCTTTTAAAAATCAGTTAAGTGTTTGCTGGGATGAAAAAAAGAAAAAAAAAACCTACTCAACTTTAGTCCTGAAAGAAAGTTCTTGAGACTCTGAGTTCTTCGGAAAAAGCTCAGCCAGAGTTCTGGGTGGGCTTGGAAGGTCTTTTCACTAGTGTGACCCGATTCCCCCCCCATATTTTTCTTTAGCCCCCCCCCCCCCCCCCCGCCCTACCCAACCCCTAAGCTGCTGCTTCTGAAGGGAGAGCCATGATCAACAACATGTGATAACATGATCTCACATGATTTTGTTTGTTTTTGAGACAAGGCCTTGGAACCCTGTCTCAAAAAACAAGGTGGATGATTCCTGAGGAACCACACCTGAGGTTGCCTTCACACACACACCACATATATGTAGTACTAAAGCACTTGTCTAGCTTAGCACTGGATTCACTTACTACCACTGGCAAAAGACTATGTGTGAGAGTGTGTGTGTGTGTGTGTGTGTGAGTGTGTGTGTGTGTGTGTCCTTGTCCTTCTAGACAGTTGTAAACACCAAGAATACCCATGCTATTTATTTATTTATTTGTTGGTTTTTCGAGACAAGGTTTCTCTGTGAAGTCCTAGCCTCACTTTGTAGACCAGGCTGGCTTCAAACTCACAGAGATCCACCTGCCTCTGCCTCCTGAGTGCTGGGATTAAAGCCCATGCATGCTTTTACCACCAGCATCTACTCTAGAATGTAGGAAGCATGCAAGAAAGAATTTTAGATATATTTTAAGTTTTTATCTTGAAACAAAATCAACAAGTTAGACTGAGCTGTAGCTCAGTGGTAGAATGTCTGTTCAGCACGAATAAAAAAAACCTTGAGCTCACTCCATAGTAAAGGCTCACCCCACCCCAAACCATGTTTTCTCACCACCCTACTCTCCTGACTAACTTGCATCTGTTTCCTGGGTTCCAGTTTATACATATTGGCAACAAGGGCAGGGGTATATATTAGAACATTTCTAAAATTAAGTTCTAAAACTCTTGTGGGGTATTTCCTTTTTTTTTTTTTTTTTATCTTCCCCATCCCCTTTTACAGCTAGAGAAGAGTCCATTTGTTGGCAGTTATCAGAAGTAAATGCAAAGATGTTCTGTCAAGGAAGCTAGGTGACTGTCTAGGGACTGAAAAGCTGTAGTATACATCCACAGTAAACAAAGTAGGTCCTTATGTACCAGATGCTAACTGATCAAATTTGTAATCACAACAGGGTCCAGGTTGCTTGACACTACATTTCCATTATTAACACTCAACCTCTTCATAATTATTAAAGATAATCAGCAGTGAGCATTTTCTATATTTTTTGTTAAATTATTAGCATAGTCACAGGGCAAATTACTAAATCAATGATTCAGATACATGTCAGTAAACTTTGCTAAGCAGTCTTAACATCACAGAAATTTCCCACAGTAACACAAAGCTTTTTTTGCTTTGCTTTTTTGTCTTTGTTGTTGTTTTGTTTTTTCTAGACAAAGTTTCTCTATGTATCCCTGGCTGTCCTGGACTCACTCTGTAGACCAGGCTGGCCTTGAACTCACAGAGAACCACTTGCCTCTGCCTCCCGAGTACTGGAATCACAGGCCTGCACCACCAGGTCCGCCAATTACAGACAGCTGTGAACTGCCATGTGGGTGCTGGCATTTGAACCCTGGTCCTTTGGAAGAGCAACCAGTGTTCTTAAACGCTGATTGGTTCACATTTTTTAAAAGATTTACTTATTTTTATTTTATGTGCACGAGTGTTTTGCCTGCACAAAGGTCTGTGTGAGGGTGTCAGATCCCCTGGAGCTGGAGTTACAGACTGTTGTAAGCTGCCACATGGATGCTGGGAATTGAACCTGGGTCTTCTGGAAGAGCAGAGAGTGCTCTTAACTGCTGAGCCATCTCTCCAGCCCCTCCTTGACTCACATTTTACATGCAAGAGTTTGTGCATGGTTATCAGCATTATACAATTTGATATTCTGGGTGTGTGTGTGCTGTTTTTTTTTTTTTTTTTTTTTGGTTTTTTTCGAGACAGGGTTTCTCTGAATATCTCTGGCTGTCCTGGACTCGCTTTGTAGACCAGGCTGGCCTTGAACTCACAAAGATCCGCCTGCCTCTGCCTCCCAAGTGCTGGGATTAAAGGCGTGCGCCACCACCGCCCGGCTTGTGTGTGCTGTTTTTATGTTGCTCTTGTTTCTGTTTTGTACAATGGTGATGAGAAGCCTCATGGGACATTTGGCAGTATCTGTGGAGACATTTAATTGACACACTGGGATTGGAGGATTGCTACTGGGCAGTGGACAGGGCTGTTGCTAAATCTCCTGCAAAATACAGGACACCCCACAATAGAGAATCATAGTTAGGTTGTTGTGGTTTGAATGTAAACAGTCTCCTAGGGGCTCATGTCTTTAGACACTTGGTCCCCAACTGATATCTATCACTGTTTGAGAAGATTGTGGAGCCTTAGGTGATGAAGACTTGATAGAGGAAGTATGTCACTGGGAGTGGGCTTTGAGGTTTTATAGCCTGTCCCCACTTGCTGTTCATTAGCCATCTTCCTGTACCTGTCTCCATGTCTTCCCCAGCATGACAGATTTTATCCTCTTGGAACTGTAAGCCAAAATAATCTTTTTCTCTTAAGTTGTTTTGGTCCATGCATTTCATCATAACAAAGGAAAAGAAACATACATGGCCCCTGAGATTTTAATAGAATTATTTTTTTCAAATGTTATGGTAATTAATTGCTAAAGACTGTACATGCATTATCTCACTTTATTTTGGGGTTTTTGTTGCTTTGGTGTGGTTTAGTTTTTCTGTGTAGCCCTGGCTGGCCTGGAACTCACTGTGTAGACCAGGCTGGCCTGGAACCTGCAGATCCACCTGCCTTTGCCCCCCCTCACATTGTATGTCTTTTACTAATCATCTCTGTACCTCCCTTGCTTCCACATCTGCAAATTCAACCAACTATTACTAAGACAAAGAGATTACTAAGGACAGAGCTCCACATTTCTGTGGAGCTTATACAGACGTGTATTCCCTCAACAATACAGAGTGAGAACTCTGGGCACAGCAATACCTGCTGTTGGTATTCTATGTGATCCAGAGACAAAGTGTTTCAGATGTTGCTGGAGTTACTAGAGCCTGAGCTCTGACATCCTTAATAAGCCTGGCTCAACCACCCACTCTCTGTCAGCCAGTTTTACAACTGTCACTAAAAAGCAGAAAAAATAAATGTTGGTCACATTCAGAAAGACAAAGAGATCCCATCCCTTTCTCAGTCCATCTTCCCATCCTGGTAAGATGTTTAGGTCGAAGTAGAGGATCAGAGGTACACAAAGCTAAGCAGACTCTGGACATTGGTATTGGTTTGATCCATCATTGTCTCTGCAAGGTGGACTGGGAAGTTGCCAGAATCTCTTTCTGGGAGGCAGGTTCTTTCTCTGGCTGGTACCAGGCTTCTGCTAGTATGAAATTCCTGGGGAAATTCCAATTCCTGGGGGATTGTTGTTTCAGTAGTCAGATAGCCAGTGGGAAGAACATGAGTATTTCTTTAGAATATCCTCCTTAGGCTGGGCATGGTGATACACGCCTTTAATCCCAGCACTTGGGAAACAGAGGTAGGCGCGTCTCTGTGAGTTCAAGGCCAGCTTGGTCTACAGAGTGAGTTCCAGGACAACCAGGGCTACACATAGTGAGACCCTGTCTGGAAAAACAACAACAAAAAACCCAAAACTGACTGCACTTCTTCCTTGAAGGCCAAATATATGAGCAAATCTTACCCCATTCTCTGTGAGGGACTTCAGCATCCAAAGAAGTAGGAGGAGGGTCCGATCCCAGATTCAGACCCCCAAGGATATGTAGAGATGGCTGTGCTGACAAAATCCTGCCGGGATTTGTTACACCTTGCCTTCAAGGGAGTAACTAATTGTTTAAAATCAAACAACTAGAAATAGGAGGCATACTTGAAGTCCTGACTTCAGAATTGTGTGTCTGTCAGTATATGAAAGAATATTTATGTATATATATTCCAAAGATTATCTTCTTATTTTGAAGGGGTTAGTGTGAACAGACAAAAGCAGGGGGCAGCTATGGTAGCTTTTCCTACTTGCTAGCCAAGCTCATTCTAGCATTGTCTCACTGCCCAGCACGCCATCATTAAATTGTGAGAAATCTCTTTCTATATTTGATGTTTACATTCCTTATGTGTCTAATAAGTGAGTGAAAGAGGATACATCTAACCTTGACTCAAGCAGTTGCTGCAGCTTGTTATCACTGGTAAGTCTCCCCTAATGAGGAGGAAGCTCTGGGAAGATAACTGGGGAGAAGTGAACTCCATATAAACAGAACTCGCATTTCAAAGAGTGTCCTATTCATTTATTTAACAAACACAGTTATTTGACCAGTAAAGTCCGAGACCCAAGGAAAACATTCCAGGTTACCCTACAAAATTTATATTAAATATTCTATTTAGAGGAGCCCATGAAGAGCAAATGAGAGAATTGGATTTTTTTTTTTGCAAAAATTTTTTTCTCTGATATCATTGGCAATCTTCTTTTTGGCTTATCCTGGAAATAATGAGAAAAAAAAAGAGCCTTTGTTAGGTTTCTTGCGAGACAAAGATAAACTCATACCCAAATGTGCTGTGGCTGTCCTCCCAGCCCCCTGACCAACAAGCACAAGAAGGATCATAACAGGAGCAACAAAAACCTGTATATTTTGCAAGTAGCAGGTACTTCCCATCACAGTATTCAGAAGACACTTTGGCATCTATCTATCTATCTATCTATCTATCTATCTATCTATCTATTTAGAGACAGTGTTCATATATCCTGGGCTGACTCCCACTATATGGTAGAGGATGAACTTGAACTTCTGATTGTCTTGCCACTGCCCCCTGAGTGGTGGGATTACTACCAGCATTCAGGCTTTTGCCACCACACCCAGTTTATAGAATGTTGAGTGAGGCTCAATGGGCTTTGTGTATGCTAGGATATCTACCACCTGGGATATACCTCCAACCCCCACTTCAGCATTTTTTGACCAGAATTTTTTAAAGGAAACTAGATGGCAATGTAAGCAAACGTCATGCATGTAAGGAGCTCAGGTGTTGTTATATGAAACTCCTGTTTGTGTTGTATGAATGTGAGGCAGAGAGTCAGACGGTGTAATCCCCCCCCCATGGGTTAGCTGGAGTCTAAACTAAAAAGGCTCTGATTTCATTTACACACTTCATTGGTGAGGAGACTTTCCGACACTAAAAAATGTCTGATGATACCGAGCATAGGACCTGGTTTTGGCTCCTAGCATCCATGTGGCAGCTCACAAGTCCAGTGACTCCAGCCCCGGGGGATCCAATCCCTTCTTCTGGCTCCTAGGACACCAGACACATGTGCAGGCAAAATATACATACACATAAAATAAAAATTAAAAACAAACACATATGTCCCGACGATGGAGACAAATCAATTAAGCTGAACAGAGGATATAAGAGTAGCAGTCTGACCATTGCAGCAAATTTGAGTGAGAGAAGATAGAAAGAACAGGGTTAAGCATGCAACTAGATGAGGGAAGGGTCTCAGAAAGTGAGGATGTATGTGTGTGCGTATGCGTGTGCTTGCTTGGGCGAGAGCACACATGCTCGTTCGGCCTCTTGGCAATGCATCTCATCTTTTCTCACACTTGGTCTTTCAGAGGGTTCTGTGTTCCTAGGGAGGTGCTGGTCCTGTTTCAGGAAGTCTGGGTGGGGCCCAAGGTTCTGCATTTCTAGTGAGTTTGCAGGTGACGCCACGAGTTGCAGTCCAAAAACCACATTGGAACAGCTAGCTGTATGCCAGACACTATGCCCATTTCTTCCCGAGTTCTCTATGCCCCAGGAGTCTATGGGAAGTGGAGAGAGAGACAAAGTAGAATTGTTCCCTCTTCTGTTAATAAGTGTCATTTTATGAACAAATATGAACCACTGATAATATTTAAACAAACATGTTTGAGGCCTGTCATGAGAAAGGAAGTATAGGAGCTTGGAATTTCACTAGCCAGAGATTAATGGGTGTGTGTATCTATTCAAAAGTTAGGGAGTCATTAACTGTAAAATGCTTATCTTATCGCTGGGATGATGGAATGCATTTCTCAGTTTGTGTAATCAATATTCATGAGCATGAACAAGAAAAAATGTCTTCTCAGAAATGTGCTTGCTTAAAGGCTAAGAGCCATATTGTCAGGAAGATATTTTATTCGGTTGTCTGGTGTAGTTATTTAATCTAAATAGACTCATAAACATCACACAGATTAGCTTGACAAAGTAAAATAAATTGAATTCCCTCCTGGCTTTCCACATTCCCCAGGCAAGTTTTAATATAAACTCTTTTCTTGTTGATCTAAGTTATTTAAGTGTGTGTATCAAGAGCAAAATAAGGAAGCTTCTTTTTGGCAGGCAAGTACTTTAACAACCTTTGAAGTGTTTAAACACAAAGCAGTAGGAAGTGGTACCACTGACGGGTTTCTATCGAAGGCTTTGAAGTCTGGGAGACAAAACCAAAACAGAAAACAAAAAACATCAACAACAACAAAAATTTCATCTGGTAGAGAGTCCCAAGGGTTAACGATCCACGTTATTTACAGGAAAAGTTGTGGCAACATTTCATTTTAGTCAGAAGACTTGGTTCAATTCTAGGTTTAGTTTGGTACATAATCATCATGTGGCTACAGGTCAAAAGAACAAGACAGTTTTATTCTGAAATATACATTTTTACTAATGAGATTTTTTTATTTGCTTTTTGTTTGTTTTAATATGAAATGGGTTAGTTTTAAATGCTTAATCCTATTAAATTTCTTTCAAAGTTTGGGTCTTGGACTTTCCCTTCCTATCCTTATTGGTAAATACCATCTTCTTCAATAGTCAGTTTTTCCATTTGAGACCATAATAAATTACATTCTAATGGTCCTGGCAGGGAAAAGATAATCTAGAGATGCACGAGCCCCTCCCTTCAGCCATCAGACTTTAAAATTCCCAGAACTGCCGGGTGTGGTGGCGTAGGCCATTAATCCCAGCACTTGGGAGGCAGAGCCAGGTGGATCTCTGTGGTTCAAGGCCAGCCTGGTTTACAAAGCGAGTCCAGGATAGTCAAGGACAAGGATACAGAAAGAAACCCTGTCTGGAAAAAACAAAAAAAGAAAAAAGAGAAGGGAAAAGCTGAAGATCTGGTACCATGGAAGAGGAAGTTGCCTCCCAGGAAGAGATTTCCCACAGTTCTGATCATCTTATAGAACAAGGCAGAAAGAAGGTTGCTGGGTTAGGCACATCTCTTGCTCTCTATTTAAACTTCACATCAGGATCAATGATTGTCGTGCATCTGCACTTGTGCTGAGTTCTAGAAAAAGCAGAGTTCTGTTCATCGCAAGGTTGAAATCACACCCAAACAGGAGTAATCACTTCTTGGAAACTGGCTTGTTCCCACAAGCAGTCAGGATATCTTTCAGCCACCTTTCACAACCAAAAGGGAGATAATGATCGACCAAATCAGGCTTTGGCAAAGACTAGCTTAATCTGCCTGACTCTTGCCTCCATTCCATCCCAGTACTACCTCGGTTTAAACTTAAAGCTCATGTCAGTACTCCAAAAATGAAGATGGGTGTGGGGTTATTGGCCCCATTTCTACGGGCTTCCCAATATACATGAACTCTGTGTTCCCTGCCTTTCATCACTAGTCTTACTTTTGTTTGGTGTTCTGGAGTGAAAGGGGGAGTCTAGCCTATCGTGACTTCCTTTGTCCTAGAGCTGGCAGCATCACTGCTTCCTATGATTAAATTGCACCAAAAGAAACAATTCAGGATAACCTATCTGAAGGCCAGCTGAAGAGAAATTGCCATTCTTCTTTGCCATGCGATATGGCATATCCACAGGTTCCAGTGTTTAGAATGTGTGTGTGTATGCACGCACGTGTGTATGTGTGTATATATATGTATCTTCGTGTTTGTGTGTGTAAAAGGAACATTATCCTTCCTACGAAAGTATGTTTTATCATCTTGGAATTTCCTAAGAGAGGACTGTTGCATTTTGGGTGCAGATATTTGCATGGTACTATTACCTCTAGATTATATTCTGTATGAATTAAATTGTATTCATCATGGCAAAAAAAATACTACAGTTTTCACAAAGCTGAGTGTGCCTGTTTCATATTTGTGTCAGTTCCTATATATACTCTCAAATGCCTTGGAGGTCTGGATTCTAAAACCCACCACCATTTCCGGCCATGAGTTTTGAATTATCTGAGGGTATAACTGTTCAGTATGGTTAAGTGGACCCTTTCACTTTCATGGCGTATCCAGAATTTATTGAGATGAATGGAGCCTATTGAGATTGCTTGCCACCATGTTGCTCAAACAGAACAGTGTTGCAGGACATGAGGCCATGTCTGCAGACTTTCTTTCTTTCTTTCTTTCTTTCTTTCTTTCTTTCTTTCTTTCTTTCTTTCTTTCTTTCTTTCTTTGTTTATTTTTGGTTGCCACCTTTGGGAGGGGAGTGCTATTGCTGTCTGGGTGGGGAGGAGCAATCGTCACACAGCATACAACCGCCTGAAGAACCCAGAAGAGATGGGAGGTCTGGGCAGCAGGTTGAGCTCATGGTTCTGATTGCATCTTTATCATCATCATTGCAGGAGTCCCTGGTGCCATGCCCAATGCATCCTGGACGGGCAACCTCAGAGCTGTGAAGTGGATGGATATGGAAGACAAGCACGGAGGCTGCCATGGTAAGGTCCCCTGCTCTGAGGCCGAAGTGTCTGTTGCTGCACATAAGGACAGTCATATGCCTAATAAAGAGGGCTCTTGTGTGGAGAAAACTGGAGTCCACAGGCTGAGCTGCTGGTTGTTAGAGAAGCCTGAAGCCCCAGCGTGTAGTCTCTCCTGAAGATGAGTTTCATTCAGTATTTCAGACACTCTCAATCTTATGGCTACATGGAGAGAGAGAGAGAGAGAGAGAGAGAGAGAGAGAGAGAGAGAGAGAG
>CAJQZJ010004381.1:17152869-17168859 GCA_907164525.1 Lophiomys imhausi | reverse complement strand
AAAAAAAAAAAAAAAAGAGTGCTCTTCTCCAAGAGACTCTGGCCTTGGCTATACTGAAGGCTTAAAAAAAAAAAAATGATTTCAGGAAAACATCAGGACCTGAGTATACAGCTATGCTTAAAATACCCACCGGACACTGTGACACATTAACATGGTTGCTCGCTACAGCTATCCTGGCATTTTAGCCGGACTGGTCATTTCTTTGAGTGTCTTTTCTTGTCTTCCCTCCCTCCCCCCTTCCTCTTCCTCCTCCTCTTTTCTCTTCTTTTTTAAAGATAGGTAGGGTCTTGCTAGATATCTCAGGCTGGCCCTGAATTCCCATCAGCCCCCTAACCTTAGTCCCCTAAATGCTGCTGTGACATGTGTGTACAGCTGCACAGGCCCTGATGTCTGGCAGCCACCTGATGCTCATATCTGTCTCAGGCTGCCGCTGTGGTCGACAATAAATTTAAATGCATCACAATCTCTGCCAGATACGATACTCTTATTAGTATATCCTGTTAGCAAGGAGAATGGTGGGTAATACTGTCTAAGAAAATCAAAACTTGGTTTATTTGAAAAGGAAACTTTCATGCCATATTCCTAGCAACTATATATATATATATATATATATATATATATATATATATATATACTCAGCCACAGGGAGGCACAGAGTTAGCTTTCTGACATCTGTGCGGACTTGGGCTCTGTCTCCAGCATCACAAACAGCTCTTGTGAACACTGACATTTTCGGTTTACTTGTGTCTGAAGTTCTGCATACAGCACAAAGCCGTTAACAAGCATCCGACAACTTGTGCTGCAACACAGGATAAGGGTGAGGAAAGAGGAAGACCTCAGGGATGCCAGGCTTTTCTGTATTCTATTCCAGAATGTTCTCTCTCCCACCGAGGACATTGAATCCTCACAGGAATGAAGGAATTCTTTCTTTCCCACAGGAAAGGTGCTATTGCATGGGTCAGGAACCTGTGAATGACTCACTTCTGGGGTTCCGCTCCTATGTGAGAGATGGGAACCCCACTTCTGTTGTGCACAGCTGTAGCCCACTCAGAACAGCCTCCAGGCAGCTTGCAATGACTGGTGCTGACAGAAGAACCTGCGTCCTTAAGAGCTGTTATTGTAGGTGGACGTCTGTGTTGTTTCTCACTTGCTCACTCAGTCGTTCATTCATCAGTTCAGTCAGCCTGCATTCAGCAGACACCTCTTGAATGTCTGTGATCCCGCAGACACATGCCGACTGACACAAGAGGGAAACAAGACAGATACTTTCTCCACTGCAAAACTCTGAGGAGTGATATCAGCTTTTGAAGCCCTGTTCTAGAGTCTTACAAAATGGCTATACTTCACGTGTACCCTGGCCTGGCTATATATCACATCAGGCCATAGAGATCAGTAATTTATTAATTATTAGATTAATCCAGAGACAAGGGGGAAGGAGGAAACAAAAGCTAAAGCCTGTTGTGCCACCACCTGCTCCTCCTTGTCTCATTTTTGTTCAAAACTCACCCCTTCACTCTTTCTTTCTCTCTCAGGCTTCATGCGTATGTGCGTCATACAGATGATACAGCAAGCCTTAGGATAGTTAATGATCATTAGGAAGCAAATTCTAAGGATTTAGGTTATCTTTCTGGTCCTCTCAGTTCATTTCCTTAGGGCTCTGGAGAGAAGGTAAAATAAAGCCACACTTAGTATCTCCAGAGAAGGTGGAATATAAGAATGGTCTCAGGGCCAGATGTGCTGGTGCGCACCTGTAATCCCAGCTTTTGGGAGGCAGAGGTATTTGGATCTCTGTGAGTTCGAGGCCAGTCTGGTCTACAAAGCAAGTAAGTCTAGGACAGCTAGGGCTGTTACACAGAGAAACCCTGTCTCAAAAAACCAAAGCAAAATAATGGTCTCGGTGCTACTATTGAGGAAAAGTCACATTCAGAGAAGTGTGAAGTCAGGACTCAGTAGGTGGGGGTGCTTGCTGCCAAGCCGAACGGCCTGAGTTCAATTCCTGGGGAGTGTCCACTTCCAAATGTTACTCTCCTACATCCACACACATGTGTTGTTGCATCTGGTTCCTCCCCCATGAATAAATGTAATTTTAAAAAGGTGATTATCTTTACTAGCCCTCTTGCAT
Source organism: Lophiomys imhausi (assembly GCA_907164525.1). NCBI lineage: Eukaryota > Metazoa > Chordata > Mammalia > Rodentia > Muridae > Lophiomys > Lophiomys imhausi. The sequence continues at coordinate 17,166,737 of CAJQZJ010004381.1, read as the reverse complement.
TTATAAACATTTATTCGTTCTAATGAAAAGGTCACCTGCTTTAAATGACAGCACTCACCACGAATTTCACTCTTGTGCTGTTCTTGTACTTGTTGAATATTAATCATCATTTAACCCTTTAAATCACTTATATGAAATCACTTTCATATAAGCTTTCCTTTTTCTTCTAGTGAAGAACGGGGTTGTATCATGTAATAAAGTGTTAAAAGGTAGGGATGCATTTGCCCAGGGTGAAGTCTAAAGCCAGGTCTCTTTTCTTATTTGCTATTTGGATCATAACACCTGAAGAGAAATGTTTTACACTGGATTTCCCATGGAAAATGAGAACATTTTCTGGAGTAGAAGTTTACATGCCCATTGCTGGTCACCTCTTTAATTGTAAATACTATAATATTGGAGGAGAGTAGCATTTGAGCTAGTGAATTCGCTGTGAAGGTACCCTCATCTACTGTATCCGTATTGGCTTTGATGACATTTTCTGGTTTTGTTTCCTTGGAAATAAATTAATATATTGTTTTCCACCTTCGGGGATAGTGTATGTATTTATTTGACATCTGGTCAATACGCACTAAAGAACATGTTCAGTGGTGCAGTTCCCAACCTTTAAGGACAAAAGAAATACATGTATTGCTGTCTAAAACCATCTATCCACTAAAAAACTAATTGACCTTTCCCTTTGTGGGTGAGGGGAGAGCGACTGAGAATAATACGATGAAATAGAAACTTGGTTTCATTTATGTGTGTATGTAAAATGTCTTTCATGGCACTTTGAGCTTGCCATTTAGTCTGAACTGTCTGGCTAGTGAGCCTGCAGGATCCACCTGTCTCCATTCCTCCCCAGCAATAAGGTTACAGGCACCTACCCCTCCCTTCTCTGGCTTTTATATGGATGCTGGGAATCCAAAATCAGGTATTCATATTTGCAGACCAAGCATTTTACCAGTCATGATTTAATCTTGGAATTTCCTACGTTAGAGCCAGAACAAGATACAGATCCTAGAGACAACACTCGGAGCAGTCTACCTCCTCTAAGGAGTCCCCACCTTCTGTGCATCTGTCGATTCTAGTACCTGCAAAGACAACTGCTTACTGCCTGCAGTTGTATGATTGTTGGAGACAAGCAGACAAAATCCTGCTTGTTACAACCTATCACAAGTAAGTTAGCAATTTTTCAGAAGCAGTTTGCATCAGGTTGTCTAGTGACAGGATGTGAATGAAAGATACCAAGTCATCTACCTTTGCTCTTTGTCACATGTCAGATGTGATACTTAAAACAAGTCAGATGTGATCTTTCCTAGACACAGTTAAATTTAAATAAATATATGACAGGCCCTTTCTATTCTAGTTGGAGAGGGAAAGCAGAATTCTGAAATATGCCAGGGAAGATGTTTTGACAGTGCTACAAAGCCACAAGAACAGTGTAGCTTGGGAGTCACAGCTGTGAGGTGAGGGCTGTCTTAGATGAGGCTGCCAGGAAGGCCTTCTTGATAAGATATATTGCACTGTAATTTTGCCATCTGTAAGTGAACACAAAGACTGTAGATGGAAATTAGGGTTTGCTTTTATTTTCTTTTTCTAGTCTTGGTAAAATTCCAGTTAGCCACAAACTCCTTGGCACATAGCTGGTCCCAGAGCTTAGGCAGAGAAGACCTGAGATGAGCCTGTGTTGAACAAGCTGTTGCGAAGTGTGGTACAAGAGTCTTAAAAGGGGGCGGGAGAGATAGTTCAGTGGTTAAGACCACTGGCTGTTCTTTGAGAAGACCCAAGTTCAATTCCCAACACCTACATGACAGCTCACAGCTGTCTGTAACTCCTGTTCCAAACAATGCAATACCTTCACACAAACACACATGTAGTCCAAACACCAATGTACATAAAATAAAAATAAATAATTTTTTTAAAAAGTCCTAAAAGATGAGCCCAGCACCCACATGGTAGTTCACAGCTGTCTGTAATTGTTGAGCATGGTGGCAAATGCCTTTAATCCCAGCACTAGGGAGGCAGAGGCACTCAGATCTACAAAGTGAGTCCAGGACAGCCAGAGCTATTACACAGAGGAAACCTTGGCTCAAAAAACAAAACAGAGTCCTAAAATGGTGACTAACACATATCACAGGTTCAAGAGTTGCCTGATGCTACTGCCTCAGAATTATGACAGTAATGTATTGTGGCCCAACAGCTAAACTAAGAATCCAAGCATGCATGTGCACATATGTAAATATGTATAAAATATGCACATGCCATTAAAATATATAAGAAGCTATTACTGGCTTCAAAGGAGTTGCTGCTCTTGCTTGGCTCTAAGAATCAACCAACAAATTAGTCACGGTTCTCTCACCCAGAGCCGAGTACACACACTGATTCCCTGATGGGTTAGAGAGGAAGTGTTTTGGGCTTTGTGAGTCACATGGTTTCTGTTGCGATTATTCACTTCTGCTGTTAGACCCATGATAAGCAGTGTTAAGCTGTGTCTATACCGTGGCTGCAGATTGAGTTCCTGCTCTACACAATCCTTCTCTAATGCATGTCAAGCCCAGAGAGGGTGAAAAAATATCCTTTTAGGTGTGAATTACCTCCTGATGGGAACGCTTGAGTGCCCCACCCACCCACAATCCTCAGCGAGGAGGAGTGAGAAACAAACACATAGAAGGAAGAAGACCGGCGTCTATACCTTGGCTAAGTCTTTGTCTATGGCACGAATAAAACGGGTGTGTGTGTGCTTTATCCAAATGAGCAAGGAGAGCTGAGTAAAGCTGGCAGGGTATGAGAGGTTATGGAATCTGCCCCAGCTGATGTTGGGAAATCTCCCACAGAGTAAAATAAAGGCGGGAGATTCAAAACAACACATCTGGGGACCAAGGCTTCAGGACAGGAAATGCTTTAGTATTTTTATCTCTTGAGTTGAAGCTGTGGGAAGCTAAGCACATGTTGTAACAGTTCACTTGCCCAAGAGCTGTTTACAGAACACTTTGAACTACACATGCAGAGTCGATGACTTATACACATCAGCCAGGCAAGGAGGTCCACCTCAAATTCCAGAACACAAGCAGTAAGAAGGCTGTGAATTTGAGGCCTTCTAGGCTACAGAGTAGGACCCTGTCAAAAAATAGAAAGAAAGAGGAAAGTAATAAAGTGCTTGCCATGCAAGCATGAGGACCTATAGGTTTATCCCCAAACTTGCTACAGATAAGAAAGAGTAAGCTAGAGCGTCAAATGTCTAAGAGATTATTAAATTAACATTCCTTCTGCAAGCCAGAGGTTATCCAGAGCCACTTGTTCTCACAGTGGCTTGTTAAAGGACACAAGAAAGGCTAGGGAAGGCCTCTACTAACAAAGGGGAGTCAGTCCTGCAGAACTGCATTTCAACTCTCCAGAGACTGGAATGAGGACACATAATCTACCTGAGAAGGGAAGTTTGGAAATGAATACTCAACATTTTATTTATTTAGTTAGTTTTTTCTTTTTATTATTATTTTGTGAATTTCATGTCATGCACCCTGTTTCCTCTCATCTCCCACTGCCCTTAGACCCACCCTCCACCCTTGCAACCTTCCCCCACATTAAAAAAAAATCTCACTGTGGAAGCTCAGTGTGTCCCACAATATTCCATTTTGTCCACACATTTTTGCTTGCAAATATTCATTATAATGACTCCTTGGTCTGGTATGAGTCCTCTGGCTTCTGCTACTTTGTCAACACTGGAACCTCACTGGGACTCCTCTCAGATATGCTGTTAGTGTCCTGTGTCATGGAGATCCTGTACTTTTGGTCTGTGGAACTGGCCTCTTCATGCACTTCAGCAGTTCATCCATGGGGTAGATGTTGGGGTGGGCCAACTCAAAGTCCTGGTTCTGGGCCTATTCTCCTGAGTGTTGCAGCAGGTAAGGGGTTGGACCAACTCTCCTTCTCTCAAGACTCCATCAGGGTCAACTCTCATGCCTGCTACCTGTGGCAAGAGCAAGAGAGTAAAGGAGATCTCTCCTTCACCAACACCACCACAAAGCAGACAAAAGGCAGGGCTAGTTCTCCCATACTCACACCCTAGGGGCTGGTGCTCACCCACAACTCTCTCATCCAGGGTCGGGTAAGGGGGTCCCCTAGTCTTTGGCTTGCTTCCTGTCCTGGAAGCCAAGAACTGGTACTTGCCTAGCTCTAGACTGGTGGACACAGGCTAGCTAACCTTCCATCCCCATGGCACCAAAGTGGTGTTGGTATCCAACTTGCTTTTTTTCCCCCAGGAATGTTAGTCTACCATTCATTCAGATGTTCATAGGTCAGAACACTGAATGTAGACATAGCCTCTCTCTCTCTCTGCCACCTACTGATGCACATGTGACACAGCAGCCACAAAGACATCTGCAATGCCTCTAGGGGCAGGATACTCAATGTTCTTAATGTGTGTCGGTCCTCCATAATCTACAGAAAGTATGTGAAGAGTCCTTCCAAATCTACAGCGGGTGATGGGGAAATCTCTGCTATCTAAAGCACAGAGACCTTTGAAAACTAAGTGAATGGTGGGAATGAGTAAAGTCATTGAATTATTAATTACAAAACTGGGCCTAGAGCGTCCAAAGTGCCATAGGCTATGCAGAAGTCTTCAGGTAACAGCCCCCACCCAGGCTGGCCTAATGAAACATGAGAGGACAGAAGCTGGAAGGACCCTCCCACTTAAAGTGTTGGGAATGACAAGCTAGATGCGAAATAGCTGGATTTTATCCAGACAGGCTGAAACGTTTGCTCAGAAAGAAGGGGAAGCCACAGAGAAATAGGTCACACAATTATGACTAACAATCTCATTCAACAACAGAAACTGGAAATGAGAGCTAACTGGGTACCCATCACCATCACCTCTCACCAACAGACAGACAAGGTGTGTGTGTGTGGGGGGGGGAGCAGGGTCCAGCCTTCAAACAGCTTGCATGAGGAGGGGCTGACCAAGAGATGGGGACATATGCAGAATGAGAAGTTAACAGTATTACAGAATGATGGCTGAGCCAGCAATGGCCTGGGATCTAAGAACAGGAATGGCCATCATAGTGGTCACAAAAGTGAGTGTGACTCACAGAGCAACAAAATCTGGAGGCTTCTAAAGTGGCATGTTTTAGGGATTTTACTTTTTGAACATTCTTTAATCTTACTTTCGGGACTGGAGAGATGGTTTAAGTAGTTAACAGCACTGGCTGCTCTTCCAAAATACCCTGGGTCAATTCCCAGCACCCATAGGATGGCTGACAGTCATCAGTAACTCCAGGTCCTCCTGGGGATCCAGTGCCTTCTGGCCTCTGTGGGGATTGCACACTTGTGGTACACAGCCATACATGCAGTCAAAGTACCCACACATATGAAAAAAAAAACAAAGTTTAAAGCTCATATTATTGTTATGTGAGGATGGAGGACAACTTGGTGGGTTTTGTTCTCTCTTTCCGCCTTTACATGGGTCCCATGGACAAAATTTAGATATTCAGGTTTGCTTTCGTGGTAAATGCCTTTACCCACTGAGCTGGCTGGCTGGCCCAAGAATTTTAATCCTGCAATGATCCCACCCCACCCTCCACTTATTTTAGTTGCTACTTGGGTGTGATGATCCTTCTGTTCACCTGTTGCTTTGCTCTGCCAGATGAAGGAAGCCTCCTTCAGTGTGCTTCCTCCCTTTAAGTTTTGACCTCCTGAGGATGGATCCTGCTGAGGGAGAAGAGACATTAATTAGCTTTCCATCCCCCCTGAGCTGTGTTCTACTACACTGTATGTCTTCAGCCCCAAATTCAACATTCTTTGACACTTGTTTGACATTCATTTGGATTTGATTTATTTGATGTGTCCCTTTTCAGTCATTTCCAGTTAATGAGTTAATGTGTGGTAAGGTAACAAAACCCCACCTATAGTTTGAACAGAGAAGTTTTAATGACATTTTTGGGTTTTGGTTTTTGGTTTTAAGATTTTCGAGACAGTGTTTCTCTGTGCATCCTTGACTATCCTAGACTCACTTTGTAGACCAGGCTGACCTTCAACTCACAGAGATCCACCTGTCCCTGCCTTTGGGGATCAAAGTGCTAGGATTAAAGGTGTGTGCTGTCATGCCCAGCTTTAATGAGGTTTGTTTGTTTTTATTTTGTCAAGGCAGGATGTCTTAGGATTTTTTTGTTTGTTTTGGGGTTTTTTGTTTGTTTTTGTTTTGGTTTTGGTTTTTCGAGACAGGGTTTCTCTGTGTATCTTTGACAGTCCTGGACTCATTTTGTAGACCAGGCTGGCCTCGAACTCTTAGAGATCCCCCTGCCTCTGCCTCCGAAGTCCTGGGATTAAAAGTGTGCACCACCATTATCCAGCTAATATATTTATATATTTATTTAATTTTGTTGTTGTTTTTGTAGTTTGAGGCAGGGTCTCACTGTGTTGCGCTGGCTGGCCTTGAAATCACAGAGATGAACTTGCTCCTCCTACCAAGTGGTGGAATTAAAGGTAAGTACACCTGGTTAATAAAGTATTACTAATGGGAAAATGACTTACTGGCACCCTAAGAATGTAACAGTAGCAGACAGGAGGAGCACCTACTTTAATCTCTAAGGTCCTTGCAGAGTGGTTAAGGATCAACAAGCTTGCAAAGACCTCTGACCTAGTTTGGGCCTCAACTCAATAAGAGACCAAGGCCTCCAAAATGGTTCAGAGACGAGCTAAGGTGCCACATGATATAAAAACACCCACTGGGATGCCAGCAAGATTCGTCCACCTCGGACACTTGCAAAATTTGCTGGGAAGGAATCCGGAAGGCTCGTCACATGAAACGACGGGGAAGCCCTTCAGGAGGGTGACATGAACCCTTCTGTCAAGATAACAAGTAGGATCCAGCCAACATTCTCTCAGAAGCTACTTTCCGGGATGCCCACACAATTTGCCAAAGGTGAGCAGTATGAGTACCCTTCCATCTCACTTGAGTGCCCAGAGGTGACTTACCAGAAGCTACCTGCCAGGCATTAGTGAGACTCCCTGGGAATCTGCCAGTTCACCCGAGAAGAACATCAGTTCTAAGCTACCAGACTCAGAAAGCAAACGCCCACATTGACCAGGAAGGGAGCCACTTCCTCTTGCAGGGGCCCTCTTCCCCTTTGCTATTGAAATACTCTGAGTGGGCAAAGGAGAACCGTGTCAAGGGCGCAACTCCGTCTCTGAAGGAAATGCACGTTAGAGCTGAAAGGGAAGAAACTGCTCGGCACTGTCCACCCCCTTGCTCTTGTGTTTCCATTTCTGTCTGTACATTCTTGTCACCTTCCCCATACATCACAGCACTGTTTCCACCCCACCGTACCCCCCTAAGCGAAGATACTTTCCTCAAACTGGAAGATGGGTTCCCCTGCAGTCAGCAGGTGACCCCCCTCATTGTGTAGCGGTCCCATACATGCTGAAATATCCTTGGAGGGAGGATGGATGCTCACAGGACACAGGAGCTATAGGAAATTAGCATGCTTGGGTGCAGTAAATTACAAGACTCAGGTCCCTGTCCATGTCCATATGGGCAACAAGCAATTGCAGCGGGGAAAGACACTCTTCTGTGAGGCTGCCTGCAAGTCGAGCAGGCAGCTTCCAGGGCTCCAGCCCTTTTGAGTCTTTGCCTTTCTCATGTTGCAACTGCCTTTAGGTGCCCGCCCTCCCCACGCCACCACCTATCCCCCCTCCCCGCCCCCCATCCCTGTCCCCATGCTCCCGTAAATAACCTAAATACACTTATTGACTCACCAAGCTAGAATCACAGAATGGTTTCTTTGGTAAGTCCTCAGTGCCCTCTCTGGGGTGAATACATATTAAAAACAAACTAGGTTCATGTCTCCCCAGGAGCTCATGCAATAATCCTCCCATACAGTCACAACCCAATGGAATATTCTGTTACCTTACAGAACAAATCTACAGTTAATCTCCTGTAACTGATATAGAAAGTAATAGTGAGAAGAAGAGAGATTAGCAATGTTACCATGTGCACAGAAGTACACACAAACAGGAAGCATACAAAACTACTAAATTCTCACCTTTATAATCCATGAGAAGGCTGTAGGCTGTAGGCTGTCTCTGTGAATTTCTTCTACCACAAACCATTCACGTTATCCTTGCCTTCAGGAAAGTTTCTTTTCCTGGTTGAGTGGTGAAATCTTCCCATAAGTGTATGACCCTCAATAGTTCTGCTTCCTTTGGGCTGCTGTAGTTTGCAATTAACCTTTGTCATTGGGCCTGGAAGTCCCAAGAGGAACCCTAACTGAGTTCCAGTGTTTGAGTTGCTCCCCTCCCCCATAGGATGTGTAATTTCCTTAAGAATTAGATCAATCACTTTACCTGCAGTTATGGTTAAGTGGTATTAGCAATTCAGAATAATCAACCAGTGACCTTGTCTTTTGGAGCCAGGGATCTATTGTTCTGTGTCTAATGGCTGCTTTGAAGAACCAGCCCCCCCTCCATCCTATATATAGTAAAGGCAAATTAGGTTCACTCCTGTTTAAGATTAAACCTGTTTCTCAAGGATTGGGCTATGCCCCACCTCTAACCTTAACTACAAATGGTTCTGTACTGCCTATTCCAGGAAGGGCAATCATGTCTTTGTTTTAAAAAGTTGTTTAGGGGGCTGGAATGATGGCTCAGGGGTTAAGAGCACAGACTGTTCTTCCAAAGGACCGGGGGTTCAAATCCCAGTGAAAGACCCGGAAGAGGGAAGTCCCTCACCCGACACTCGGGATATCACGGCCGCCCAAAAACTCGCAAGAGACCATCTTGATGCAATCACAAGAGGTTTATTTCGGGGGGATCAGTGCACTGAGGGCACAACTCATATCCCACGCAGGGGTAGAGGAGCCACGACCTGCCTGAGGGTGAAGGTTTTATAGGGGAGCACCACTGATTAAGGGGGTGGGGGAAATCACAAGTGGAAAGTACCAACTCATTCTTTAGTTAATTAGCAGGAAACACACCCTATACTTGTTTTTCTCAGGAATGAACCTAATCTTATTTAGCTATCTACTTTGTGGTCAGCCAGTTCCTGAAACCCAGGGCCCATGACTTGATTGACCTTCATTCTTGGTTCCACCCTTTTTATGATCAGCTAAGTTCCTGGAACCCAGCTGGCCTGGCTTCACTACCTGCCAAGGGGGTCTCTAAAATTTTCATTCCTTTCACCAGCACCCACATGGCAGTTCACAGCTGTCTGTAATTGCCGGGTGTGGTGGCACATGTCGCCTTTAATCCTAGCACTCTGGAGGCAGAGGCAGGTGGATTTCTGTGAGTTCAAGGCCAGCCTGATCTACAAAGTGAGTCCAGGACAACCAGGGCTGCACAGAAAAAGCCTGTCTCAAAAAACAAACAAACAAATAAATAAATAAAAATAAAAAGTTGTTTATAACAATCTTTTAACCTTACCTTTGTTTCAAAAGATTATATGACCACCTATGCCTACCATGTTATGTCGACTGTGGAGCCTGACTGAATTCATCTTTTAAAAAAAGATTTTATAGCCGGGCGGTGGTGGCGCACGCCTTTAATCCCAGCACTTGGGAGGCAGAGGCAGGCGGATCTTTGCGAGTTCGAGGCCAGCCTGGTCTACAAAGCGAGTCCAGGACAGCCAGAGCTGTTAAACAGAGAAACCCTGTCTCAAAAAACCAAAAAAAAAAAAAAAGATTTTATTTTGTATTAAGTTTGACTCAGAGTTGACCTCTAGTTTCAGAACAACAACAAAATGTACCCAACCTTGTATTTTAGGGGTGTTCTCTTGTTATCACCAGACAGCTCACTCTGAGAAAGCCAAAAAGTCTAAACAAACTTTCTGGTGGTCAAACTGACCGCAGCTGGTTAGTCAGTAACAAGGAGCCAATCAGAAATGGACATGACTAGCTACCCAAATGTCATCCAATCATATGGTAAATAACTTGCTTGTTTGTCTGAGTCTCTATATAAACTTTATACTTTTGGGTCTGGGGGCCCTCAGCTCAAACTGCTGTGTCAGTGAGTGTTGAGAGTCCAAGCCCTTAGCTTGAATAAACAACCCTCATGTATTTACATCAGAGTTGGCTCCTGGGTGGTCTTTGGGGTCTTGAGAACCGGACAGAACACCACCTTGCAACCATGCCTTTATTTCAATTGAAAGACCCCTGAAACGGGGACACCGCCACTGGGCCCAGCGTCCAAGGACAGAGACCGAGACCATCGGATGCAAGTGCAAGAGGCAACTTTATTGTTTACACAGGCGCCTGCGGACGCTACAGTCTTCGGGTGACTGAGAGTGCCGGGCTAGGACGGGGGTTGATTATATAGGGTTGGGGTGGCAAGAAGTGGGCTTACAGAAGCAGATGCATGGTTACAGGGTTCTCATTGGTTGATTTAAATGAGGCCATGGGTTCAGGTTAGGGACAAGCTTGGCATTCCACAAGGCTATCGTCAGCACATTTTTTGGTTTCCCCAGTTCCTGGGGCCGGTGAGTCAGTTGGCAGATGTTTAACCTCAGATATCCTGTTTGGAAAGCCCCCGAGCAACAGATATCTTGTCTTTGCTGGCCTCGCCCAGCATGGAAAGTCCTTATCTTAAACAGCAGCATGACTGGGATGGCAGCTAACAAATAGGCATGCTTAGCCGGGGGTCTTTCACAATAAATCATTAGTACTAATTTGTTTGTCTTGCTCTTATAACCTTGCCTATTTTGCCTGCCAAATTCCCCATTTGGAATCCCTCTCCCTCTTCCCCTTAACTATAAAACCCTTGTCTTCCTCACATCCAATTCTCATCTCTCAAACTCTGACTTAGGTGGAGGCAGCCAGTGTACATGAATTTAAAAATCATGCTTTAGTTAATTTGGCCAGGATAATTTGGGTCAGTCATTTGTCCTCCCATCTTTGATATTATCACACACCTCCCCTGCTGAATTCCAAGGTCTACTGATCAACTAAATGCCAAGGTCAAAGAAATAAGGATGAATTATTAAATACAATAATGGAGCCATTCCCATTTCCAGTTTTGATTTCCCAATCCATGTGTGTTACAGCTTCTGAGAACATAGTAAACAGTGTGTATTCTACATTCCAGGAGGGCAGTAAAGAGAAATTCTCCATCAGTCAATACTTCAGGCTGTATGTTGAATAGTCGCGGTGGTTAATCTCAATTGTCAACTTGATGAGATCTACAATTGCCTGGGAGATGGGCCTCTGGGTATGTCTGGAGGGATTATCTTGATTAGATTGAGTTAAGAAGACCTCTAGCACCACGGTGTGCAGTATCTTGGACTGTATCGAAAAGGGAAAGTGAGCTGGACATAAACATTCACTGGTCTCTGTAGAAAAAAAATTAATCAATTAAATTATGTTGGGCGCCAGGCGGTGGTGGCGCACGCCTTTGATCCCAGCACTTGGGAGGCAGAGGCAGGCGGATCTTTGTGAGTTCGAGGCCAGCCTGGTCTACAAAGTGAGTCCAGAACAGCTAGGGATACACAGAGAAACCCTGTCTCGAAAAACCAAAAAAAAAAAAAATATATATATATATATATATATATATAATAAAAATAAATTATGTTGGGCACCATTTGTAGAAATAATTAATTCAAATTATTTACTTGTATTTATATTATATTTAATTGGTTGGTGGCGATTGTTAATCCTTAAGTCGCCATTATAAATGAGCACACAGGGACCTGATGGATTTTAACAATCTTTGGCCTGAATTGTGCAATCTTAGCCCATCTAAGCTAGCTCTTAATTCTATTCCACAAATATGACCCATATATACATATGTCCCTTTGGGTTGCTATTCTCTACTCTCTGCCAATGTTCCAGGCCACTCGGAATCATCTTCTTTAATCTACTGCATGCCGTGTGTCCTTCTTCCTGCTCTTTGCTGCTTTTCTTGGAGGCTTCTTCTACTTCATGTACTGGAGGCTTCTACCCAAGAACCTCTCTGCTTCAGAAGCGCGCACCTTAGTCCCATCTACCTCTGTCTTTGCCCAATCTCAGGCCTCAGCATTTATTTAACCAGTCTGAGACAAACAAGGTAACACAGCGTTACCCGATGTACAGAAAACAAGCTTCTGGGAACAGGTTTACATTTGGAATGCATAGCATCACCCCATCAGGTCTCCTCTTTCTGACTGCAGATGCAGTGTGACCAGCTGCCTCAACCTCCTGTTGGCAATACTTTCCTATCATGGCTAACTATACCCTTGTTGCAAGACACTATTGGGGAGAGGGAGAGACATGAAGAAATGCCTACTGACCCGAATAGGGAACTGACTACATATCAAAGTAATAATACCACCAAAGTCCAACTTAGTGAACCAATGAGTTTATTGGGGTTAGTGTGTGTGACAGGGTACTTATAGGGTACATAACCTAGTGCAGCAGCAAAACCAGCTATATGGCTGAAATCCCACCCAAGGGTGGGTGGCAGCTCACAAAGGCTGGACTTCTTCAGCGCTCTCTGCACTTTGCAGGCAGCTTGACAGGTCTTCCTGAGATTTGTGAGCTGTTTACTTCCCCGGTCTTTTTCGTTTGTTTGTTTTGTCTTTCGAGGCAGGGTTTCTCTGTGTACCCCTGGCTGTCCTGGAACTCACTGTAGACCAGGCTGGCCTTGAATTTATAGAAATCCTCCTGCCTCTGCCTCCCAAATGCTGGGATTAAAGGCATGTGGCACCATGCCTGGCCATTACAGACAGCTGTGAACTGCCATATGGGTGCTGGGATTTCAACCTGGGTCCTTTGGAAGAGCAGTCAGTGCTCTTAATCCCTGAGCCATCTCTCCAGCCCACTTCCCCAGTTTTAATGAGCTTCCCTCAGGGATGAGATATTTTAGTACAGAGGAAATTGCTGTGCACAGATCCTTGAACTGTGTGCCATATTAAACCCTTTTGTAAATTGCTGTCATGGGGGGAGGGGAGTGGATTTTACCACAAGTACCGGAAAAGAAACCCACACAGGACAGTGCTTTGGGCAAAAGTGTTGGGGCATCTGGGTAGGTTCATTATGTAGTTACACTAGAAGGTTGATAGCAATGGGGTCTTGTTATCTGGTGAGCACTAGACAGCTTCAGCTCCTCACTCTAGTAACACAAGCATAGCACATACACCAAGGGACTGTCCTCTGGAGTGGGTTCTCAAGTCTGCTTTACATCACTATCCATGCCTTCTCTCCTCAGGTCCACGTTTGTTCTGATGTAACCTACTGTAACTGCAATTTAGTTATCAATTGTATTTATTAATAAGTATAAACTGTAAGATTAGTCAGCCTGGCCTACAAAGTGAATCCAGGACAACCAGGGCTACACAGAGAGACTCTGTCTCTAAAAACAAAACAACAAACAAACAAGCCCCCAGTGCAAGAGGAAGCTCTTAGCCCTCATGTGACTGTTGAACTGAGGGGGGCTGATACGTAGGGACACTCCACATGGCAGGAGTGGGATAGAAGGGAGAGGGTAGGAGGGTGGGTCCAGGAAGGGTGGAGAGAGGGCACTGTGATGGAGATGTAACTTGAAGTAATAAATCAACATTAAAAAAAAGTACAGTTTCCTCAAGGAAATAAGAGACCTTCAAGAACAAGTTTCCCTCTTTGAATTTGTTCATAATCTCTTTGAAATTCATTTTAACTCTTTTGTTGTAGATTATCCAGCATTCAAGAATTGACAATTGCCTTATGAATTGACTATTGCCTTATTTTATTTTATGAATTGACTATTGCCTTATTTTATGAATTGACTATTGCCTTATTTTATTTTATGAACTGACTATTGCCTTATTTTATTTTATGAATTGACAATTGCCTTATGAATTGACTATTGCCTTATTTTACTTTATGAATTGACTATTGCCTTATTTTACTTATGAATTGACTATTGCCTCATTTTATTTTATGAACTGACTATTG
>CAJQZJ010004381.1:17133954-17152859 GCA_907164525.1 Lophiomys imhausi | reverse complement strand
TGCCTCATTTTATTTTATGAACTGACTATTGCCTCATTTTATTTTATGAATTGACAATCAATTGCCTTCTTATTTTTTGACTTGTTACTCTGTCACTTCCTGCAGACTGAGACTTGGATGGCAAATTGTGGTTGCATTAAGGTTTGATTTCAGGGACTCTTGGGGTTGTGCTGAGTACTCACTCCACTTGTATTCTGTTCCGGGTATGTAGTGGCTAGTTGTCTCATTTTAGTGTATGCCACAATCACTGAGTGATTTCAGACATGCACTTCTTGCAAACATCCCTGGAATGTACGCCTGGGAGAATTTACCCACTCCCTCCCACACTGTTCTTACTGTCTTCCTTCCAGGCAAAATCTTCTGAGATATCCTGCGTATTTATTTCTTCTGAGTTGGCTCTCACGGTCCAGAATTCTCTTTTGTCTTAGCTCCATTTACACTCCACTTTTTAAACAGAGCAGGCTTTACAAAGAAGGCATTTAAATAAGTTAAAAATAAACAGAACTGCTGACAGACAGGTTCATTTCCTTGCTTTTTCCAGGCAGAATAACTAACCCTGCCTCTCCCTTCCCATCCACTTTGGTTGTATTGCTCTAAGATTGAATTTATCACATTATAGTTAGTGTGTATTTCTCTTCATATCCAGATTGAGCACCTTCTAGAAGATAGGAAGTCTTATTCAGTTCCTTAATCTCCAAACACAAATCTTTAATCCCAGCACTAGGGAGGCAGAGGCAAATGGATCTCTGTGAGTTCAAGTCCAACATGGTCTACAGAGTGAGTTCCAGGACAGCCAGGGCTATACAGAAGAACCCTGTCTTGAAAAACCAACAAAAAAAGAAAAAAGAAAAAAAATTCCCTAATACATATGTTAAATGAAATGTTTACTACTGCCTGGTATTGTGGTACATGCCTTTAACTCCAGCACTCGGGAGGAAGAGGCAGACAGAATTCTGTGACTTAGAGGCCAGAGTGGTCTACAAACCAAGAACAACCAGGGCTGTTACACAGAGAAACTCTGTTTCAAAAGAAAGAAATAAGGAAAGAAGGAAGGAAGGAAGGGACAAAAGAAAGAAATGCTTACTATTGAATGAAGTAATAATAAGTTTTGGATAAACTTATTATTATGCTAATAAAAGATATTATCTTTCCCATCATGTCTTTATTGTACTTAAGTTATACTTAAATGTTTAAGACATTTAGTTTTGTACTGGTAATTTTATATAGCTATAAGATAAATTTACAGGGACTAGAGAGATGATGGCTCATCAGTTAAGATCACTTGCTGCTCCTGCAAAGGACCTGGGCTCAAGTTTCACCACCAACATGGGAGCTCACAGCTATCTGTAACTCGAATTGTAGTTCTGGACACCAGGTATGACATGGTACACATACATACATAGATAGAGGCAAAACACACATACACATAAATAAAAATAAATAATCTTTTTTAAAATAAATGAAGAAAAACTTTATAATCTACTATTCCAGACTAGAGTGATGATGCTCAGGCACCTTTGCAAGGGAATGTTTATAGTGTAATTATTAAAAACAAGGTCCATGTGACTGACATAGAATTTGTGTTGATGTCTAGAGAGAAATTAGGGATACTGGAGATCAGCTGTATATATACAAAAGAGTTACTTGTGTAGCCCCAAATCACTGTACATTAGTGAGGAATAGAACTGATAGAGTAGATATCTTTTATTTATATAAAAGAGATTTATTGGTGTGGCTTACAGGCTGTAATCCAGCTAGTCCAACAGTGGCTGCCTCCTGACAGAACAGCCAAGAATCCAGTAGTTGTTCATTTCAAGAGGCTGAGTGTCTCAGCTTGTCTTCTGTGTACACCGGAATCTAGAAGTAGATTCTAATACCAGTGAAGGAATGTCTTGGCAGCAGGATAGATGGAGTTGTCAGCAACAGCGAGGCAAAAAGCAAAAACTTCCTTTTTCCATGTTCTCTTATGTGGGATGTCTCCAGAAAGTGTAGCCCAGATTCAGTGTGAGTCTTCTCAAGTGATCCAGTCAGGGAAATCCTTTACAGATGTGCCCAGCTGCTTGGGTTTTAGTTGATCTTGGATGTAGTCAAGTTGACAGCCAAGATTAGGCATCATACACAGTTAAATTAAAGGGACCTGTTTAAGCCGGGCAGTGGTGGCACATGCCTTTAATCCCAGCACTCAGTAGGCAGAGGCAGGCGGGTCTCTGTGAGTTCAAGGCCAGCCTGGTATACACAGTGAGTTCCAGGATGGCCAGAGATAGACAGAGAAACCCTGTCTATAAACAAACAAACAAACAAACAAATAAATAAAGGGACCTGTTTAGACCCATGAAACAACATTTACTCCTACCCTACCATTTGTGTGTGTGTGCCAAGTGTAACACTAAGACAGTGGTTCTCAATGTGTGGGTTACATATCAGATATTTACATTATGATTCATAACAGTAGCAAAATTGCAATGACTAAGTTGAAATGAAATAATTTTATGGTTGGGCATCATGAGAAACTGTATTAAAGGGCCACTGCATTAGAAGGTTGAGAACCACTGCACAAGAGCTTTTAGTGGATTGTTTACCACAAGAGTCCCATGATACACACCTATTATGATTTTGTCTTTGCAGGGCAGACACTGCCATTCAGCTGACAAGTTGTAAATAGAGCACTCAAACTAGACTATTTGAAATGTAGTCATTTCTTCTGGCCCCACTGCACAATCTCATAATAAAATTCTCTAGTTGGAAGACAACTTGACGTTTCTACAATAAGGGATGTTATTATAAAGGAAATATTTGTAATCGCATCCTACTCTAATGGCCCCAAGAAATCATGTCCAATCCAGCTGTTTCCTCATCTCACTACAGCTTGCCTAACTGCATCTGCTTCCCCCATCTATACATTTTTACCCCCTTATCCTGTTAATAAAAGACAGATTAACCAAGAGGGGAGGGAAAAAACCACATCAGTTCTATCATCATTACATAGTGTCCATCCTATGTGAGAAAAAGGACCACCACCAAAATAGCTTTCTGAATAGTATTTTAACACAGATCAGTAAGTCTTAGCATGGTGACAAGACAGAGGAACAAACAATTTCAGATCCCCAAACAGGAGAGCTCTGGGAAGGCAGCTGTTTCCAGAGGTTCTTGTTGGCACCATCCCCAAGCTGCTAACAGCTGAGCCCAGCAACCAGCAAATATAGAACCTATATCTTGTAAAACTGCAAATTATATAATTATTGTAGTTATTAGTAATTATAAACTGTAAGATTAGGCTGGCGGAGTAGCTGGCAGCTTGGCAGAGGATCGGGCGGCCTGGCCTGCGTGCCTTAACCGGTTGCCTAACTTACCCTGGGGAAAGAGCGGACCAAGGGTGGCCTACACCAGCTGTAACCTAAACTCAATTTATATAGTTGTTATATTAGGCTGGTAGAATTACCGGCGGCTTGGCGGGATATTCTCCTGGGCTCTGGGGGGAGTCCAGAAGTCCTAAGGCCCAGGACTGCTTAGATTGAGGGCCTATAAGCTGCCGCAGTCTTTTCCCCAATAATTAAACACACCAAAATCTTTTAATGTTTTAACGCTTAGCCCTTAGCTGGGCAGAGTATCAATTAGCTACACTAAGTTAACTCGGATCACCTAATCCCAAACCGCCATGTGCCTGCAATTACCTTCCAGCATTCTCCAGACATCTGTCTCCTTCTGTGTCTCCCGGTGAGAAGTGGGAGAATCTCTGTGTGTGCCCAGGGTTCCTGTTCTAATCTCAGGAAGTCCCACCTTCCTATACTCTTTCTGCCCAGCTAAATGACCATAAGCGACTTTTATTAACCAATCAAGAGAATGCCTCAGAAGGAGTGGTAACCAGATCTCAGCATTGAATTCAACCTATCAGAAGCAATGATATTGGACCTTCCCTCAACAATCTTGACTCAGGCAGGAATTGAAGAGGGGAGCAGAAAAGACCCTTTGTTTTTCTGTTTGGCCATCAAGGCAGCAAACACCTTCTCCTCCTCCTCCTCCTCCTCCTCCTCCTCCTCCTCCTCCTCCTCCTTCTCCTTCCTTTGTCTGAGACAGGGTTTCTGTGTGTAACAGTATTGGCTGTCCTGGAACTCGCTTTGTAGACCAGGCTGGCCTCAAACTCAGAGACCCACCCACCTCTGCCTCCCGAGCGCTGGGATTAAAGGCATGTGCAAATTGCCTCCCATTCCATGATGCTCAGCACTTCAGGGAGAATGGTTCCATTCCCTTCTGATGATCTCTCATGTCAACCTCTCTTACCTTCTCAGGCTTTCTCCCCTTTACCTTCTGGCTACATCCATCTGGACTTGAGATGTCTCAGAATGAATCCCGGCACCCAGCATCTCCGTTCCTGCCTGACGTACTGCTGTAGTGGGCTGAACATGGTCAGTCTCATTCGGCCTCACTACAAGCCAGGCTCTAACAGGGATGCTTCATTGTCTGGACATCACCACTGCCTCCGATGACTACTTCAGATTATCTCTACTCTCAAACTGCCAGCCTCCTCCACCAACCTCTCTGGTTGTTTCCTCCCCCAAACAGAGTTAAAGCTCTGAACTTTCCTACCAAAGTCACTTATTTGGGACTGTTTAGGCAACAAACTGTCATATTTCTTATTGGAAGCTGCTCTCCTATGCTTCCTACTCACTCAAATAATAACTTTATCCCTTCTTATGTCTTTGATGGGGTTGAAGGCATAATAGTTAAAAAATTTCAATTAAACTTGAGTTGTTTAGAATTTAAAAGGATATTTTCAAGTCTAAATAAAATTTTAGGTTTATACATATAGGATATGATAGAAATTATTTAGGTTCAGACCTTTAGACACACCAAGATAGAAATTTTTTTCTTCTTCAAGATTGCCTGATACAAATAGGTTAAACATTATATGCATAACTTTTATATATGGTTTTCTTTTTTTTTTCAAGACAGGGTTTCTCTGTGTATCCTTAGCTGTCCTGGACTCCCTTTGTAGATCAGGTTGGCCTTGAACTCAGAGATCCACCTGCCTCTGCCTCTGCCTCCTGAGTGCTTGGATTAAAGGCGTGTGACACCACGCCCAGCCATTACAGACAGCTGTGAACTGCCATATGGTGCTGGGATTTTAACCCGGGTCCTGTGGAAGAACAACTAGGGCTCTTAACCGCTGAGCCACCTCTCCAGCCCTATATATGGTTTTCTTGATTGTTTCATATTCTTATTGTTTTTACTATGTGAGTTTAAAAATTTAGCCTTTTTATTAGACAAAAGGAGGGAATTGATGGGGTAGGGTTAAGCATTCTAAATGTTAATTGGCCTTGTTTGCTGTCTGTTACTTATATTGACTCTGATTGATTAAATAAAATGCTGAGGCCTGAGATTGGGCAAAGACAGAGAAAGGTGGGACTTCCTGAGATTAGAGCAGGAAGCCTGTGCTTTAGACAGAGAATTAATTCATTCCAGCCAGGAGCAGGAAGAAGGAGGCACACACCATGGGTTAGAAAAAGGAACCTCATTCCACATGGCCAGGAACATAGGCATAGAGTGGAGAATGGCAGTCCAAAGGGACGTATGTATATATGAGGTAATATTTGGGTAATAGAATTAGGAGCTAGCTTAGATGGGCCAAGATTGCTCAATTCAGGCCAAGGCTTATAAAATATGTGCAGTCTCTGTGTGCTCTTTTATAATGGTGGCTTAAAGATTAATGGTTCCAAATCAATTAACAATAATTTAAATACTGCTAAACAATTTAATTAATTATTTTTACACAGAGTAACTAAAGCAAGCAGACAGAAATATCTTTACTTTCTTGCTTGCAATTATGTGTGTATTTTGTCCCATAAGCTTCCTAGTATTTTTACACAGAGTAACTAAAGCAAGTAGACAGAAACATCTTTACTTTCTTGCTTGCAATTATGTGTGTATTTTGTCCCATAAGCTTCCTAGTTAAAAAACAAAACTGTACCACATGGCACAGTTGTGTCACTCTTGCTGTATCACTACCCAAAGGGCTTGATATCCTGTCACAGAGATAACTTCCCATTTGAGGTTGAAATGCAGCCACATCTGGTATAATGACGGCATGTCTAACAGGGGACTGTACAGAGTTGCGCATGGTAGCTCACACCATAATCCCAGCATTCAAGAGGCTGAGGTAAGAGGATTGCTAAAGGTTCAAGGCCACTTTGGGCTGCAGAGTGGGACTTGATCTTAAAACAATATAACAGTGGGCTTCACACAGTGACTCTAGAAGGTTATAATGAAATTGAAAAGTTATATTTTTGCTTAATGACATTAACAGTCATCCTAACAACTCAGCTTTGGGCATTAAAGCCTGTGCCCCAACCCAGGTTCAGCCACCCAACCTTAATAAGCCAATTAAAAGAGTCCAACTGTGGTAGAAGTTAAGTCTTTTTAGTGAAATTAGTAGGCAGCTCAGATTAGCATCTAGCAGCACATAAGGAGGAATTCGACATCCCTTTGGTTTGGTGATATGGACAAAAAGCCAGTTGTGGCCGTATGATATGATATGCCTTGTTGAAGGGACATGGCTAAGAAATTGCACAAGCTACCCAGATGACGCCAGTTATTGTGAGAAGCACCGGGACTGTTGGACATTGTGAGAAATCTCATGGACTCTTGAGACTGCCAAGTATGGTGAGATAATTCGATATATGAGATGAGAATTCCACCTGGTCTCTCTCCTGCCCTTACCAACTGAAAAGCCACGCTGAATAAGTGCACAGCAAGGGACGCCATTCACACGATTCAGACTGGCATAGTCTAGAGCAAAGGCCTGGCATATTACTTAGAGAGTTCTTTAACAGTGTCTGTCTTGGGGCCAAGAGTGCCGGAAAAGTGGGCGAGGCAAGCGGAGTTCGGAAACTGCTAGGAGAGGCCTTCGGCTGGGCCAAGGAGACCATTAGAGGTGAGTTTCAGCTGATGAACAAAGCCGGTCTTAGTTTGGTGGTTGGAATAGACTGACTTTATAAACTGGCCACAATTTGGTGGTAATAAACTGGCATTGTTAGCCGGGCGGTGGTGGCGCACGCCTTTAATCCCAGCACTTGGGAGGCAGAGGCAGGCGGATCTTTGCGAGTTCAAGGCCAGCCTGGTCTACAAAGTGAGTCCAGGACAGCCAGGGCTACACAGAGAAACCTTGTCTCGAAAAACCAAAAAAAAATAAACTGGCATTGTGAGCTTGCAAAGTAAAGTTGTCCAACAAACACTAAGCTGTGAAAGGAAATGCCATAAACCAAGCTATCTTAAATGGACCTACTCTAAGAATATTAATATCATTTTAAGAAAATTAAAATAGGGCTGGAGAGATGGCTCAGAGGTTAAGAGCATTGACTGTTCTTCCAAAGGTCCTGAGTTCAATTCCCAGCAACCACAAGGTGGCTTACAACCATCTATAATGAAATCTGGTACCCTCTTCTGACCTGCAGACAGAACACTGTATGCATAATAAATAAATAAATCTTAAAAAAAAAGTTAAAATAGTGTTAGTTAAGTGTTTTTAGATAGGTATTAGAGTATTCTTAGGTATTAGGATACTCTTAGATTATAGGTTTTAGGATATAGGAGTAAGGTATTTTATAGAGATTTGTTAAATATTAATAAATGTAAGTGTTGATAAATAAAAATATCCTGTTACATCCAATTTATAGTGGAAAACAGGAAAAGGAAATGTATTCAATGTGGTCACACTGGAAATGACAAAATGAACTAGTGAATCCCCACCAAGTCTATCTTTGGGGTCCTGAAGTGGGATTAAAATTTAATTAGAGGCCAGGCGGTGGTGGCGCACGCCTTTAATTCCAGCACTTGGGAGGCAGAGGCAGGCGGATCTCTGTGAGTTCGAGGCCAGCCTGGTCTACAAAAGTGAGACCAGGACAGCCAGAGCTGTTACACAGAGAAACCCTGTCTCGAAAAACCAAAAAAAAAAAAAAATTTAATTAGAGGACCAAGGATATGCCCACCTAAGCAATTCCCCACCAAGATATGGCCCATCACTGTCTGGGCTTCACTCTCACCCTGTAAGGTGGACTGACAAGTTGTTAGAACTCTGTGAAATCTCTTTATAGGAGACAAGTTCCACTCTGGCTGGTACCTTCTCTTTCCCCAAGAGTGAGATTCAGGTGGAGGGGAATTCTCAGTTTTGGGAGTTCTAATGCTTCTATAGTCTGATAGTTATATTGAGGGACACAGTGTCTCTTTAGAATAGCTTTGTTTTTGCTAGGTCTGTTATATCAGCCCAAAGCATTCCTCTTGTGTTGTGGCAGTGAGGAACAAACACACCTCATACTTTGTAGATATCTACAGCACATACAGAGACAGACATACATAATAATCTACTACTCGTTCATGTACTTACAATACCATACCTTACGTTGTTCCTTTAAAGCGTAAATCTTCTAGCTTACAAAACAAGTGAACAACAACCAATAAGGAACAGGCCACATTATATGGGCAGCAGCCTTGACTGTCTCATGTTTACTACATCTTGATGGTGTCAAGAGACCAGGGGTAGTGATTGACCTAAACTATCTGGGTTACATAAGTCCCTCTGTGGGGTTTGCCCAAAGATGAAACTGCTTGGTGACACAATTCTTATGCCACATCCCTAGATGATAAGTTGGGTACGACTGTACTTCTCTCTGTGCTCTGGATCTCACTCAATCACTCATCCATGGTTGGTTTAGAGTGAGTGTGGTAGGGTGAGACCAAAGACAAAATGGGGAAATGATCCCAAAACAAGTATAAGGGCAAATGGGAGGTTGGGCCAGATAAGGCAAGAGGTGCGGATTCTAAAACAAGATGCCACAAGTGTGTAGAGAGCTGCGACGTTCCGTGCCCTAAAGATGGCGCCAGTTTCCGCCTTCCACCAGCCCGATGGTGAGCGCTCTCGGTGGTAAACAAGTCCATATTTGGCTAAGACCGCTGATCTGGCTTGCTTCCGCATACGTGGGCCTCTAAGATAGCACCACGTGGCTTTACTTGATTGGCTGTTCATATAGTATTTAGCCTGTGGGTTGGGTCTGCCCGGACATTCAGAAGACTGTTTTCAAGGGACCTGAATAAACTGCTTGAGAAGAGCTTTTGCGAGTTGCATCGTTCTTGCTGGTCGAGGGGGACGCGACAAGTGGTGGCCCGTAGAGGGAACCAGAAAAGACTCAGAACTCCTGCAGTCAGGGGCAGTGCACCGGTAAGTTCCCGGGATAAATTGGGACAATAAAGTTTCGCGGAAATAGCGAACAAAAGGTAAAGTTTCGCGGGAAACTGCAAACCGAAAGTAAATTTTTAATCATGGGATTGTCTCAGTCACATCCAATTTTTCTGGATCTTCAGGAGCTACTTTTAGCTAGGAATTTGAAACTTAAGAAGTCTACCCTAGAGAGATTTTTGAATGAATGCGACTCCGAGGCTCCGTGGTTTGCGGTGTCCGGGAATCTTACGGTATCCTGCTGGGACAAATTAGGCAGAGACTTGGATTTTGCTTGGGAGCAAGGTACTCTGAAACATGGAGTAAGACCAATTTGGAAGATGGTGAGGAGTTGTTTAGAAGATCAGAGATGCTGTAACGCAATCAAGGAGGGAGAATCAGCCTTGGAACTGCTGCAAGGGGAAAGATCTGAGCAGGCAGACAGTGAAAAGGGAAGCAAAAAAGGCAAAAGATCTGAGCAGGCAGACAGTGAAAAGGGAAGCAAAAAGAAGGTCCCTCTCTATCCCGATCTTAGAGATTTTAGAGATTTTGAGGACTCAGAGGGCACGGATTCTGACGGGGAGCTACATGCTTTAATAGAACAGTTGGAGAGGACTGCTATTAGAAAAAGGGAAAAGAAAAAGGTAAAAGAGAAAGACACGTTGGCGGCAGTCGGTGTAAGTGAAGCCGTTGCCGCGGTGCCTTCAACTCCCCCTCCATACCCAGAAGCCGTTCAGATAGATCAGCCTGTTCAGTCCCTGAAAGTAGGGAGATCTTTCTGCCCGGGGATGTGGACACAAGTAAGAACAGAATTACAGTTTGCCTATCTGGTATATCAAGACCCACAAGGGAACAGGTACGAGGAACCGCTTGATTTTAAAGTAGTTAAATCCCTTGCAGAGTCGGTTCGTACCTATGGCACTACCGCTTCTTTTACATTGGCTCAAGTGGAAGCATTAAGCAGACATTGTATGACTGAGTGATTGGAGTGGCCTGGCCCGCGCCTGCTTAAGTCCAGGGCAATACTTAGACTGGAAAGCTTTCTTGATTGAGTATGCAACTGAGCAAGCAGCCATTAATCAGAGAAATGGAAATCCAGCCTGGGATAGAGATATGCTGCTTGGGCAGGGGAGATTTGCCAACCAGCAGACAGGATATCCCAATCAGGTTTATGAACAAATAAACCAGACAGCTATCAAGGCTTGGAAATCCCTTCCTAACAAAAGAGAGGTGAGTGGGAACTTAACTAAGATTCTACAGGGCCCCATGGAGCCCTTTTCAGACTTTGTGGCACGATTGGTGGAACCGGCAGGGAAGATTTTTGGTGATCCGGATGCTGCTATGCCACTAATAAAACAGTTGGTCTATGAGCAATGCACCAAAGAGTGTAGAGCCGCTATCACCCCTTACAAGAACAAAGGGCTAAAAGCCTGGATGAAAGTGTGTAGAGAAGTTGGAGGGCCGTTAACTAATGCTGGTCTTGCTGCCGCAGTAGTACAGTTGACCAGAAAAGGTGGAGGAAGTCCAGGAGTTTGTTTTAAGTGTGGCAAGATGGGACACTTTAAAAGACAGTGCCCCGGGGGAAGGAGTACAGGAAGTACAGGAAGTGTACAACGCCCCAGGCGGCCGGGGTTATGCCCAAAATGTAAAAAAGGGAACCATTGGGCTAATGAATGCCGTTCAGTGACAGACATCCATGGCCAGCCTTTGACTCAAGGTTATGGTGGCGCTCGTCCAAAAAACGGACAGCAGAGCCCACGATCCCAGGGCCCACAAATATATGGGGCAGTAGAGAATCAGGACAAAGAACAGAATCAAGAGAGATGGCCAACCCTCCGCCATCCGAGAGACCGCGGAGAGCCACTACAGGCTCAGCAGGATTGGACCTCTGCTCCACCACCAGACTAGTAATAACGCCCCAAATGGGGGTCCAGTTAATTGAAACAGATTTTAAAGGACCACTTGAACCTGGTACAGTTGGTTTGCTGTTAGGGAGGTCATCATCAGCCTTGAGAGGACTTATTGTCCATCCTGGGGTTATAGATCCAGATTATACAGGAGTGGTTACGATCATGGTAACCTCCCCCCATGGTATAACAGCTATGTCTCCTGGAGATAGAATTGCTCAGTTGGTCATGTTGCCAAGCTTACATGATCGCTATGCAGCAAAGGATTGAGAGAGAGAGGAAAAGATGGTTTTGGGTCCACGGCCACAGATCTGACTTTTCTCTCCTTGGATTTGGAACAACGCCCCGTCTTGGAGTTAAAAGTTGATGGTAAAAAGATCCTGGGCCTTTTGGATACTGGGGCTGATAGGAGTATCATAGCAAAGAAAGACTGGCCTTCAGGTTGGCCCGTACAAGCCTCTTCTCAAACACTTCAAGGCCTGGGTTATGCTAAGACTCCAGATATGAGTGCAAGATTATTAAAGTGGCAGGACTAAGAAGGCCACTCAGGAGAAATGCAGCCATATGTACTTGAACTCCCTATCTCCCTTTGGGGAAGAGACCTTTTAAAGGATATGGGATTTAAATTGAGTAATGACTATTCTGATTCAGCACAACGTATGATGCAAGATATGGGATATGCTCTAGGCTTTGGAATAGGAAAATATTTGCAGGGGCGGAAGAGTCCCATATCTATGCAGCAAAGACAAAAGAGACAGGGCCTGGGTTTTTCCTAGGGGCCACTGAGGAGGGCATTCCCATAACTTGGAAGATGGAGGACCCAGTATGGGTTCCTCAGTGGCCACTTTCCTCTGTAAAATTGAATGCAGCCAAAGAGTTGGTGGATGAACAGATGTCTTTAAAACATATAAAGCCATCTGCATCTCCCTGGAATACACCTATCTTTGTCATTAAAAAGAAATCTGGAAAATGGAGATTGTTGCATGACCTGCGTGCCATAAATCAACAAATGCAGATCATGGGCCCAGTGCAACGCGGCTTGCCGCTTTTATCATCTTTGCCAGCCTAATGGCCCATAATAGTTATAGATATAAGGGATTGTTTTTTCTCCATCCCTTTGTGTGCCAAAGATAGTGAGAGATTTGCATTTACTGTTCCATCCTGCAACCATGAAGAACCTGATCAGCGGTTTGAATGGGTAGTATTACCTCAGGGCATGGCAAACAGCCCCACTATGTGCCAACTGTATGTGGGGGAAGCCATTGCTCCCTTGAGAAAGAATTTTCCAGATTTAAGATGTGTTCACTATATGGATGATATCTTACTGGCAGCTAAGAGTGAACAAATGTTAGATCAGGCCTATGAGGAATTAGTTCACTTATTAAAAAAGAAAAGGTTGTTTATTGCTCCTGATAAGGTTCAAAAGGAAAATGTGGTTAATTATTTAGGAGCGAAGGTTGGACCTGAAAAGATAATACCTCAAAAGATTGAGATAAGAAAAGATAATTTAAAGACTCTAAATGATTTTCAAAGGTTGTTAGGAGATATCAATTGGGTAAGAGGCTACTTGAAGCTACCAAATTATGAAATAAGACCCCTATATGATATTTTGAAAGGTGATTCACCACTTAATTCTCCTAGGCAATTAACAGAAGAAGCAAGAAAAGCTTTATGTAAAGTGGAAGAAAGGTTACAGAGTGCCTTCCTAAAGAGATGGCAGGAAGGACAGCCCATTGCATTGTGCATATTTGCCACCTATGGTCAACCTACAGGATTGTTATGGCAGGACGGACCATTATTATGGACTTATTCGAAGATTTCTCCAAAAAAATCCATAGAACATTATCCCACTGCAGTTGCTGCTTTAGCCTTGAATGGTATCCAACAATGTTTGCAGTCTTTTGGAGTTGCTCCTGCCGGTATAATAGTGCCCTATTCCAGTCATCAAATTAAGATTTTGTGTGGCGCTGTAGATGACTGGGCAATATTGCAATGTAGCCTTGAAGGAGCGATTTATAACCATTATCCTAAGCATCCATTGCTATCATTTTTTAAGGAGCACCCAGTGGTATTCCCTAAGGTTACTTCAGCAGTACCACTTCAAGGGTCACCAAATGTGTTTACTGATGGCTCAAAGACAGGCTGCGGAGCCTATTTGATAGAAAGACAAGAGCCCGTGCTATGCCAATTTCAACCGGGCTCCCCCAAAATAGTAGAGTTGAAAATAGTAATTGAGGTGTTTAAAAGATGTCAATTTGCATTCAGTTTGATCTCAGATTCAGTCTATGTGGTCAACGCAGTGAAAGTATTAGAATTAGCAGGTTCTATTAAAAATAGTAGTACTGTATGTGCCTTATTACAAGAGTTACAAGTTTTAATCTGGCAAAGAAAAAGGTGTTTTTATATTCAACATATTAGAGCACATACAGGATTACCTGGACCATTAAGTGAGGGTAATGATAAAGTTGATCAATGGACTAGGATGGAATGCATTTTTTGGAACTCATTCCTGGACCAAGCCAGACAGTTTCACCAATTATTTCATGTAAATGCAAGAACTCTACAGCAGAAATTCCATTTGTCTAGAGCAGATGCTAGACAAGTGGTTTTGGACTGTCCTCAGTGTGTGATTCATCATCATCCTCCCAGTGTGGGAGTGAACCCTAGAGGGTTGATGCCACTCAAAATCTGGCAAATGGACGTTACCCACATTTCAGAGTTTGGAACCTTAAAATATATTCATGTATCTGTGGATACCTGCTCAGGTATCATACATGCTACACCTGTGAGTGGGGAAAAGGCTCGCAATGTCATAGGGCATTGCTTAGAAGCCTGGGCTGCATGGGGAAAACCACAACAGCTGAAAACGGACAATGGACCCGCCTATATGGCTCAGTCCTTTGTCTCCTTCTGCAACCAGATGGAGGTACAGCTTAATCACGGATTACCATATAATCCTCAAGGACAAGGAATTGTGGAGCATGCTCATTGCACCTTGAAAGAATGTTTGCAAAAACAGAAAGGGGGAATAGGCCAAGGCCGTACCCCCAAGGAGAGAATATCTTTAGCCTTATTTACTTTAAATTTTTTAAATTTGGATGCTCAAGGCCGCTCAGCAGGGGACAGACATCAGGATTCCCATGGTCCACCTAAAGGCATGGTGAAGTGGAAGGATATTTTGACAGGCTCTTGGCGAGGGCCTGACCCCGTGCTAACATGGGCGAGAGGGTCTGTTTGTGTTTTTCCTCAGGATCAACAGGATCCAGTGTGGGTGCCTGAACGCCTTGGGAGGAAGATTCGTCATGAAGACCTTCCTAGGGATCCTGGTGATAGTAGAAGTGATGATGTCAGGAATGACCGAGCCGAGAAGGGGGATCCTGTCGATATTCCCAAAGCCGATGCCGGTCAGACATGATGCAACTGTGTTTCCACGCTTATTTAGCAGTAATAGAAGTTTAGGCTTACCCTACCTTCCCTTTGATGATCAGAAAAGCCCTATAGAGGGTAATAGAAATGTCAGCTTGAAGGGTAGTCTGTGCTTTTCAATGAGCTTCAATAGGTCAGATGATACAAAATGCATTAAATTGTCTCAGCAGTTAGCAGAATTTTTACCACAACTGAGGTTTGGGGGTAGGGGTGGTGTTTTGTTTTCGAGCAATGGTACTCGTCTTGTGGGGCGGTGGCCCACACGAGTCTCTGACCGGGACCCCCCCAGACAGCCACGCTGGGCACCTTTTTGTAGAGGATCCGCAGGAGAGGAAGGACCTTTTCCCTGGACTGGATGTCAGGAGCGCAGAGCAGTTTGGGTTCAACAAGATTATTTTTCCTTTAGCCCCATGATTAGTAATATAGTGAATAAGTCCTGTACAGGAATGCTTGATATATCTACTAGGGATCCTCAGCAGACTGCCACCAATCCTTTTGATTTGTGGCTTTTGTGTGGGGTAAATGGAAGTTGCATGGACTTGGGACCTGTCATTATGCTTGGGGGAGGAATTTATCAAAGAGGTAATTTTTCCCTAGGGTCCACTACCAAATTGGATTTTTCTAGCAGTAGTGGCTCTGATACTTGGAATTCCTCGTCTCATTCTTACCGCAATAAGACATTTTCAGCCTTGCCAGTATGTCTGTGGCCTCCTTTTCTGTGGATTGTAAGTAATGGGAGTGCATCCTTGGGTGAAGAAAAGTTAGTATGCACTCTGGACACATGCTTTTATGCCCTGTGCTGGAATGCCACAGCCTTTCCTGTGGCTGTGGTGACTAGAATGCCTCGATATGTACCAGTTCCTGTAGAGGCCCCTAATACCATGATGCTATTCAGGCTTAAAAGAGATTTTGGCATCACTGCAGCTATTGTTACTGCCATCACTATTGCTGCTGTGGGGGCTACTGCCTCAGCTATTGCCTTGTCTAGTTCTATACAGACTGCCAATGCCCTGAATAACATCTCAGCCACTGTAGCACAGGCACTGGATACCCAGACCTCTATGAATTCTCATCTCAAAGGAGGCCTTATGATAGTTAATCAACGCATAGATTTAATACAAGAACAGATTGATTCTATTTGGCAACTAGCACAATTGGGGTGTGAGTGGAAAATGCAAGGTTTGTGTGTTACTTCGGTGCAGTATCGAAATTTTACAAAGGCTGCTAATCTGTCTAGACAATTGTCAGAGTTCCTCTTACAGGACTGGTCGGCTGAATTTGAAAATTTGATGAGAGAGCTGAGAGCAACAATCGTCCACATCAACTCCACTCGGGTGGATCTGAGCCTGGCTACTGGTTTGACTTCCTGGATACAGACGGCTATGGATCATCTTAAGGAGTGGGCGGGCATAGGCTCTTTGGTGATACTGATGATACTAGCCTCTCTGGTTTGCCTATGGTGCATCTACAAGATGAGAGCCACACAGAAGCGTAATGCAGCCATGATTATACAGGCCCTTGTCGCCATTGAGGTGGGCCAGTCCCCTCAGACATGGCTCGCTGCCATGAAGCCTTAAATCTTCACTGAGCATAGTCCCTTCCCACTGAGGTATTCGTTCCACAGATATTAGGGTCTGGCAAGTCAATGACGGAGTAGACGGGTAAGTCTTGGCCACCTAAGACAGGGCAGCCTCGAGTGGGGAGGCTGACCCAGAGACGGGTAAGAGTTTGAGCACCGCCCTCCTACAGGCTCAGGCCCACCGTGAGATCCCCAGATATGGGGATTATGAAGCCTTTCCAGGGACTTCTACCAACTTTAGAAAAAATAAAAAAGAGCCGGGCGGTGGTGGCGCACGCCTTTAATCCCAGCACTTGGGAGGCAGAGGCAGGCGGATCTTTGCGAGTTCAAGGCCAGCCTGGTCTACAAAGCGAGTCCAGGACAGCCAGAGCTGTTAAACAGAGAAACCCTGTCTTGAAAAACCAAAAAAAAAAAAAAAAGAAAAAAAAGAAAAAATAAAAAAGGAGGAACTGTAGAGAGCTGCGACGTGCCGCGCCCTAAAGATGGCACCGGTTTCCGCCTTCCACCAGCCCGATGGTGAGCGCTCTCGGTGGTAAACAAGTCCATATTTGGCTAAGACCGCTGATCTGGCTTGCTTCCGCATACGTGGCCCTCTAAGATAGCACCACGTGGCTTTACTTGATTGGCTGTTCATATAGTATTTAGCCTATGGGTTGGGTCTGCCCGGGCCTTTGGAAGACTGTTTTCAAGGGACCTGAATAAACTGCTTGAGAAGAGCTTTTGCGAGTTGCGTCGTTCTTGCTGGTCGAGGGGAACGCGACACAAGTGTTCTACACCCTACCACACACCATGTTTATTTTTACTTTACTCACAATAGCAAGGAAATTGGATCAAACTAGATGTTCATCAACAGATGAATGGCTAATGAAAATGTGCTACAAATACAAAATGGAATTAATTTAGTCATAAAATGAAATTTGCAGAAAAATGAATGGTTCTGGACTGTTGGGGAAGGTCTAATAACATTGCTTCTGATAGGCTGATTTCAGTGCTGAGATCTGGTTACCGCCCCTTCTGAAGCATTCTCTTGATTGGTTAATAAAAGTCACTGATGGCCAATTAGCTGGGCAGAAAGAGTATAGGAAAGTGGGACTTCCTGAGAGTAAAACAGGAACCCTGCATTTTACACAGAGGATTAGCTCCTTCCACCAGGAGACATGGAAGCAGATAGACATGTTTAAGAACTCTGGAGAGTAATAACAGGTACATGGCAGTTTGGGATTAGATAGTCCGGGTTAATTTAGATTAGCTAATTCAGAGTCTGCCCAGGTAAGGGCTAAGTGTTGAAACATTAAAAAGTCTTGGTGTATTTAATTATTGGGGAAAGGACCACAGCAGCTTATAGGCCGTCAGTCTAAGCAACCCAGGGCCATTGGCCTGCAGGCAAGCTCCAGCAAATCCCTCGCCAAGCCACCGGCAATTCTACCAGCCTAATATAACAACTTATATTAATTAACAGTGTTTGGGTTACAGGTGTTGTAGGCCACCCTTGGTCGGGGCTTTTTCCTATGACAAATCAGGCCACCGGTTAAGGCAGGCCAGGCCGTTGGCTGCTTCACTGACCTAATTTTACAGTTCATACTTATTAATAAATAAAATTGATAATTAAATTGCAGTTTCACTGGACAGTCTTCTATTAAGTGATACAGAAAGATAAATACCATACAGTATCCTATGTGGATTGTAGCTTCTAGTTTACGCATATAAATATGTATGTAAGAGTATGAGTCTGGACAATGGTGTATAACTAGAAAGGAGGCCACAGGAAGGAGAAAGGACATTTTGAGTCATAGGGAATGGGACATAATAGAACACCTGTAACATGAACCTGAAAGGGGGTGCTGGGGTAGGAGTGTGATGGGGAAGAGGGGTGTCCTAGTTAGCTTTCTGTTGTTGTAGTAAACACCATGGCCAAAGGCATCTCGGGGGGGGTGGGGGCAAGGAAAGGGTTCTTTCAATCTACAGGTTACATATACTATGTGTCATGTATATCAGGGCAGGAGGTTACATACAGCCCATCATGTATATCAAGTCAGGAGCTCAAGGCAGGAACCTGAAGGGAGGTACTGAAGCAGAGAACACAGAGGAACTCTGATTACTGGTTTCTTTTCATGACTTTCCCAGCTAGCTTTCTTATATACAATACAGAATTTCTTACATAGTGAGCCAGGCCCTCCCACATTAATCAGCAACTAAGAAAACATTTGCACAGACATGCCCCCCCAGCCAATTTGATGGAGGCAGTCCCTCAGTTGAGATGCCCTCTTAGGTGACACCTAAGTTTATGTCAAGTTGACAAAAATTAACCAGCAGTGGGGGGAAAGGAGAACTGACAAAATCAAGGTATGAAAATGACATTGTGGCCAGTGAGATTGCTGAGAGAGTAGGGGCTGTTGCCACCAATCGTGATGCCTTGCGTTCAATCCCTGGAACCCACATAGTAGAAGGAGAGAAATGACTCCTATAAGTTGTCCTCATACCTAATAAATAAATAAACAAATAAATGTTTTTTAAATGCCATAAGGAAGTGTATTGCTTTGTATGATAATTTAAAAATAAACAATAGCAAACTGTAGGCTAGTGGAACATAGAGGTGCCAACAGTGATCCCAGCACTTACTAGCTGAGGCTGGAAGATCAGTATTCGTCCAGAGGTGTAGGGAAGGAGATCAGAATTTCAAGGTAACCCTCAGCTACATAACAAGCTGAAGGCCAGCCTGGGTTACATGAGCCCCCACCCACCACACACACACACACACACACACACACACACACACACACACACACAC
>CAJQZJ010004381.1:17060753-17127269 GCA_907164525.1 Lophiomys imhausi | reverse complement strand
GGCACAGCAGCAGGTGGGCGGGCACAGCAGCAGGTAGATGGGCACAGCAGCAGGTAGTGCCCACTAGTGTTGCAGTTCTCACACAGGTGCCGAGGCACTTGCGTGGATCTATGAAGTTGTGATTGTTCAGCCCTTGACCGTGTCCAGTGTAGCTTTCAGGCCAGAAGTGGCCAAGACCTTGGCACTGAAGGCTTGACAGCTCTCTAGAACTCTGAGTGACCAGGGTCTGCCGTTTCTCTTTTCTGTTTGTTTGTGACAGGATCTCACTGTGTAGCTTTGGCTGGCCTAAGATACCTCACTATAGATAAGGCTGGCCTCTAACTGATAGAGATCCACCTGCCTCTGCAAAGCTCCGTGGGCCTGGGATTAAAGGCGTCACCACCCATATGTCTCTTTACCGTCATCTATGCATTTTCAGTCTTAGCCCTTCATCCTCTGCCTCCACTGTCCCCCTTGTTCCCACATAGCCATTCCCTCAGATTGTTCGGCTACCTCCCCTGCAGCTGTCAAATGGCTGGGCTCCTCCTCCTCCAAATTGCCAAATGAACAGATGTTCTTATATAACCAGAAAAGGGGATGGGGTGTTGCAGTCACAGCAAACCTCCCGCGCAAATCTAGGTTTCTGTTTGCACCATTTACTGGATTCATTATCCTTTTAGCCTGACTCAACAGTGTGGGAAACACTCCGCCTCTGGCCTGAGTAGACAAGGTTACAGAGTTAACCAGAATTCAGTGAGGCTTGCCACAGCAAAAGTTCTGGTGAGGAGGCTCCCACAACAGCTCTTCCTTCAGGAGCCAGAGCAAGAAACGGTATAAGATGCATACATAGGTTTTCGAAGTGTCCATGGGGTACTCAAAAGGACTGGTATTGGCACTAGAGTAGTCAAGCTGGCTGCTTATCTGAAAGTGTTTTCTCTGAAGGCAGCCAGGGAAGTAATTCACAGCTGCCAATTAGGGAGTCATAGCTCCTCACCCCACCCGATCATACATATGTAAATGAGCACCAGAAGGCATGGATACAACAAGAATCTAAGTTACTGTTGGAACACAGTGGCTTTTATTATTATATTATATTATTATTTTACTGTACTTAATACCTCTACCTCCCTTCCACCCCTTGTTCCTTCCAACCCCTCAACACTATGCAAGAGAGAAAGAAGGTTAAAGGTGAAAGTGGGCTTTTTTTTTTTGTTTTTTTGAGACAGGGTTTGTCTGTGCAATAGACCTGGCTATCCTGGACTCACTTTGTAGACTAGGCTGGCCTCGAACTCACAGAGATCCGCCTGCCTCTGCCTCCCAATTGCTGGGATTAAAGGCGTACACCACCAACGCCCAGCCGGGTTTAGTTCTTCCAGCCGGGTTTAGTTCTTTTTAAGCTACTTCATGCTGATTAGGGTTGTTGGGTCCTTTGGGGGTAATACCAATCTCAGTAGAAGTCTAGCGAATGGGGAGACAGCAGCAGGGAGAACAAGCAGCAGTTTGGGGGACCATCACAAGCTGGGAGAGCAGCAACCACTTTCTTCTTTGTAGCCCTTTCTCCTCTTTGTAGAGCCCCTTTTCTCCTACTTTTTTTTGAGCCCCCCCCCCTTCTCCTCTGGGCTCTGGCTTTTTACTCCTTTCTCAAATCCTATGAGTTAAACTGGTTAAGCCACGCCCCTGCTAGCTCATGAGGCAGTTAATACTTTACACCTGTGTCTTAAGCAGACTCATACCTGAGATTAAACAAAAACATTCTCATAACTGGTTATTTTAATATCACATACTGTAATGCTAGTAGGGATTTAAACAGATTTTTAACAGTGATTCTATTGTAGTAATGCTAACATCTGCCCAGTGCCTAGGGAGAGGCAGGTCCCTCAACTTCAGTCCACCTGCCATCCTGTACAAACATTCAGCCATGTAATGACTGTCAGTTAGCGGTACTTCCCATAGTGTTTACCTTGATTCTAGAACTTGTAAATGAAAATTCTCGGGCTTTATCCAAGACATACAGAGTCAGAACCCTGTGACTGGAGAGGTGAGGAAGACCCAGTGTCCCTCCGGGTGTGGAGGTGATTCTGATGTATCCTCACCTTCGGTAATCCCTGTTAACAGGAGGAAATGCATGAGTTTAAAATCTAATTATTAATCTATTTTCAGAGATGTAGACAAGTAGTTTGTTTGAAACCTTATTATAAATATGAAATGAACTGGGCCTAGTGGCACAGGCTTATAATCTCAGGTATTTTGGAGACTGAGACAGGAGATTCCAAGTTCAAGGCCTATCTGGGCTACGAAGTGAGTTCAAGAGTAGACTGGTCAGTTGAATAAGACCCTGTCTCAAAACTCTTTTTAAAAACTTTAAAGGGCTGGGAATACATCTCAGAGGTAGAGTGCTTTTCCATTAGTACAATCTCTAGGACTCAAAAAAAGGAAATACAATAAATGCCAGCACTGACAATGCCTTAGATCTGCAGCTTCCACAACGTCAGCCAGCCACGGACAGGAAACATTCAAGAAAAAACATTTTGTTTGTACTGAATTGTGCAGACTTCTGGTCATTGCTCCCTGAACCAGACAGGATGGCGACTATTTACACACTAACTGCTTGGGGTTAGACATTATGAGTGACTCCAAAGTGATTTAAAGTATACAGGTAACCACATTGGCTCTTTAGTCAGGAAGCAGAAAGTAGAGAGAATGTGAGACCAGGCTAGAAAACTCAAGTCCATCCCCAGGGATCTGTTGTAGCAGGGATTGACTTCCTAAAGGTTCTGGAACCTTCCAAAATAGT
The DNA here is from genome assembly GCA_907164525.1 of Lophiomys imhausi. Lineage (NCBI taxonomy): Eukaryota > Metazoa > Chordata > Mammalia > Rodentia > Muridae > Lophiomys > Lophiomys imhausi. Next base: position 17,124,496 of record CAJQZJ010004381.1, on the reverse strand, counting down.
ACCACCAACTGTACTGGGATCAAATGTTCAAAGACATGAGCTGGTGGGGACACAACATTCAACTACAAGGAAAACTCTTGGTAGAATGAGGCAGGGTGTTCATAAATGTTATATCTGAGGTGTAAAGGACTTATGTTGTTAGGAAATTAAGTTTTTCTGTTTTGCCTTGGTTCTGGGGATTGTACAACTTTGGAGTTCTCTCGCTCTACCCTGTGGGGTCTGGGGATCAACTCAGGTTGCCAGGCTTGGTAGAAAATACATATACCTGCTGAGGCATCTTACCAACTCTATACATTCATTTAAAAATGTTATTTACTTGGTACTAGGGATTGGACCCAGGGCCTTGATGACATGCTAAGTACCCACTTTACCACCCACTGAAGTGCACCCTCAGCCAGTCTATATCCCACTTTATTTTCATGTTAAGATGTCACATTTAAGCATAAAATGATAGGAACAGAGAGTAGGCCATTACATATTTGCCTTCTTTTGTGGTTTCCAGCCCATGGAACTCAAATGTTTGTGTACATGTCTCTAGGCCACTTTCCACCTCATCAGTGATGAAGACCTCAAGTTTTACTTGCATACAGTTTAGGAATTGTGCTGTTTTAAAATGTAATGAAGTGAATTTTTAAAAACTGAAATGCTGCTTGGATTCTGTGGCCCTGTCACATTGCTAGAGGGATTTCTACTATGGCCTGATTTCTACATGCGACTTTGTCAGGAGCCAAATGCTGTTGAGGCTCCTTCCTTCATGTCCATCTGCTATTCTTAGGCCCTTAACATACAGTGTTCAAGCATTGTCAGAAGCTCTTTGAGAAAGGGGTTTTATAAACTTGTAAGCTTCCTAAAAAGCTATCGGGCATTTTGCAAAGTCTACACTAAAGATGCACCCCAGAGTTGCTTCTTGCTAACACCCAGCTTTTCCTTTCATCTGTTATTACTGACATGGAGTGAAGACTCCCTCATTGCTAAGTGCCACTCTTCTTGTTTGGCCAGACTTCACACAGAGTTCTATAAATGTGACATTATCATTCCAGATAAGAGTTTTACAAACTGCCTCACTCAGTCCAAACAATTGTAGAAGTTAAAGATGTTAGGTAGTTGATAGAAAACATACAGCTGTGTGTAGTAAACCCTCTTCCCAAACATTGTGTATCTCATTAGGAGACAGGCCTGAGACAGATTTATGACCTCAGATAAGCTTTCACTCTAGAGGTGATAAGACCAAGCTCCAGGTGTGCCATAAAACCAGTTAAGGACCCTATACTCCCCATAAACTCAAGAGATAATAAGGCTACCAAGAAATGCCTAAATTAAATACAAATCTTTATGACAATATGCACAAACTGTTTTGTTAATTCCTTATTCCTTGTCAGCTTGGTCATACCATGGTATGCCGTCATTTTAAACTTAACTTGTATACAGAAAAGCAATGCTTAACTGAGTGTCTAAATATGTAATTGATAAGTACCCTCCTATTGCATTGGTTTTTCCTGTCCTTGTGATAAATGCCTTTGAACCGTGAGATAATTCTTCCTTTGATGTAGAGAACCCTCACTCACGGTATAAAAAGAATGGTCACCACATTAAAATTGTTGTTGCAGCCTAGCTTCGTCCATTTCTTCTTTCTGGTGTGAGTGTGTGTGAGAGAGTCCCTCTGTTCTCATCCCTCTCTTTTATTGTTCCCATATAATTTATGAACCAGGTGTTGTGCTCAGACTCCCAATACTAGATTCTTAGCAAAGCCAGCCGAGGAGTATTCTAGCCTGCTGAACTCCCAGCAGCTAGCCTTAATTCACAACACAAAGGGCCATGTTTACAACCCTGTGATTGCTATCTAAAAGCTGCTTAAGATCATTAAAGAAACAAGGGGTTCACTTTAAACTTCTCCAATCACTTTGCAGAGAGGCCTCCCTGAGCCATAAAGATTAGATCATTTTTCCCTTTTTCCTTTCTCTTTTCTAAACTAAACAGCATTATTGGCTGTCTCTTGCAACCCCCGAATTTAGAAGGTTTTTGAAAGAAAGACTTCAGTCTCTGAGAGTTGTGACTGACCCCTATCACCGACTACGCACTCTCAGTGGTTTTGTGGATGTCAAAGGCTTTCATCAGAAAACATAGAGAAAGAAATAACACAGTCTTGCTGGCATGATGGTGCACACCTTTAATCCCAGCACTCGGGAGGCAGAGGCAGGTAGATCTCTGTGAGGTCAAGGCTAGCCTGGTCTACAAAGTGAGTCCAGGACAGCCAGGACTACACAGAGAAACCCTGTGTTGAAACTCCCTACCCCCCCAAAAAGAGTCCACACTGGAATGTGGTTATATTGTTTGCCCACACATATTCTCAGACTGTAAGAAGCAGAGTTTTCCCCTCCTATGCCTGTGGATACCATGTCTAAGCATTTATAGCAGCATCGTTCATAATTACCAAAAGTTACCAACAACCCAAAATGCCTACCCATGGATAAACAGATAAATACAATGTGGTAAACATATTCAATGGAATACTATTCAGCCTGAGAAAATAAATTCTTATACGCTGCAGCATAGTTGAACTTTGAAATATTATGTTAACTGAAAATGAATCAAACACAAAAGCTCACAGATTGTATGATGTTATTTGTATGAAAAGTCCAAAATAAGCAAGTGAGTTACTACAGAAAGAGGATTCTGGTTGTCTGTGGATGGGAGGGAGGGAGGGATAGAGAGAGAATGAGAGAATAAGGAGCTATTGTTTAATGCATATGGAGTTTCATCATGAGAAGAGAGAGAATTCTGGATTGCGAAGGTGGTGGTAATTATACAATAACAAGCATCATAAAACTATTGAAGCACATCTTAAAATGGCTAACATGGTAAATTTTACCTTATGTATATTTTACTGCTGAAAATTTAGCTTGGCATGGTAATACATAATCCTGTAATCCCAGCACTAAGGAAGTTATTTTTTAAGATATATTATATAAGAAATACTAAGAGTCCTAGGCTAACTTGGGACACAAAAACCCAAAAGACAAATTAACTAATTTTTCCACATATTTACTTATTATCTAGTGTGTGTATTCCCCAATTAGTGTTTATGTGGAGATCCAAAGATAGCCTTTTGGCTGGAGGGTTTTGGGAGTGGGTTGCTGCAGTCTAAACTTACAAAAGCTGTACCTGCTGTTGGCTGAGGCTGAGCAGTAGACATGATCAGCATAGGGAGTCTTCTGCAGAAATATGAATTATATAGTCTATTTGGGTGTACCTTGGAGAGACTATGTGTCTTGAGGACTTTGTGCTGCTGTGGAGTTTTGCTCTGTTTGCTGCCCTCACAGCACATCCCTTACAATCTAGGAGTTGTGTGAAAACTCTCAGGGGGCTTCTAGCCTCTCACTGGCCAATATCATTGGCACTTACAATAATAATGTTTGATCTTTTACAGTCACTGCTGCTGGAGCCGATCAATGATTCAGCCATCACCCTTAGAAAGAACTTAGAGATATAGATTGTTAGCCATGACCATTACCTTTAGAAAGAACTTGGAAAAAGAAATTGTCTGGTAAGATCAAATTAAATTTTTTTTCTAGTACCTCTGATGTAGAAAAACTTGAGAAACAATTCTTAAGCTCAGAAAGGTACACTCCCAATAATTGAGCTGGTGACTTTTCGAGGTTAGCGAGCAAAAACACTATCCCAAAGTAACCCTGGCTGACATGATTCTCTCAGGCTAAGCTGATGGTCAGAGTGATGATTAATCCTTCATACCCATTTTTTGGCCCTCCACTTCCTGATCTGATTTAATAAAATTGTTAATGAGTATATGCAACTTGAAGATTTAAAGTAGAAGTAACTGATTGTTTTTTATATCAAAGTTTAGATTTATGATTCTTTTTTTTTTTTTTTGGTTTTTCGAGACAGGGTTTCTCTGTATAACAGCTCTGGCTGTCCTAGACTCACTTTGTAGACCAGGCTGGCCTCGAACTCACAGAGATCCGCCTACCTCTGCCTCCCAAGTGCTGGGATTAAAGGCGTGCGCTACCAACGCCCGGCTTGTGATTCTTTTAAGATCTTTATATGACTGCCTTTTAAGATAATTGATTCCTTCTTTGTAACCGCAAACTACAGCCTGCCAGTAAGTAAAAGGAACTGGCTGAAACAATTCCCATGCTTGCTCACACTTTGTTAACCTGTAACTAGTTGGTTATAAATGTATGGGGGTTCTTGGGGATTTGTTCTTTACCCTAATAGGTAAAACTTTTGGTCATGTGAAGGTATTGGAAAACATGTGTTTTCCCACATATATTCATTTAAAGAAAAATAGAATGTAACCACATTGTGATTTTGTACTGCTGGACTATATAAGTTGAGGGAGAAAAGAAATAAAATGTGGAATGGTGTAGGGAGTAAAACTCTCCACTATCCACCAAATCTGTATAGATGTATTTATGTAATTATGTGTATGATGTGGACTGGTGTGGGAACTAAACCCCTTCTCCATTCACCAGATATGTATGTATGTATATGTATGTATGTATATATGTGCTTATGTGTATATTTGTATATATGTATATATGAGGCATGGTGTGGAGTGGTATGGCATGATATGAAGTTGGAACTTTCCACCATCCACCAACTATATGTCTGTTTGATTGTTTGTCCAGGTGTTTATGTGTATGTATGATGGGAGCTCCCTTGCATGTGTATGAATGTGTACATGTCTGTATGTCTGATTGTATGTGTGTATGAACTGATACTATGAAATGTGTGGGAACACATGGTTTTCTCTCTCTCTCTCTGGCTTGTAAGAAGTTAATGAGCCTTTGAGCCTCTGAGTCTCTGCCAGGGCAGCTACCTTGGTCTTTGCATAAAAGTGCCTAATGTTTTTTCTAAGTATTTAAGTGAGGTTTTTCTTTTACAACCTCCAGCCTGGAAGATTTAGAAGGAAAGTGCGTAAAGAGGCCACCAGCCTGGCAGATTCAGATAAGGTACATAACAAGCCTCCCAGCCTAGCAGATTTAGAATCAGAGTATGTAGCAAGGCTACTACCCAGAAAGATTAAGAGTTAAAGTATCTATGGAGGAACGTCAGATTCCATCAATGACTGGGTTCACATTACCTCCGACACTGTGCTGCATCTCAAGATGTGTGTCAAGGAGGCAATGACACCCATTTTGGTCATAACCATGAGAAAAGCCTTGGAGCATCTAGTCACATGGGTGATGCAGCAGTCACACCAGGGTGATGGGGTGGTTGGTTCTCAAGAGTCTCCCCCTTTCGCTATCATGGTATGATTTAAATGAACTGTAATGTTTGGTACCCACAGAGTGGTGCTGGTTGACATGGTTCCGGAAACTTTAGGAGATAGCCCTGGAGGAAGTATGTCACTGAGGGCATGACTTTGAAGGTTTTCAGTAGTTCTCAGTCCCTTCCTCATTCTCTGCTTCCAGTCTGGCCTGAAGTGAAGAACCCCCTCTGCCACCTGCTTTGATCACCATGATGTTCTGTTCAAGCTTGTGGAGTCAAACACTGTGGTCTGAACCCTCTGAAATTGTGAGCCAAGACAAACCTCTGTCCTAAAGATGTTTTCTCAGGCATTTTAGTCACACAAGAAGTAACTCTAGCTCCCCCAATGGAGTAAGCAAAGATCTACTGACTACTGGTCCACATCTTCCTAAATTTGCCTCATTAGATAATTGGGATTCATTTCATTGTCTCAGTGACTTCTTTTCTTTCTTTCTTTCTTTCTTTCTTTCTTTCTTTCTTTCTTTCTTTCTTCCTTCCTTCCTTCCTTCCTTCCTTCCTTCCTCTCTCTCTCTCTCTCTCTCTCTCTTTCTTTTTAGGTTTTTTGAGACAGGGTTTTTCTGTGTATCCTTGGCTGTCCTGAACTCATTTTGTAGACCAGGCAGGCCTTGCTTGAACTCACAGAGATACACCTGCCTCTGCCTCTGCCTCCTGAGTGCTGGGATTAAAGGTGTTTACTGCCACACCTGGAGATTTCCTCTTTCTTTTTTTCTTTTCTTTTTTTTTTTTTTTGGTGTTTTTCAAGACATGGTTTCTCTGTATAGCCCTGGCTGTCCTGAACTCACTTTGTAGACCAGGCTGGCCTCGAACTCGCAAATATCCACCTGCCTCTGCCTCCCAAGTGCTGCGATTAAAGGTGTGCGCCACCACCACCCGGCTAAAGATTTATTTATTTACTATGTATACAGTATTTGGCCTGCATGTCTGCCTGCAGGCCAGAAGAGGGCACCAGATCTCATTATAGATGGTTATTGGGCCACCATGTGGTTGCTGGGAATTGAACTCAGGACCTCTGGAAGAGCAGTTAATGCCCTTAACCTCTGAGCCATCTCTCCAGCCCTTCCTCTTTCTTAATAAAGCAAAAAAAAAAAAAATGCTGTCTGCCCTTGTTCTTATGGATGAGAAATTATAGCAGAACCATGACATCCACAACTGGTAACATATGACCTACCCTGCTTCCAAGGTAGGAGTTTGTCACCATCAATTATGTAGGTCCCTGTTAACTTGCAACAGAAGGACTTGGTAGAACCAATAATTAGTGATTCAGAATGTGGCCAGTCAGATCTCAGAGTCCTATCCTCTCTCCACACCAGAGGGATTCATAGTTTCAGTTGCTACTGGTCATTGCCGTCTGAGGGAGCCTCTCTACCCACTGAAACTTTTTGTCTTGTGATCTAAATCTGATCTGTTTATGTAAGTGAAGTTTTACTAGAATGCAGTGTGGCTCGGTTGTCTTTTTATGTCCTCAATCATTTGTTCTTCAAGAGAAAAGTTGAATCCCTGGTAGAAAGACAGGAGAGCCGGCAGAGTCAAAGTAGAATGCTTATCTGGACCCAAGTGTGGGGATTCACAGCCATAGTCCCAATTTAGGAGGCTGAAGGATGAGGATAGCTTCCAGCTCCAGGCCAGCCTGAGCTACAGAGTGAGTTCCAGGGCAGCTTGGACTACAATGTAAGACTCAAAAAACCAAGAGGAAAAAAGTATCTCTTGCTTCATTTAGCTACACTTTAAAAATTTCCCAAGCACTTGGGAGGCCAAGGCAAAGAGATCATGAGATTGAGCCCAGCTTGGGCTGTATAGTGAGACCATGTCTCAAAACCCCAAACCAACCTAAACAGCAGCAACCAAAGAGTCTGTTTGCCTTATTTTCCCCTCCATCTTAGGACAGGGATGAAAGTTTGCACCACCCTGCCCAGTTTACAGAGTGCTGAGGATGAAGCCATGCTTCATGCATGCTGGGCAAACACTTTGCTAACTCAGTCAGGTCCCCAGCCCTCTCCATTATTTACATATGAGATTGATGTAAATGAGGTTAAATTGGTTGTTCCTTTAAAACAAGTATGCAAACAGTATGGATTTGTGGTCATTTCTCTAACAAAGAATTGCTTGACTAAATTTAAATTTTTTTGCCCTGCTGATTTGTGTGTGTGTCTTTTTCATTTCACTGCCAAATCCTAGAGCAAGCTTTCTGATTTGGTCTAAACACACCTTCCTGGAGCCTGATAATCATTATTCTACTCTAGTCATCTTAAGTGAGGGCATAATTTCACCCCTGGGGGACATTTGGCTATGTCTGGGGACATTTTAGTCAAACACTATGACACAACAGTGCTATGGGCATCTTATGGCACAGGTCAGGAAAATGTTCAAGATAATCCTTCTGGGAAGAAAAGTCTGGGCTCAAATGGCAAATGGTGGCAGGGTGGGGCTTCCTCCTCCCTTGGTTTGCAGCAGCTAGAGCCCACCAGGCTTTCTATGGGTCTTTCAAAGTCCCATGCAGTCTGAGGTTTAGCCAAAGCTAAGTATGTTTGGAAAGGAGGCAACGCCCAGCCCTTTTGCTTATGATCTACTCTCCTAAACACATGCTTTTAGCCTACAAGTCCATGACCTCCACCCAGGGGTCTCCCTTAAGGGTCTATTTGAGGCAAAGCGATAAACCAGAGTACAACAACAACACCTAGTTAAGTTTTTATGTTTTACTATTGTATGTTTATGTATGTTTTCCTGCATGTATCCCTATGTACCACATATATGGCTAGTACCCACAGAAGCCAAAGGAGGGCATCAGATTCCCTGGAAGTGGAGATACAGATGGTTGTGAGTTGTCATATAGGTCCTGGGTATTGAACCCAGGGCCTCTGGAAGAGCAGCCAGTGCTCTTAACCACTGAACCATCTCTCCAGCCCTCACTACTCACTTCATAAACCCACTGACGCTTCACCACTGGCTTGCATAAAGTCCCAGTTTCTTGATCTTAAAAAGACCGACAGGCTAGGTAGATGAGCTGAACTTTGTATATTCTTAGGAATCCTTTTGTTCACCTGAATGACTTTCTGCGGTTTTCTACTGTTAAACCAAATCCTTAAACAGAGCCTGAGACACAGTGGAGACTGAGCATCTAGTTCTAATTGACATTCGCCAGACAGGATGTCAGTGAGAAATTTTGCTTCTGTGTGCATCTGATTCTCTTCATGACGGTTTACTGTTACAGGAAGTGGGCAAAACACAGTAGCTAAGGCCACTGACCCTTGAGCTCAAACCTATCTCTATAACTATATCTCTCAATGCCATCTTATAACTTCTACTTTGCCAGTCATGTGAATTCTTCTGGAACTGACATAAGATAACTCACTCCCTGAAATGGCTATGTTGGATATCTTTATATCATATTCCACCATGTCAATCTCACTGAGGTCCCAGAAGTTCATATTTACTTAGAGTTTCTGAGGACTGAGGCCATAACTCAGGGATACAGTGCTTACCTAACATGTGCAAGGCCCTGGGTTTAATCACAGTTCAAGAAAAAAATTAATAATCCATTCAGAATCTAATCCTGTCTTGGATTTTTTTTTCTTCAAAACCAAAGAAAGATACAATTAATAGGGCCGTTAAAGGGCATACTGAATACTTGCTTCACATTGAGGGGGGGCTCATCTGGGATGTTGACAGAGCAGTGTCCAGAGGCTGCCAGTGACAGCTCATGAGGGAGTCGTACAGTTCTTCACTTTCTGCCATGAACTCCTTGTTTGGTTCTATAATATTCAAATGAAGGTTTGGGTCTGCAGAAGGCAATTACAGACATGAGAAAGATAGTTTCACATAACACATACTGGTAATGGTTAAAAGCTAGAGACTTTGTAAAAATGCATTAGTGGTATGCATTACAGACATTAAGGCTAAAAATTTTAATTTGGGGGAGGATGCTCGGCATATGATATCTACTCATATGAAAATGTCCTTACATAACACAGTACCATGCACAATGGATATACACAGAATAAAATTAAAGCACTAAAAGATGTTTTGGGGAAATTAATTCTGTTTCTCTCACCAAGACTTGAAAACAGCAATTCAAACTGTACAAGTGGCATCATCAGGCTCTGCAGGGGTCTAGACAATTGAAGGAGATGGAGAGAAACAGAAATCCAAAGCTGTTTGGGGATGAATTCCACTTAAGGAAAAGTCAGGGATGAGACCAGAACTTCTGTCTTTAGAACCCAGGCAGATGCATTGTAAACAGTCATTCAAAATGGGGTCTTCAGGGGTAAGGTTCTGAGAAAGAAGCACATTGCCTTGTCTGCTTACCAAACAGACTTATGTAAATGAACAAACACTATGTATCAAATAATTCTAAAGTAGAGGCGAACCTGGCCTCGTCTTTCTGAAGCCTGGAACCCAGGATAAGGAGGTAATATCATGAAGGAGTTATGCCTGGGTTTTCCATCCAAGTGGCCAGGCTTCCTGAGATTCCTGAACTTCAAGGTCACTTTTTTTGTTGTTGTTTTGTAAATAGAATCCATTTTCGTCCTTGCACCGAATGTAAATGAAGAAAGTCATTGCTCTCCTTTGCAATTTTTGCAAGTCTAAATGCATCCAGGGCTGTAATTTGCCTCCCATGGGTTCATATTCCTTGGCAAGGCTGTCAGGGACTGAATGCTGTGTCCCTCCCTGAGTTTCCTGTACAGAAACATTAGCATTCATTCTGACAGTCTTTAGAGCTGGGGCCCTGGGGAGGTAATCTGTGTTGGAGGGTGCCGTTGAGTGGGATCCTGATCTGAAGGGATCAGTGTCCTAAATGAGAAGGCAGCTGAGCTTACGTTCTCATTTTTAATACTGCCTTATCTGCCTTTCTCTTTCCTGTGACAAAGTGTTTTCTCCCCTTCCTCAAATGTGACACATTCAAAGACTTTCTGTGGGCCCAATTTTGCTCTTTCAGAACAAACGAATACTCTTGGAAACACCTTTAGCCTGTCACTCCCGAGCCACCTGTGGGTTCCCAGTAATCCATGACCCAGAAAGGAACCAGGAAGCCATGGCAACAGCAACTACCTCCTGCCTTTTCTCTTTAAAAAATAAAATTTGGGTGTGGGAAAGGTCCTGTGCCCATATCAGCTCTTTCACACACAAAAATGAACCATAATTAATCCTTAATCCATTTGCACTGAGATTCATATAATAGGTAAAACATACTTGAGTTCTAGAAGCCCAAGGTTAAGGGTGTTTTGACCCCTTATAGACAGTAAAAGTGTAAACTGTGGGAATGCAAAGGGGACAGAGAGGAAGGATGGGAAGGGAAGGACAAGCCCTGGTCCATGCCCCACAGTGACCATACTAACCTATCCCTGAGAACCTTGCCTCAGGGTCTACTCATCTCTTAAGGTGCAGCCTCTCAACATTGTGCTGGGGGTTAAGTGTCCAGCACTTGAACTTCAGGGTACCCACTCTCAAGCCATAGCAAATCCTGACACAATAGCCCTAAGGGTGCAGTAGTGGCACGAATACCTTATAGGTATCTAAAAGCTCTCTAATTGGACATAGAACCCATTCAACAAGAGGTAAATCATCATGCCTGGTCTTGGAAACCTAGCCAACTACCCAGGGCTAGTGAAGTCATGGATTTGGAGGAGAATCTTCAACTGCCATTTTATAAAATCAGCATAATCCTTTAGTACATCCTAAATATTGTTTAATTTTTTTTTAACATTTTAATTTAGCCCCTCCACCTCTGGAAATGTAGTAAAAAGAAAGAAAACAAAAGAAAGAAAGGAAAGTATCCAGGCAAACACTTGAAGAAAGGTAAAGGAGGTTTGTCCAGGCACTGACAACACTTCAGATGTTAGGAGAAGATGAAATAACTAAAAGTCCTCCAAGTAGGGCTGGTTGAGCTGTTTGAGACAGGGTCTCATGATGGACCCCTGGCTGGCCTTGAACTCAGAGGTTCTACTGCCTCTTCCTCTCAAGGTTTTAGGGATATTGTTTTTGCTTGTTTGCTTAGTTTGGTTTGGGTATCAGTTCTACCACTGGACTACAACCCCTAGGTCCTAGAGAGAGGAAGTTCTAAATAAGTACAAGCAAGTTAAGAAAAGAAAATGAAGCCCCATCCCCTTCCATAGCAGAAAGAAAGCTCAACCAACTCAGCTAACAGAAGTGTGGAAGGAAGACAGGTTCATTCCAAGGCTACTTTCTCCCAAGCCAAGAGAGAATGAGAATTGAGGTGTAGGTACATCTTCACAGGGCTTAGAAACACATCACTAATCAGTGTTAAAATATCTTTCTAAATGGTGATCATGTCTCCTTCTTTAGCAAATCAAAAGTTCTTTCCAATCCTAGTTTAATGCTCAGCAAAATATATTTTTAATGCCCATCTAAAATTTAGTAGCAAGAATTTTCAGGTCAAGATTTAATCAGTCTATTATTATTTCACTTACTAGAGGAGTCAGAATTCAAATCATATTTGCCTGTCCAAAAAAAAAAGAGAGAGTAAGAAAGAAAGGAAGGAAGGAAGGAAGAGAGAGAGAGAAAGGAAGGAAGGAAGAAAGAAAGAAAAGAACAAAACAGATGACTAAGATTTATCTCAACAGGTGTTACTTGTAGAATGGCCCAAGGTCCAGCTAAGGGTTCAGGATTCTCATACACACACAGAGGGCAGGGCCCATTTCCATCCACTGCGGAGCCATGGCTGTAGCAGGAAAGATGGCAAAAGCCATGTGGCTGTTCATAATGGTTGCCACAATGGCACCCCAGGCTGTAGTGGAACCTCTGCTGTTCCCTGATGACAGATGGAAGAGAACAAAGAGTGATTGTCATCACCAACCGTGGCAGCACCACAAACTCACTCTTTTCCACAAGTTTCAAGAATGGGTGATTCTGCTTCAGCCATTTAAAATGAAAATACCTATGCTCCAAGCAACAGGCTGGCAGCTGGGAAAAAAAAATGTATTGAATAACACTGATGCTTTTACTCAAAGTATGAAATAAAGAAAACCTCATTTACCTTTGCCAGATGAAGTAATAGCTATTTTGTTGAGTCATGCCAAAACCTACAAAATCCTCCCATCTGGCCATTTCGCCATTTCTCCAGACACTGAAGAAAATGACTCAACTACTTTTATTTCTAGGTCTGAAATTACAACGGCTGGATCAACCCTTACAAATACCTCTATAAGCAGCCATGAAACAGTGCAATTATATTTAGTGGCAATTCCTGCTAGGCAATTGTCTGCTGACAATGAGGAAAGGTGTGAGTGGAGGTAACCACGTGGGGAAACTTGTGTGAACTTCTCTGACTTCCAACTGCCAGTGCCTCCCAGAATTGTCAGGACTGGGGCACCCTGCAGAATTTTCTTTGTGTTTGTCTGTGTGAGCTTCGAGGAAGCCATACTTCTCCACTGCCTGCTCCCCACCCCACCCCTTGTTAGCTAAGAATGTTACTACAATATCTAAATCCTAAACAAATACCATAATCTGACCCACTCTCCTGCAGCGATCTGCTAAGAATAACCACTGAAGCCAATACCTCATGGTTTTCTTTTTAGATATCTAAATATAGAAACCATTGTTTCAACCAGCTGCAGAATCATCACACATACTTTACACTAATGCAGGTCTGAGCTGAGGTTTTGTACTGTTAAGACGGATCTCTGTATAGGAGGCTGACCTCAAACTTATGAACTTCTGTCTCAGTGTCCCGAGTGTTGGGGTCACAGCTATATATATATATATATATATATATTAAATTTTAGAACCCAAAGCAACAGTATGCAAACTTTAATGTTCATAGAAACGCTCTGGTGTTTTTTTAGCGATTAAAAAAAATCGATTTATTTTAATGTATGTGTGTAAGCCTATATGTTTCTAAGCTCCATATGCATGTAGGAACCTGTGAAGTCAAGAAGAGGACCTTGGAGCCCTGGAGTTACAGATGGTTGTGAACTACTATACTGGGCCTGAGAAACCAAACCTGGGTCCTCTGCAAGAACAGCAAGTGCTCTCAACCACTGAGCCATCTCTTCAGCCTCTCTTAGTGATTTTCGAAGGAGTCCTCACAATTCCTCACTTGCCAAGGCAATAACAACTATTGCATCCAGTCTCCACTGTGGTAAGACCCAGATGGAGTGGTCTCTATGCCACTGCAATGGCCCTATAAAAAAAGGTGACATTACCCTACTTTGACAAGGGTCAAAGGATTATGAAGGCTGGGTCTGGCTGTCTGTGAACTGTGGACTCCTACCAGTGCTAAAGTGGCTGGCTCCCAGGGTTGTTTGACTAGACAGATGTCTGTCTGTGTAAGCCACTGTTGCTTCCTTTATTTCATCAAATTCAACACCATTCCTAACTCCCGTAGCACTTAGACTCCAGCAAAATGTTAAGGATTCTTTTCATTAAAAAAAGAAGAAATAAGCCGGGCGGTGGTGGCGCACGCCTTTAATCCCAGCACTTGGGAGGCAGAGGCAGGCGGATCTTTGCGTGTTCGAGGCCAGCCTGGTCTACAAAGCGAGTCCAGGACAGCCAGAGCTGTTAAACAGAGAAACCCTGTCTCGAAAAACCAAAAAAAAAAAAAGAAGAAATAAAAATTCACTCTCTTATCATTTTAGAGCCTTTTATACCAAGAAAATCAGAACCATGGCTGCGAATAAATGAGTTGAGGCTGAAGTCAGGAATGTGGAAACTGAGCATCATCAACATGGTCAGGAGGCTGAGGAAAGGAGAGGCCAGCGTGTCATGTTAAATCCACTTGGAAAGACGTCAGGAGCTGGTAGAAGATTTTGAGCAAGGGTCCTGGATGAAACTGGGCATTTTGAGACCTAGAAGGTTAAAATGACAGGGGCAGGCCCCAAAGAAATGCTTTGTTCTTTTTCCAAATGCAAAAGTAAGCTAATTCAACTGGACTGAGCACACAAAGCAAGCTCTCTGTGCATGTTAGTGCCTGGGGAAGTTGACCATAATCTCAGTTTGCTTTAACTCAGAAATGGAAAGACACCAAACACCTCCGGGAATATGGCTATACTCAACCCCCACAGTCCTAGAATCTAACAGAGGTGCCAGTTTTCACATGGAAGAAAGAAGGTGAATGGGTGGGAATACTACACTCTTGTGATTGTTCTGAACGGGGCTAATTTCCTCCACTCTTCCTTACCACTGCTATTCAAAAAGAAGTACAGTCAGTCAACTACCGCATTGTAGTTGTTTCTCTCTTTTTGGCAAATCAAACAATCAATATTTGCTGGATGGATAAATGAATGAAGGCATGTCTCAAGTGCAAAGCTTTGCAATCAATCATTGTAAAGCACAACAAAAATGCTTGTAGTGTGTTATTGATCTCTCAACAGCTGGCTTGTTCACTGGCAACTTCAGTTTTCACACTGAAGTGGCCTTTTACAGCCTTTGTTGAGAGAGCAGAAGGTCTTAGGAGAAGTATGTCCTGTTTGAATCTAGTTGAACAGGTATATAATTCTGAAGTAGTTTGCTTCAGACAATGAGTCCTGCAACTGGAGCTAGTTAAGACGCTGCTGATCTGGCTGGGAGTGAAATGAAAATCTGCAGCTTTGTTCTCTGTGAATGAGAAAGTTCAGGGTCAACAGTGTGTATGGCACTGGAGCAGTAAGTAATTGGCTGCCACTTAGTTGTGTAGCCTTGAAACATTACTTTCCTGGGTGTGTTTCAGCATTTATAACCCAAGACTAAATTAGGATATTTTGCTCTTTATTGTTTTTTTAGTTTTGTCTGCAGGTATACCTGCAGGCCAGAAGAAGGCACCAGATTTCATTATGGATGGTTGCAAGCCACCATGTGGTTGCTGGGAATTGAACTCAGGACGTCTGGAAGAGCAGCCAGTGCTCTTAACCTTTGAGCCATCTCTCCTCCAGCGCCCTCTTTTTTTTTCTTTCTGTAGCCCTGGCTGTCCAGGAACTCACTCTGAAGACCAGGCTGGCCTTGAACTCACAGAGATCAACTTGCCTCTGCCTCCCGGGTGCTGGGATTAAGGGCGTGTGCTACCACGTCTCGCTGGATTTTTTCATTTTTTGATGGCATGTCAGGGCATAAAAATATATTTAAAAGTGTAAAACCCAATTTTTCTTCTCATTAAAAATATCAATTAAATTTTAGCCGGGCGGTGGTGGCGCACGCCTTTAGTCCCAGCACTCGGGAGGCAGAGGCAGGCGGATCTCTGTGAGTTCGAGGCCAGCCTGGTCTACAAAGCGAGTCCAGGACAGCCAGGGCTGTTACACAGAGAAACCCTGTCTCGAAAAACCAAAAAAAAAATATCAATTAAATTTTATTAATGTTTTCCAAAAATTTAGATCTACAGATTTTCATCTAATTTTAAGGAATTAAATACCCTGACATTTATCAATGTGCCCTCATCCACCTTACAATTTAACTTATGGCTGACATACTCCTTAAGTCTTCTGAGGTCTGCGACTGGTTTGCCTACTTTCTAGGGTGGTTTTGTTTTCTTTTGTAAAATCTAGGACACCTACACTTAATGATTTACATCCTAGAGCCAAGCATATTCTTTGATTCTTGGTTGGAGCAGAAGACTCTTGTCAAGCCTCCTCTAAAACCTCACAGGCATAAACATTCAAAGTGAGATATTCTGGCACTAACAGATTCCAGTACAGGATTAAATTTGCAGGAGCTTTGCTCTGGACTAGGTGCCCACACCAAGCCCATCAGATCAAACCAGTGTAGACTTTATTCATGGTAACCCAGCCTCAGCCTCAGTTGCTTGCTAGATGCCTTTTAGCGAGTTAAATGACCATCAACAGTCCTTTTCCCCCATTTTTTTTTCCTTTATAAAGATTTATTTAATGTATATGAGTGCTCTATCTGCATGGACACCTGCAGCCAGAAGAGGGCATCAGATCACATTGGGGATGGTTGTGAGCCACCATGTGGTTGCTGGGGATTGAACTCAGGACCTCTGGAAGAGCAGCTAGAGCTCTTAACTGCTGAGCCATCTCTCCAGCTCCCTCAACAGATTATTTATAGGACTAAGCTGTAGCTAATTACATCACTCCTTCATTTTTCTGTAAAGACTATTTGATCACAGTATTCTCAAGTTCCCAGAGGCTGCTTTGGTTTTAGAAGCAACTCAATTTGCAAATCATGGTATTAAGTTTTTGTTTGTTGCTGTTTGTGTGTTTGGCAGGTATGTATGGGGCACGTGGGGGTGTGTAATTGAGATAGTCTCTCATATGAAAGCTGGCTTTGAATTCCTGATTCTGAGTCTCCTGTCTCTACATCCCATGTGCTGCAAGTTTTTCATATTAAAGTTTTAAAAATAAATAAATGAGCCGGGTGTGGTGGCGCACACCTTTAATCCCAGCATTCGGGAGGCAGAGGCAGTTGGATCTCTGTGAGTTCGAGGCCAGCCTGCTCTACAAAGTGAGTCCAAGACTGCCAGGACTATTACACAGGGAAACTCTGTCTTGAAAAACCAAAAAAAGAAAAACTTTAAAAAAAAATCACACAGTGAATTTAACCAGATCCAAAGTTTATACATCCCAATGAACTTCTGTAATAAGTAGAATAGCCATTTTGAACTTATGGAACCTCATATTTGATTTTACATTTTAAAATACATTTTTATGAATTTTCATATCTTAAAAAATGAAAAATTCATGATAGTTAAAACTAGAAAAACAATTAGCTTTGACTCACCTGACCATTATTGCCTTTAGTTTTTCTTTTTCTTTCTTTTTTTTTTTTTTTTTTGGTTTTTTTGGAGACAGGGTTTCTCTGTGTAGCCCTGGCTGTCCTGGGCTCACTTTGTAGAACAGGCTGGCCTCGAACTCACAAAGATCTATCTGCCTCTGACTCCCAAGTGCTGGGATTAAAGGCATGCACCACCACCGCCTGGCTGCCTTTAGTCTTTCCTTATCACCTAATACTCATCCTTTGTTTTCCTTTCCACGTTTTAGTATACCCACATGTACATTTATTTACATAGATACATATAGAAGTATATTGTATGCTATGATCCACATGAGAGAATATAGTTGGTTTTTTTCTGAGATTATGTGACTTTTCTTAGAATTATAAATTCTTTTTGTTTTTGGTTTTTTGAGACAGAGTTTCTCTGTGTACAGTACCGGCTGTTCCTACAAAGGACTAGCCTCGAACTCAAAGATCCATCTGCTTCTGCCTCCCAAGCGCTAGGTTAAAGGTGTGCTCCACCACGCCCGGCTGTATAGTATTATATATCTAAACCCATCCATTTTCTTGCAAAATTTTATTTCATTTTCTTTAGAGCAGAATAATATTCCATTCTATGTATGTATCAGATTTTCATTATCCATTCATCTGTTATTAAACAACTTGGTTTCCTTGCTTTGGTGAATAAAGCAATAAACATGTGGATGCAAATGTCTCTGTGGTAGGGTATGGAGGTCCCTGGGTGTATTTTCAGGAGTGAAATTGTGGGGTCGTATGGTAGTTATATTTTAATTTTTTGAAGACTCTCCAAACTGATTTCCATATTGGCTGTATTAACTTGCACCACACCAGCAATGAGTAAAGATTCTTTACTTCTCATCCTCTCCAACATTTGTTGTCAGATTTTCTTTAAAAAAGATTATGCTAACAACGTTCTGTCTGCATGCCAGAAGAGAGCATCAGATCACATTAAAGATGGTTGTGAGACACCATGTGGTTGCTGGGAATTGAATTCAGGACCTTTGGAAGAGCAGCCAGTGCTCTTCACCCCTAAGCCATCTCTCCAGCCCCATGTTGTCAGATTTCTTGATGACAGATGTTCTGACCGGGGTGAGGCATTATCTCAAAGTAATTTATAGTTATTAGTCATTTTTTTCTTGAAAACTGCCCATTCAAGGGTGTGTGGGGGGGCAGGGGTAGGTGCTTCCAGGAACATCAGAGTAAATAAAGTGCAGGATTCTGAGCAGTTTCACTCATTTCCCCCACTTTGTGGACACAATTACTATTGCACTAAAATGAGTATGGCCTGAAGTAAGATGTAACACACCATGTTTAGGACGAAATGAGACGTTTCACTTTGTCACTAGCTAAGGGGACATATTCCAACTTTAGTAGTTCTCTGGAGAAAAAGATTACGTTTAAATAGCATGCTCAGGATCTAGCAATAACTGAAGATACATAAATTAACACAAAGATTTCCACTGGACTGCGGGCTTGCAAGTGGAAGAGCCCAAACTAGAAGAGCACAGGCCTTCCCGCAACTGAAAGATCATCAGAACATCCAAAGTGAAATTGTTTCCCCATATTCAAACAAACCCACATGCCTGTGTGAAGATCAGACATAAACACCAACTAACCCATCCACTATGACATGTTGAGATCCTCGGAAAACTCATCCCTGACCCTGCCTTTATGGAAACCTCAATGTAAAAAAGGATCTTATTACTTTCATTAATCTTTGCTCTTTGCTCCTTAACACAAGTGAAGGAGATGTACACTACAGTAAACGCGAGTATTCCGTTTCTTATTACAGTTACAGTCCTCCTCCCTCAAGACAATTGTTATCTCGTACTCCATCATGTGCCCTAACGCGGGTCACTCTGACTAGCGTTTAGATCCGAGAGGCCAGTTGGCAAGAAGGGCTGAGGCGTAAGATGGCCTGGCCTGCGGGCGGGACACGGACTGGCAGGAATGGGCTTTCAGTCCAGTGAGGCCACACTGCCAGCTTCCGTACGCCCGAGCCCTGACAATCCCCGGGCCGATCCGACGAAAGGCCCCTAAACAGCTCTCTGCACAAAACCGAAACCCTCTGCTCGTAATCCGAGTCATCGGGAAGCTGCAGGAGAAAAACGGGTTCAGGGAGGCGACCGGCCAACCCTGTCTCCAAATAAAGAGAAAATAAAAAACGGCAGAAACCAAAGTCGTGAACTAGATGAGTCTCAATAACGGCCGTCCACAGAAGCCGGAAGAGGGTCCGCCCCTTTCCTTAGACTCACCGGAAATTGGGGCTTGCGCGGAGTATTTCCCGCCCACTTCCCAAGGCCGGGCCAGTTTTCAGCTTTCCAGGATTTGCCTGCTTGCCACAGCTCCTTTCTCTCTGCAATGACAACCTCCTCGTGCGACTTTATTCTCCAAGCTTCACGCAGAGGGGCCATGTGACCTTCGAGAGCGTACTTCGTTGCCACAGATGCAGGCGCCTAAAAGGGGCCCTTGACAGATGACGTATAATTTGCGCGCCGACCCCGGAAGGGCCCTAGTCAGCTCCCACGGGGTTTCGACGCCCATTTGTCCTGCAAGGCACGTGTGTGGCTGAATGGAGCTGGTCGCTGGCAGCTACGAGCAGGTCCTGTTTGGGTTCAGAGTGCACCGCGAGCCCGTGACGAGTGGCAACCGGGAGGTGAGACACCGCGAGCCCGGGGCTGCGGGGGACTGGTGGGCGGCCTGGTCCCTCCCGGGCAGACATTGCGGTGCCTGCTGTTTATTGCTGGATGTCCATGGATAATAGATACAAGATTTGTGTGGATAACAGAAGGGCTTATGCCGGTAATCCCAGCTCGCTAGAGGCTGAGGCAGGAGGATAGTGAAGCTCAAAGCTTGTGTAGAAAGATCTTGCTCTTTACAGAGTTCAAGCTTTTCAGAATGAGATGATAATCTATTTGTTATAGTAGACAAAATGTCCATAGGCGGAAACGAAAAAAAGTTGATCTCAATGGGGAGAGTAGAGGAATGTTTGCCAGAGGTTGGGGGTAGGGTAGGGAGGTGGATGGCTAATGGTTGTAGAAATGCAGTTGGGTGGGAGGAATGACTGCTTTTTTTTTTTTTTTTTTTTTTTTTTAAGTAAGGTAACTGTAATCGACAACAATTAATTGTATATTTTAAAGTAGTTACTAGAGAGTATTTTGAATGTTTTATTGATTGATTGATTGGTTTTTCGAGACTGGGTTTCTCTGTGTATCCTTGACTGTCCTGTACTTATTTTGTAGACCAGGTTGGCCTTGAACTCACAGAGATCCGACTCAGCCTCCTGAGAGGCGTGCGCCACCACGTCCGGCCAGAGTATTTTGAATGTTTTCAACTCAAAGATATGGCACATTGTTGAGGGACTATCTTTTTTTTTTCCAGATCTGATCTATGGGTATATTGAAATACCACATTGTGCTCCATAAATATACTCAATATATATGTTATATGTTCAATATATGTTAATTAAGAAGGAAAAAAACCCCTAAAGCATTCTCAAGGCATGAAAAAGCTGACTTGTTTTTTTTTTTGAGACAGGGTTTCTCTAACAGCTCTGGCTGTCCTGGACTCTCTTTGTAGACCAGGCTGGCCTCGAACTCACAGAGTTCCGCCTGCCTCTGCCTCCTGCGTGCTGGGATTAAAGGCGTGTGCCACCACGCCCAGCTCAAAGCTGACATTTTTTAACACAGCTAAAAGTGAGGTGTACATTTAAGCGAACAATCACCGTTCAAGGTCTATTGTAAAAATAACTTTACCTTTCAGTGGGTTTCTGTCCTGATTAACAAAATATTACAGCTGGACTGGGATCAAGAAAATGATACAAATTGCTGTTTATTGTGAATTTACTGTGAGCGGGGTGAAAAAGTGCCAATGGCTCCTGCTGTTGTAACTTTCTTGATTGAAGGGATAGTGAACAAGAGAGAAATACATGGAGGTAAAGTGTAGCACAGTGTGAAATTTATTTTTGTTAGGTATGAAAATAAGAAGATACAGGTAATTGCCAATACAGTAGTCAAACAGTAAACCATACACAGGACTAGAAATGTGATCTCCTAGTAGGGCGGTGGTGTTCTCCCCTTAATCCCAGCAGTGGGGAGGCAGAGGCAGGAGGATCTCTGAGTTCGAGGCCAGCTGGGATTACACAGAAAAACCCTGTATCCAAAAAAAGCAAAGTGATCTTCTAATACTCAAATGAGTATTCCTGGAACAGTTCTACTTATCACCTACAAATCTGTTTTGTTGAGTATTCCTTAATGTGTGCTGTTTGTTTGTTTGTTTGTTTGTAGTATTTAAAAAAAAAAAACTCGTTCTAGATACACAGCAACCTTGAGCCAGATACAGCCATTCTCATTTTATAGATGAAGAAGTGGGTGGTTTTCTCATAGGGCACAAGACTGCCCAAGGCCACATGGTTTATAGATGCAACAAGTCAGGGACTGCCGGGTATTTCCCAGGCTTGTGTTGTTAACAATGCCAGGTGGTGCTTCTAAGTCTAGCCAGTAGCCAAGGTGACAGTATCATTTATGTAATTTGAACAAACAAGTAGTAAGTAAAGCTTTGCCATAAAGCTGTAATATGGTTGAATAAGGAGGCTCGTGTTTGTACTCAGGAGGGT
The DNA here is from genome assembly GCA_907164525.1 of Lophiomys imhausi. Taxonomy (NCBI): domain Eukaryota; kingdom Metazoa; phylum Chordata; class Mammalia; order Rodentia; family Muridae; genus Lophiomys; species Lophiomys imhausi. The sequence goes on along the minus strand of CAJQZJ010004381.1, from coordinate 17,102,916 downwards.
GAGGCGAGGCAGAGTAAGAGTTTAAAATTTAAGCCAGCTCTGGTGACAAGTACCTTTAATCCCAACACTCAGGAGGCAGAGGCTGGCGTATCTCTGTGAGTTCCAGGACAGTCATAGCTACAAAGTGAGACCCTGTCTAAAAAAGGAAAAGAAAAGAGAAAAGGTGCAAACATTTGCTTGGGTTACACAGTGTCTTCAAGACCAGCCTGGGCTACGTAGGGAGAACTTGTCCAAAAAAAGAAACTTAGAAAGGAGCCCTAAAACCACATGCCTCAGGTACATTGTATACCTGTACCTTGTATCTTGTTGAGTCCTGTTGCTCCTGACTAATGGATGGACTGCCTGCTGCTGTAGTTCTTCAGGATGTGGTGTGTAGTGATTGACTTTAGACTTTAGGCATATGTAAAGAACTTTGCTGGGGTTTTTGCTTTGTTTTGTTTTTTCTTCTTTCTTGGTTTGTTTGGCTAATAACCTTTTTCCACATAGCTCCTTCACTTTGAAGAGTGTGTGTGTGTGTTCTGCTGTTCTTTGTACTCATCCAGTCACATTTCTCAAACCAAAAATCATATGATAATAAGCATGTGGTCCCCAAGACTCATTATTATTAGCCTATCTCAGGGGCTTGTGTTAGTACTGATGAAAATGTACTCATATGGTTCTATTTTTTCTTTTCTTTTTTGACAAGCTAGGATTTTCGTTTTGTTTTAAGGAGGACATGTCTGTACCATTACATTAAAAAGTAGTCAGGTCCTTACTCTAACCAGTCTATTTTTTCTTCATAGGGCTTGTCATGTGTTTATCTGTGTGTAGCACCACATTAACTTGCTTTGTGTCTCTTTCCTTGGAGTGGAAGTGCTATTTGAATAGGGACCTCTTTGTTTATTATTTCTACTACCCAGAGTAGTATCAAGCATATATAATAGAATAGCTACATAGATATAGAGGAGAGAAAGTGGGCAGTTGTTATTGGAATTAATTCACATAAAAAGTTGAACATTTGAATGAAGTACTGTTATGGAAGTCTCTCTGTAAGTCAACATTACTGGGATCTGGAGACACATTACTGAGTTAACTTACACTGCTTATTCAGACCCCCAGTCTTCTTTTGTCTTAATCTGTGTATTACTCTGTACTTCTTCTCAGTTTGCAGGATCCTTGGTTGATGTTATGGACTGTGGAACTATATTTTCAGAGAACTGTGATGTGACTGTGGTGTTGATCATGTTTTCATTTTTCCAGACATGGACTCCTGTGGCTGACTTCACTCACCATGCCCACACTGCCTCCTTGTCTGCGGTGGCTGCCAACAGTCGCTTTGTAGTCACTGGGAGCAAAGATGAGACGATACACATTTATGACATGAAGAAGAAGATAGATCATGGGGCTCTGGTGCATCACAGTGGTGAGTCTGTCTTAGGGTTCTGTTGCTATGAAGAGACACCATGATCAAAACAGCGCGCTTAAGAAAGCGTTTGGTTGAGGGCTTGCTTACGGTTTCAGAGGGTGATTAGTCCATGATCATCTTGGTAGAAAGCAGACAGGCATGTTGATAGGGTGTCTGTGCGGTCTCTTCGGGCTTTCTGGCTGGCAGGGGAACAGTCCACAAAGAGACAGCAATGAAACTCAGTTCAGCATGATTTAGGTTACTGAGCGCCTGACACCAACCAGTTTGTCTATTTTAGCCATATTTAAGCATAGCACAGTTTTTGAAAAAAGTTTTTTTGATAATAGTTAACTCTGTCCCATGAGTACAACAGAGCTTACGACTTGTTTACATTGGAGCTCTTTAAAAAGTATATATGACTTTGTTGTTTAAAAACAAAACAAAACAAAACAAAAAAACCTAAAACTAAAGTATCCCGGTCATACTATTTTACCAGTGAAGACTCAGGAGGCAGATGCTGAGGTGAAAGCCTGCTAGCTCAGAGAGGCAGAGGAAGCACCCAGCTGACCTTCCTCCTCAGCTGAAAACCCTACAGGAGAAAGGCCAGAGCTGAAAAGCCCAGAAGCACCCAGAGGAAGAAACCTAGATGGAGAAAATCCCAAAGGAGAAAGCCTCTGAAGGAAGCTCTCAAGGAACTCCTCCCAAGAAACTTCTCAGCCGGGCTGTGGTAGTATACACCTTTAATTCCAGCACTTGGGAGGCAGAGACAGGCGGATCTCTATGAGTTCGAGGACAGCCTGGTCTACAAAGCGAGTCCAGGACAGCCAGAGCTGTTACACAGAGAAACCCTGTCTCGAGAAACCAAAAAAAAAAAAGAAAAGAAAAGAAACTTCTCCACACTGTCTAAATACCCTCAGCTCAATGTCCCTCCTTTCTGTTTAATCCCTTTCAGATGGCTTCTTGCTCTGCCTCTTGACCTAGGGTTAATTTTATTTAATACTGTATACAAAAAGCTCTTGGATTAAAGGTGTGTTCTTAGAGCTGAACCACACCATTAACAATTTGTTTACAGTAAACAAAGTTCTTGGATTAAAGAAGTATGTTTAGGGGTGAACCACACCATAACCATTTGTTTACAGTAAACAGAAAGCTCCAGAATTAAAGCAGAGTTATCCCACAGTTGAAACAGATTTTTCAGTTCACAAACTCAGGATTACCAGTGTGATCAAATAATCTGCAACTTGGCTTCTTCCATAAGGTGGGTTCTGTTGACATAGAAACAATGGTCAAGATAAGGGTCTAGGGAGAATGAGGTAAACTTATTGCTGTGGGAGTTGGCATTAGCCTGGCCCTAATATGACAGAGAAGTCACTTAGGCTGTTGTAAAGTACAAGTGAGTTTCTCACAAGGATGAGTTTTATGGCATACATGTAATGCTCAAGGTTTTTGGGGAGAATGGGGAGAAGTCTGGGATAAACAAACTTAATATTCTTGGGGATACAGCAGAACCTGGCTCAATGGTGGATTACCATCTTATAAACTACATTTCCCAGCATTCCAGGAGAACAGCCAGATATCTTCTCCCTTTGGAGATAAACTGTGTGCTTAATTTTTCCTGGCTTCTCCAGTGCTTTTCTGAATGCACAAGGACCTTTGCCCTCTACAATGGTGCAGTAGCTGAGAGCTTCACATCCAGAACTGCAGGCAGCAGGCAGAGAGGTGACCTTTCATGGGCATTGAAACTTCAGACTCCTAGTGACACACCTCCTAATCCTTCTAATTCTTCTCAAACTGTTGTACTCTCTGTTGACTAAGCATTCAAACGTATGAACTGGAGGGTGGAGGGCATTCTCATTCCCAAAGTTGTACCCTTTAAGCTTCGTGGTGGTGTTAACACTTTATAGTTGATCTCAGTTAGACTGATGCATATCTCTACTGTGTCTAGGATCTGTGATGGGAGATATAGAAATTGTCTAAGTTAGGCTTTCTTACTGTGAAGAGAAGACACCATGACCAAGGCAACTCTTATAGAGGAAAACATTTAATTGGAGCTGGCTTATCGTTCAGAGGTTTAGTCCGTTGTTGTCATGGCTGGAAGCATTATGGCAGGCAGGCAGACATGGTGCTAGGGAGGTTGCTGAGAGTTCTACTTCCGGATCGGCAGGCAGCAGGAAGAGAAAATGACACTGGGTCTACCTTGAGCACTTGAAACCTCAGAGCTCAACTCCAGTGACACACTTCTTCCAACAAGGCCACACCTCCTAATTGTGCCACTCCCTATGAGCCTTGGGGGGGCATTTTATTCAATCCACAGAAATGAGTGGGAAAAAAATGTTCCTTGTGCTTAGGTTGCTTTCCTGGTCCTATAAGGTGGGGAGGTAGACAGACTTTGGTGTATTGAGTCTCATATACCGATAGCCTATGCGTGCTTACCACAGAGGATTGTAGGTATGCCAGAATAAAATAAAGAGGAACAAAAGTGACTGAAACAGGCCAAGGAGGAGAAATTGTATAGTCATAGTTGGGGTTTTTCATGCCTATGGAAGGTTGCCCACTGTAGAGTCAGGTCAAGGGATGGAAAGACTAACTGATTGTTTTAGATGGCATATTTCATGCAACAGAGATGTAGGTAAAAGCAGAGGAGAGCTCAGAATTAATTCAGTTTGTTCTTAGCTTGAGGAACTTAGCCAGAGTTTCTCCCATAGAGAAAGGCAGGTTGGGGCTGGAGAGAGAGCTGTTAAAGGCTCACAACCGAAAGTGTCAGAGAAAGACAGGTTAAGACAGGACCCTTTCTTCCCTTGAATGCCGAGAGGTTATGCACTGAGCATTGCTTTTTAAGATTTAGGTTGAGATGATAGGTAGTTGCCTCTAGCACAGTCCTAAGCATTTCTGCCAGGTGCCTTGGTCTTCATCTGAAGCTAGGCCTTGAATAATCTCAACATACATGGTGCTACACATTCAACAGTTAGAAAGGACCCAGATGGCATGAATGAAGTAGGGTTCCTGCTCTCCTCTCTTGCTTGTATATGTATTCTTTTCAGACACTTGGTAATAGATGAAGATGTTTTTGATAAGATTGAACAGATGGAAATAGCAACCCAGGAGTTTTCAATTACATTTTGCAAAGGACTAAATGGTCACTGTTGAGGCTTTGTGGACCTTATGTGTGGCCTGTGTCACAATCACTCAGTTCTGCAAAAGCAGTGTGTGTTGTAGGAGAGTGGACTAACTGCCTGCTGTCCAGCAGCTCTGTGCTTACAAAAACAGGCCTTTAGCCAGTTCACACACACATCAGAGGCATCGTGAATACTTAATACTTGATTGGCAGAGGAAATCTTGGGGGAACAAGGCTTCAGATGGTAGCAGGAAGTGAAGGTTTGGAAGTGATTGAAATGATTAAGGAAAATTTTTTAACTTCTGAGCTGGAAAAGTAACATTATAGCATTGTTAATTCTGATGGCAGTAAATGAGAAGAATGTAGCACAAACCACAGCCCTTGGAGAGTGATGGATAGGTGGGTCAATACTTAGAAAGTAGAAGTTGGGGTCAACATGCTTAAAACATCTGCCTAGACTTAAACCTGCATTCTTTTTGTTTGTTTATTTGGTTTGTTGGGTTTTTTTGTTTTTTTGTTTTTTTTGTTTTTGTTTTTTCGAGACAGGGTTTCTCCGTGTAGCCCTGGCTGTGTGGAACTCTGTAGACCACGATGGCCTTGAACTCAGAAATCTGTCTGCCTCTGCCTCCTGAGTGCTAGGGTTAAAGGCAAGTGCGCCTGCGCACCACCACCTAGTGTCAAGTGGCTGCCTTATGCTGGGGTTATAGCTCAGTGGTAAGGCCCCCGCTTAGCACGTATAGAGGCTCTGAGTTTAATTTCCCAGAGCCATGAAAACTGTTAGTTTTAATATGAAAACTTGAATTCTTCACCTAAAACTTTAAGGTATGATTCAATAGTACCAAGATGTTGGCTTTCTTTGCTTTGTGGTACTAGTGGTTAACATGGATCTTGTGGATGTTAGGCAGAGCCTCTTCTGCATCCATCCTCCCGAGCCTCCAACTGGAAATGGAGTCTGTCCACAGTGGATAGAATTGTGCTTGATTTGCTTTGTCACAGGCACAGTAACTTGCCTGAAATTCTATGGCACTCGGCACTTAATCAGCGGAGCAGAAGATGGTCTCATCTGTGTCTGGGATGCAAAGAAGTGGGAATGCCTGAAGTCTATTAAAGCTCACAAGTGAGTCCATTTGTTCCTATTGGCATTCTCGATGCACCACTGAAGCCGAGGGCTAATTGTCATTTCTTTCTAGAGGACATGTGACTTACCTTTCTATCCACCCGTCGGGGAAGTTGGCCCTGTCGGTTGGTACGGATAAGACATTAAGGTAAGTTAGAAATTCCCAAGAGAATCTTTACTAATGTATCTTTGACTCAGCAATAACAAAATATGTTCCCATGTTATTGTTCCAAAATTTTCAGCCATTTAAAATACTGTGATAACAAGAGCAAAGTAGAAAGTCAGAGGGCAATTTTATAACGATGGTGTAAAAACGACCCATGTTGGCCAGGCAAGGTGGTGCGTGCCTTTAACCGCAGCACTTAAGGGGCAGAAGCAGACTGGTCTTGTGAATCTGAGGATACCCTGGTATACACGGCAACTTCCAGGCTGAAACCCTGTCAAAAAAAAAAAAAAGCACATTTCAGTCATTGTAAAGTATGGAGGAGAAGAGGGGCCCTGAAGGGAAATGTTTAGTAGATGGAATATAACGAGTAAAACCATAAGTTAATAATGAATGAATAACACCATGTGTAAACGTTCAGGAATGGTCTGAGCTTTAATCACGTTTGGAGGAAAACATTTATTGACAAATGCTACAAAGTAAATTGCAGGTGATGAGATTGTCCTGTGTTATGCTTGTTTTTTCCACTTAGTGACATGATGATCAAGCTGTAAATAAACCTCCTGTTTTGCAGAACATGGAATCTTGTAGAGGGACGATCAGCTTTCATAAAAAATATAAAACAAAGTGAGTATTTTGTACATTTAATAATAACTAGCTGGACTATGAATGTATAGACACATTTTAAAATATATTTATTATTTTATGTGTATGGTTGTTTTGCCTACATGTATGTTTGTGTACACTTGGATCTTTAGAACCTTGGAGCCCAAAAGATGACCTCAGATCCCCTGGAACTTGAGTACAGATGGTTGTGAACTGCCATGTGGGAGCTGGGAATCGAGCCCAGGTCCCCCTGCAGAGCAATCATTGATCTTCCCCATTTTAAAAAATGTATTTATTCTTATTTTATGCTTATGAGTGTTTTGCTTGCATGTAGGTATGTGGATGTGTGCTTGGTGTTGTTACAAGCCAGAATGGGGCATCAGATGCCCTGAACCAGAGCTAGAGAAGGTTGTGGAGAGCCACCATGTCGGTACTGGGAAATGAACCTGATCTCCTACAAGAGTAGGAAGAACTGCTAACGCTGAGCCATTTCTCCAGCCTGCGCTCACACATTCTATGTACATGTGTGTACATGTTTACTTCTCGCTTTATTATAGTGGCCTCTGAGAATAAATGTTTAAGGTTACTTTCTCTTCCCGTGTTAGATCTGCCACACACCATCTATATGACCTTTAGAAATTCATGATAGTGTGCAACTTCAATCTCAGCACTTGGGAGGCAGAGGCAGGCAGATCTCTGTGAGTTCTCGGCTAACCTGGTCTACAAAGTGAGTCCAGGACAACCAGGGATACACAAAGAAACCCTGTCTTGAAAAACCAAAACAGAAGTAAAAAGAAATTCTTTAAACTCTGTTTATCTACAATATAAGTTGTGAAGTGTGTATTAGGGATTTATTTCCAAGTAGAGAATCATTTTCCTTTGGGAAAAATGCATTTTTGCCTGTTTTTATGATCTTTTTTAAAAAAATATCTTTATTATACAGGGTAGGGCTGTTGAGACAGAGACTCATATACACTAGTATGGCTTCAAAATTACTATGTAGCCGAGGTGGCCTTGAACTCCTGAATTCTCCTTTCTGTACCTCCCAAGTGCTGAGCTTACAGGCATGGCCAACGTGCCCAGCAAGATAAAAACATTTTTGCCTTCCAGATGCTCACATAGTGGAATGGTCCCCAAGTGGAGAGAAGTACATAGTTGTTGTGCTAAATAAAGTGGACATCTACCAGCTGGACACGGCGTCCGTGAGCGGCACCATCACAAATGAAAAGAGGATCTCTTCCGTTACGTTTCTTTCAGTGAGTTCCAGAAAGCAGGCTGGGGTTTTGAGGTGTCAGAATTCTTGAGGACATTCTGGGTATTGTTTTTCTTTCTCCTAGGACTCTGTCCTTGCAGTGGCTGGAGATGAAGAAGTTGTAAGGTTTTTTGACTGTGATTCACTACTGTGCCTCTGTGAATTTAAAGCTCATGAAAACAGGTATTTTTTCTTTTTTTTTTTTTTTTGTTTTTGTTTTTTTCGAGACAGGGTTTCTCTGTGTATCCCTGAGTGTCCTGGACTCACTTTGTAGACCAGGCTGGCCTTGAACTCACAAAGATTCGCCTGCCTCTGCCTCCCGAGTGCTGGGATTAAAGGCGTGCGCCACCACCGCCCGGCTTATTTTTTCTTTTTTAAAGTAATCTGTGTGTATGTAGACTTACTGAATGGTTTTTGTTTGTTGTTTTTCTTTGAGTTTTTGATACAAGGTTTCTCTGGGTGTCCTGAACTTGCTGTGTAGACCAGGTTGGCCTCAAACTTACAGAGATCCACCTGCCTCTGCCTCCCAAGTTCTAGGATTAAAGGTGTGTGCCACCACGCCTGACGACTTACTGAATGTTAACAGGCAATGATTTTATAAATCTGTGTGTGTTGCATGTGTGTTATGAGCGACAGAAAGGGTAATCAGACATGTCACATGTATATGACACCTGGCATCTAAGGAGATGATGGAAAATTATTTCTCTGGATTTCATGATGCCAGAGGGGTGAAGTGGCTGCTGTGGTTAGTCGTTTTGCACTTTAAAGTAACTATTACACGTGAATACCAAGCATATTTGAGCAAAGCAAAAACTAAACAATATTGAGCTTTGTTCCTGACTACTTTTGTCCTTTTTCTTGATTCCTTTGCCCAGTTCCCCTTTTCCTGGTATTTTTTCCCCCATAGGGAAAATGAAATGACATTATCCAGCTCTGTCTCCAAATGCTTGCTGTGTGTTAAGGGGCAGATAGTGAGTTTCAGCTTAAGTTGATCATTCACTTGCCAAGATGATTCCACACTCAGCTGATGCTGAATGTGTCTATTTTTTTGTTTTTTGGGGTTTTTTTTTTTTTTTTTTTTTTTTAGTATAATTTTATGAAAAGTAGCACATGCCTGTAATCCCAGGAATTGGGAGGAAGAGGGAGGCGGATCTCTGGGAGTTCAAGGCCAGCCTGGTCTGCAGAGTGAGTCCAGGATAGCCAGGGCTACGCAGAGAAACCCTGTCTCGAAAAATATATTAAAAAAAAAAAAAGAAGAAGAAGAAAAGTAACATCACACAGGATTTTACTCCAGTGGGGCCCGTTAGCCGCAGCTCAATAAATCTCAGTTCTGCTTTCTGGGAATGGTTGCTGTAAACATCAGTCCATGCACAGGCAGTGCTTCCCCAGTATTAGGAAGTAAACCCATGTTAGGAAAGCTGTCTGTCTCACATGCACCCCTCACAAGGCTAACTGACCATTCTTTCTCAGTGACGAGCAAAACAGACAGGAGCTTGTGCTCCTGTGGCTTACATTGTAGTAAGGCAGTCACAGTTGGTGTTGCTCTATCTATTCCTGGCCTGTTTGTCTAAATTTACTTAGAGAAAATTTAAAAGGCTGGCAGGCAGTTTAGGGAGCCTGTTCACAGAGCCACCACTAGGTCAGTATTTGTCACCTCAAGACCAGTCTGCTCTCTGTTATCCTCAGCACCTCCTCTGTGGTACTTTAATCATTATTTTCTAACTGTAATGGGGGCCTGGGAGGGGGACAGCACACCACAGTGTGTGTGGCGGTCCGAAGACAGCTCTGTGGAGCTGGTTCTTTGCTGCCACACTCACGTGTGTTCTAGAAGTGGAACTCAGGCACGGAACCATCGTGCCAGTTCCATCAGTGTTATTTCAACATAAAATTATGGCTTTGAGGGTTTTTAGGCTTGGAGATAGCATGGTTTTACTTCCATTTGAAACATTTATCCAGCAGAAATGGAGGGTGAGTAGTCTGTTGGGCAATGGCCATAATCCAGAAACAAAAAGGCAACCTAGACTAGAAGTGGTGGTGGCTCTGGAGTTGGAGTAACCCACTCTTCCTCTTCATGAGCCTATCAGCATCTTTCTTTTCTGGATGTGCAGTTGCTTGAGTTAATAGGCTTCTTCTCGTACAACCTTATCTCCTAGATGCTGGGACAGAGAAGATAACCTGAGCATTAGTACCGTCACTCAGTTTTTCCTTTAGCTGTGGACAGTTTTATCCCATAATTTGGCCTGAGAAGAACTCGCTGTTCAGTGGGACTATGCAGCATTTGTTACATCTTAGCCTACTGTCCAATGAACACTTGAAACATTGATAAAGCAAGTGACTGTTGTAGTTTTATGCTGTCACACCCTTTGGAATAAATGATCTCTGTCATTAATGTCTCTGCCCTAGGGTAAAAGACCTGTTCAGTTTTGAAATTCCAGACCATCATGTTCTTGTCACAGCATCAAATGATGGCTTCATCAAAATGTGGACGCTGAAGCCAAATAAGGTCAGTGTCAACACACTGTGATGCAGGCTTGCCTGTATTATATTATTGTGTCTCCGTATAGTAGTAGTAAAGTATGTAAGTTAACAAAGTGTTTAAGATTCATGACACATAGATTGTTAAGCTTTTAAAATCTCTTCCAGTCATAACCTGTGTTGGTAGTTTTAAAGTTAGGGTTAGTTCACAGCGGCCTGGAGGCTTTGACCTGATTAGGCTCAGGTCTCAGACCTCCAACTGCCCTTCTGGTGGTGAAGGTTGGCTTGGCTTTTTGTGTATTGGGTCATCTTTATCTTAAAGATAGATGCTAGAGAAAAAGACGGCCGTTACTAAAAACAATTTGAAAGGTCCTAACCGACTATGGAACTACCAATAATTTTTTTTTTTTTTCGAGACAGGGTTTCTCTGTGTAGCCCTGGCTGTCCTGGACTCGCTTTATAGACCAGGCTGGCCTCGAACTCACAGAGATCCACCTGCCTCTGCCTCCCAAGTGCTGGGATTAAAGGTGTGCGCCACTATGCCCGGCTAGGAACTACCAATAATTTTAAACCAGATAACCAAACATTGAATTCCCTTCTTTAGTCTCCTTTACAGTCTCAATTTAGTATCATTTATTCTCAACTCTGGATATGGTTTGTTCATGTCTGTGTATGACATAGTTTGTGACCTTAGAATTGTATAACTTCTAGATACTTTGAAGAAATTGGCTTTGTGAGCACCCTGGTCAGATCAACTATAAACCATGGTAGTCAGCTACCTCTGAGTACCATTAGCTTATGCTCACGAAAATACAGGCTGGCGTTACCTGACAGAAAGGCTAAGTTATGAAAGATGCTCTGCTGGGTGATTTCATCAGTGCACTCACAGACACTCTGGTGGAATATCTCATTCAGCATGGATACTGTGACACGGAGTGTGTGTGGTACACTCATTCTGGCACTGACTCAAACATTCTTTTGTGGTACATAATGGTATAATAAAGCTTCAATTTAGATTATTTGGTTATGGAAAACGAAAAGCAGTTACCCAAGAATTCCTCTGGGTTGAGTATAAGGTTTTTTTCCTTCTGTTTCAGAAAGATTCCCCATCTTTGCTGTGTGAGGTGAACACAGGTGCCAGGCTGACATGTCTTGGAATGTGGTTAGACAAAGCGACAAATGAAAAAGCTAGCCTTCCTCCAGCAACAGAGCCCTCCCCTGGTAAATTAAGTCGATCATTTAAAAGACTGAGCAGTCTATTCCCTCGTGAGTTGTTGAATTCACTTGAGGGGGAGAAAGAGTCTGTAATGCATTGTCTCTTGTGTTTTAGAACAACCTAAAATGATCAGAAAGGAATCTGGTGATGTAATTCAGGAAGAAGAAACATCAGAAACTAAATCTGATTTAACTGGTGATGGAAAGAAGCTAGCAAAAGGAAATAGCCCAGCATCAGCCAACAAGAGAAAAATGACAAACATGTTGGAAAAGAAGGGGAAAAAAAAGAGAATGTAATTCATGTAGCAAATCCTAGATTTCTCCTCAAGAGAATGTCTTTTTGACAGAATTCTCCTTTTCAAACTTTATACCTAAATTTCTCATGTGAGAAACAAAAGAAATTTCTATTTCTGGATAAAACATGCAGTTTAAGAACCACTGGTAGGTGGTGCTTTGTTTTGCTAAATGGTAAAATTATTTTGACAGGTGAAATTTTATTATATATTGTAGTATATAGTAATTGTAATGTATACTTTTTACTGTTCAAATAAAGATTTGAAAATATTGTATTTAAAGTAATACATATTCTTAAAAATATATTTATTTGGCGATGCTTGGGATCAAACCCAGGGCCTTGCATGTAATCAAGCTCTGCCTTTGTACCAGCAGCCCCCACCCCCCACCCCCCTGCCCCTTGCACCCATCTGTTAACAAGTCTTTACCAGAAGTGGGTGAAGGGGATTATCCAGACAATTCTATTTCTTTTTTTGTTTATTTGTTTATTTATCTTTATATGCATTGGTGTTTTGCCTACATGTATGCATGTCTATGTGAGAGTGTGAGATCTTGGCGTTACAGGCAGTTGTGAGCTGCCGTGCGGGTGTTGGGATTTGAACCTGGGTCCTCTGAAAGAGCAGTCAGTGCTCTTAACCTCTGAGCCATCTCTCCAGCCCTGACAATTCTACTTGTAAGCAGTGAATGACAAGCAAATTTAAGGGCAAGAAAACAACACTTCTCATAACCTTTTATCTCTCAGAGCATCAAAAATGCCCTCCTAAGCTAGTCTTGAGCCAGTCTCTGCTCACTTCCTTGTTGCCATGTTGGCTCCATGTCACCATAACCCTCTATGTCATATTGGTGTAGTATTAAGATGTGTCAGTGTTTGTGACTGTCTTAGAATAAGCCCAGCACACTGTAGGTACTTAATGGCAGTGTCTTGTTACTACTACCACCATCATAGTAAGCATATATTTTGTTAAGAGGTACACACCTTTAAAGAAGCCATTAGGAAGCAGAGGCAAGCAGATCTCTGAGGTCAAACCCAGCCTAGTCTACAGAGCAAGTTCTAGGACAGCCAGGGCTACAAACACACATACGTAAAAAAAAAAAACCAGATTCAATAGATGTCAGTTGCCTGAACATGTTGAGATATTAAAGTATGGGAAGGCCCAAGGGCATAATGTGAGTAGAAATCAGAAGAAGATGAAAACTTATGGGTCAGCAAGATGACTTGGTGGCAGGCTGAGTGTCCTTGCCACTAAGCTCAAAGACCTGAGTTAAAATCATGAAGCCCACAGTTGTGGAAGGAAAAAACTGACTCCCATAAGTTTTCTTCTGACCTCCACATTTACACATAACACACACACTCCTCTTCCATCCCCACTTACACACAAAGTAAAATCTATGATGGAGTTTGCTTTTTTATAAAAGATAATCTGACTTTGAAAGGAGGTGTATGGAGACAATTTCAGGCGAGCATGGTGGGGGATCCGGAGGTCCAGGAATTCAAAATGTTTGGGATTACCTGAGACCTTGTCTAAAGAAACCAAAAAGTAAAAATCAAAAACATGGGCTTCAATGATTATTGTTAGTTGAAATCTCCACAGTCCACGCTTTTACACCAATTTTATGTGATTTGATTGTAACTTGGAGCCTTGTCTATGGAAGTGAGTTATATATTCCACGTAGTCCTAGTTTATTTAGGGGACCCTTTTATTCTGGGGATCTGGGAATCAAGATACAGTCAGCCACAGTTGTATCCATAGTGGCAAAGAGTTGTGGTCTATTGAGAAATGCACAGGCAGGGAAAGTTTATGAGGCTGGTATAAATAGACATTTCTAAAGGTCATATAGATGGTGTGTGGCAGAACCTGGGTCTAACATGGGAAGGGAAAGTTACCTTAAACATTTGTTCTCAGAGGCCACTATAATAAAGCGGGAAGTAAACATGTACATAGAATGTGTGAGCGCAGGCTGGAGAAATGGCTCAGCGTTAGCAGTTCTTCCTACTCTTGTAGGAGACCAGGTTCATTTCCCAGTACCCACATGGTGGCTCTCCACAACCTTCTCTAGCTCTGGTTCAGGGCATCTGATGCCCCATTCTGGCTTGTAACAACACCAAGCACACATCCACATACCTACATGCAAGCAAAACACTCATAAGCATAAAATAAGAATAAATACATCTTTTTAAAAATGGGGAAGAGCCTTTAATCCCAGCACTTGGGAGGCAGAGGCAGGCGGATCTCTGTGAGTTTGAGGCCAGCCTGGTCTACAAAGCAAGTCCAGGACAGCCAGGGCTGTTACACAGAGAAACCCTGTCTTGAAAAACCAAAAAAGGTGGGGGGGGGAAGAGCAATGATTGCTCTGCAGGGGGACCTGGGCTTGATTCCCAGCTCCCACATGGCAGTTCACAACCATCTGTAACTCAAATTCCAGGGGATCTGATGTCATCTTTTGGGCTCCAAGGATCCAAGTAGTGCACAGACATACTTATAAATTCAGTGAGTGTGTGCCTGAAGTCTCAGTAACTCAGGAGGCTTGAAGCCAGAGGCTCACTTGAGCCCAGGAGTTCCAGGCCAGTCTGGCCAATACCGACCCGTATCTTAGGAAAAGTAGTAAATAGTGTGTTCAGCATAAATAGGATAAATGTGGACAGCATAAATAAACAGTCCAAGGTACCCGATATTCGTAGACACCAAATTTATGTAAGGCATCTAAACACTAAGAATGATATACTAGACAGGTGACAAAATATTCACGATACATATGATTAGATCCTTGACTCCATGTAGCCTCTATAGCAAGACCCACGGTGCTCCAGCGACCAATAGGTACAATGCATCTCTGATAGAGTGTTGTTGATTCTGTTCTTCAGTACTGTGTGATCCAGGATGCCACCATCTTCATGAGCTCAGTTATGCTTCTTTGCAAAAGGTCACCCAACTGGCCTTCCCTTATGAAAGGACTGAAGAGGGTCATGGACACCCTCACTTCTAAATCCAGCCATTCCTCCCATCAGGTTTCATGCATTCTGCCCTAATTGCATATGACTTGGGGAAGGGTTAGAGTTTATAGATGGAGGACTAGGGAAGGGGGCTTATCCACACAGCCGTCAGGAAGCCATCATTCATGCCTTCCAGTGTGACTGCCGTGCTCCATAAGTATTCTTAGTAAACTCATTGGTTCCTCCAGGTGAACTTTGGTTTGTAATTGAGATCTTATGAGGAGTAAACTTTGCTTAGTCCCCCCAGGGCAAACATTTTGAAATACACTGGCTCACTGTTTAAATGTCCCCACTTAAGATCTCTCCTCTACTGGGCATGGTGGCACATGACTTTAATGTCAGCACTCAGGAGGCAGAGGCAGGTGGATTTCTGAGTTTGAGGCCAACCTGGTCTACAGAGTGAGTCTAGGACAGCCAGGGCTTGGTACACAGAGAAACCCTGTCTCAAAATCAAAGCAACAACAACAAAAGGAAAAAAAAATCTATCTTTGGCACAAAGGCTGATGACATGTGGAGTAGTTGTGTGGCGGGATGTAGACATTGAGTTGCTTTGACATGGGGCTAACATGCCTCTTCTGCTAGGCTGGCACCCTCCTCTGGTGACTCTTGTCCCATTTTCCCTTTTTGGAGCTGATTTTAAACTAGGCATCTCAAATCTCAACCCACTTGTGCAGGACCTAATCCAGAGCCAATTCTCTAACACCAAGCTGAACTTTGAACCCCACCATTCCAGACTTTCTTAGTGGCTTAAGGAACTTCCCTTGGATACCACAGTTTGCTTCAAGATAGTAGTTTGTGTCAAAATAAGGAATACATGTTTAGGAAGCTGGGTTGATTTTGCTTTTCAGGTTAGGAATGGAATGTGTTGAAATACATACTTTGATGTCTGCATAGAAGCAGATTTTCACACACAAAATTCCACTCGTTGACACTAGACTGTCTCCTACCGTAACCCTCCCTTTTATTCAACAACCAGACATCGTTTACCAGGTGTGGCTGCCATTCTGAGGCAAAAAGGAAAAACATGATCCTTCCCAAAAGGTAAAAGCTTTGAGATAAATGGATGCTTTTCAGTGCAGTGATGGTGGTGCGGGGGGGGGGGGGGGACGACACAGATCCCACTCATCTAAGAGATGAGATTGCGTTTTCAGACTGTAAGGATAGTATTTCCAGCAGAGAGAGCAGTGATGGAAGAGATGGAAGACCCTTCATTACAAGGAATAAGATGGACTGGCTATCTTCTAACTCAAGAAAGTAAATTGTGTGCATGTGGAATTATACAAAGAAACAGGTTTGTCTGGCCAAGGCCAATGCCATCCAGAAGAGAATTTGGAGAGGGGAGGAAAGTGAAATATAAGACAAGGCCACTCTAACCCACACCTTCAAGCAATATTAATAAAGAGAAAAACAAAATCAACCAAACAGTAACCCCCCTCCCCCACTCCACATTCCTATGCGGTGAAGGCACCGGTAGACACCACACCCTGCTCTGTTTTTGGAACCATCTAGCCAAGGAATACAGAGCTGTGCTAATGATGCCCAAGCCTAGGACTATGCTACCTGTTGCACTTCCTCTTCCCTCCTGTAATTGCCCTTCCTCTTCCCTCCTGCTGTAGCAATTGGGACAATGTGAAGGATTTTCTTCTTTCATATCCCGAGTATTTTTCCAGCTGCTATGTTACTGTTGGCTCAGGGAATGCGTCCTAAGGGCTTTCATCTTGCAGCATTTATGTAGATAAAACACTAGATGTTTTGATTTATTATCGTAGACACTGGCCTGGGCCATCTGGTCTGATTTTTACGTGCTGTCTTGACATTTCTCTTTCCTAACCACTCCTACATCTCATCCACCCAAAGGCAGCTTATGTGCCAGGCACTGGGGCTCCCTCCCACTGCCTTGCCATGTCCTCAGGCCTCAGGACTCACCAAAGAATGCAGGCTTCAAACCCTGCAGCTAAACCCGCTGCTCCACCCCACCCCTCGGGGGACCAAGTCACGCCCCTCTCCTTGGATAATTCCAGACCCCGCCCCTCTCTTCCGAAGCCCCGCCCTGGGTGACGCCCAGCCTTTCCCTGTAGGCCCCGCCCTCCCCGATAGGACGTAGCGCGCGCCGTGACGTCCACAGACCCGGTTCCTGGCCTCCCTTGCTGTCGGCGTGTGCCCTCGTCCTCCAGCACAGGCCTCCGGGCTCCGGCTCCGGTGTTGGGTGTGTTCTTACTTTGCCGATTTTGCCAGTCGGGAATTGTTCCGCACGCGGTCGCCTGGCTCTGCCGTGCACTCCCTGCTGAGCTCGCTTCCCACCTCTCTAAAACGTCCTGTAAATTCTGCGGTTCCGGACGTGGAAACCTAAACGCGAGTGCGCTGCTTCCCGGCTCTTGAGTGCTCTTTTAGCGAGCAGGACGGTTGCTTTGTAGGGGTGTAGCGTCTCCTGTACCACTGCGACTCGGCTTCCGGGGCATTGTCTAGTCCCTCGCTCCAGCCTAACAGGAGCTGAGGTTCGGATCCAAGGGTATCTAAAAAAGTTCGCAAATTTGAGGACCTTTGAGACGTAGGCCCTTTGGTTTCTGATTTAGCAATCAGCTGGAGAGACCGTCAGCTTGGTACCTGTCCAGAGACAGTCAGTGACTCCTGCTTACTTTTGTGGGCCTGTGCTACAGCAGAGGTTGTATGTAGTAAGAATGCTTGGGGCCTCTCCAGCTCTTAGTATGTACGGAGGGGCTTTACCTGTTGTTACCCAGTTAACCTCCATTGGGCAGCAGAGCTAGGACAGCCAGAGGCTGTGTGCCCAAGGGCCTGTTGCGTCCACACCCCGAGCTGTACCTTGAACTCTTTCCGACTGCTAGAGACCTGTGTTTTCTTAAGTGCCCTGACCCCTTCTCCACAGGTGCAGGCCTGGTGTGGTGACCAAAGTACCTGAGCAATGCAGAAGGACAGTGGCCCACTGTAAGTGTTCAAGGCATTGGAATAGAATCTCTTGGAGCTTCTAAAACCAGAGCATGTGGCAGGAGCCCTTGGCCTGGCACTGCTTACGGGCAGCATGGGTTGTGGCCCAGGACGTGGATTTGAGTCTAGTTTTGCCACTGGCTAGTTCTTTGACGAAGCATGCCACCCCGTCTCTCTTTCTGTCTGTACAGTGACAGGATTTGCTGGGAATCACAACCTTTTTGTCCCAGCCGATGGTTTTAAAAATTGCATTTATTTATTTATCTATTTATTTGTGTGGATGCAGTTATGTCATGTTGTGTGTGTAGGGGGTCAGAGGACAATTTGTGGGAGTCGATTTTTCTCCTTCAACTGTGTTTATCTCCTGAAATGTAATCAGACTCAGGTTGCCAGCCTTGGAGGCACGTAGGTAGCAATCCTGAGCATCACACTGGCCCCACCCAGAGATTTAGTAATTTATATTTTAAACTTGGTTGGCACTGGCTTCTTCTCCCTTTTGCCATTTCAGGATGCCTTTACATTATTTTGGTTTCGGCTATGCAGCCCTGGTTGCTACCGGCGGGATTATTGGCTATGCAAAAGCAGGTGAGCCTTTCTTGTTACTCTTAAAATTGTCACTTTAGCCGGGCGGTGGTGGCGCACGCCTTTAATCCCAGCACTCGGGAGGCAGAGGCAGGTGGATCTTTGTGAGTTCGAGGCCAGCCTGGTCTACAAAAGTGAGTCCAGGACAGCCAGGGCTACACAGAGAAACCCTGTCTCAAAAAAAAACAAAAAACAAAACAAAAAAAAATTGTCACTTTAGTTCAGTGAAATGTGGGTCCCCAGCTTCCTTGAAGCCTAATCTTGTGTGACTCAAATTTGCTTTAGGCCCCTGAGTGCAGCCTGTATAGTCAGGCTATTGGGTCTTCCTGCTCTGGCCTCTGGCTATCTGGCTGAGCTAAGCCAGGCATCTTTTTTTTTTTTTTTTTTTTTTTAACATAGATAGGCAGGTGTGGTAGTGGATTATTGTTATCGACCATCACCATACACCAGACCCCAGTCTGCCATCTGTCAGCTCTTCAGTAGGAAACCGCTTGTTTTTGCTCACTCTTATTGTCTGTTTAACACCAGACTCAAGCTGGGGCCTTGTGTTGTTCAGACAAGCACTGTACTGAGTCACACCTTCTAAAGGAGAGAGGGCTGAGTGGTAAGACCCTGGCTTCCCTGGTAGACTCTACAGATTCCCCCATGCTGGGAACACTATGGCTATAAGCCTTGTGAAGATAACCTCTCTTGTGCAGCTTTTCTCTGCAGGGGAGGGGAGTCTTGTGGATTCCATATGTAATGTCTGATATTACAACACAGATGCATGCCTGTTTGCTTCTCCCCAGGTAGCGTGCCTTCTCTGGCTGCTGGACTCTTCTTCGGGGGCCTAGCAGGCCTGGGTGCTTACCAGCTCTCTCAGGATCCTAGGAATGTGTGGGTTTTCCTAGGTAGGTTTGCATCTGGCTCTACTACTGTGTTCTGGTTGGTTTTGAGACTCTGGTGGGTGGGTGTGGCAGGCTCTTTTCACTACCAAGGCACTTTTCTGCCAAGGTATAGGTGAGTTTCATTGTGGGGAACCTTGGGTCATTTCCCTTTTATATACAGAGTACTGAAGGGTTTCATACAGTGTGGATTTAATCTTTCTAGTGAAGTTTGTTTTAAATTGGAAAAGACTGTATGAACTGTTGAGACTTCATACTAAAGACAGCCTACTTGAAACTTAGAGAAATCCCACACATCTCATGAGGCCCGAGTCCACATAACCCTTTCCCCATTTGGACAGCTCTCCTCTTTCATAGTCAGTTAATTTTGTAAGACATAGACAGACCTTGCCTTTGGGGAGCTTTCAACCTCCCTGGCAAGTGAGGTAACATGACTCTGGAACTGTAGATAAGTGCCCTGGGTGTGGCCCGGGCAGCAAAGGAAAGAGAAGGTGATTTCTTATCATGGTGAATTTTTGACACATTTTTCTTGGTTCCCACCCATGTGCTGGCATTGCCAGGGGTGTAGCACCTTTGTGCCTCTCACACCCTCATCGTAGGAGCACGTACATCTCTAACCTTCTCAAAGGTGTCACAGAGTATGCTCCACACACCATCTGTGGGGGGTCCGAGGAATGAGGATGCACTGGGCTCTCAGTTCTCCTGAGCAGCTTCTTCATCCATGCTTTGGAATGTATCACAGACCACTTCTGCCTCTCTGATCCCAGCCTTCTTTCCTCAAGTGAACCCATGAGTACTTGATTGAGAAAAACAACAACCACCAATGAGTGTCTCCCTTACAGCCCTCAGCTACCAGGCCCACCCTTCTTCTGTTTTCTCCTCTTCCTAGGCAGCCCCTCTACTGAGACTTTGGCTTCTGAACTGTGAACATTCCAGCATTTATTTGTGTCCCTGTGTAGGATCCCTATACATAGAGTTCACATGTAGTCAGCTTTGACTGTTCAGAAAAGGAAGGACTGCTGAGCCCGCTGCCTTCCCATTTAGAAGCTTCTCCAAATCCCACTTACACTTTTCCTCTTTGCTTCCTCTCTCACACATCGTGGATCCACTTCACTGTCCATTTTTGTCCCATTGACTGTGGAATGCTTCCCCTCAGTCTCACAGGAACCTGGATCTGTATGAAACTCATTGCTCGTTTTTTAGCCTTTATATTATGTAGCCAAGGTCTTGTCTCAACACATGACCAGTGATCTCAACCATGTCACATATGCCCTCATGTCAGGGCCTTTGCCCTTAACTCTCCAGCTTAGAACTCATTTTTATCAGCTCATTAACTCTTCTGGTTTCAGATACTAGCTAAGGCTTTGCTTCCATAGTTAACCCTTTTGTAATGTTCCTGAATCAGTTGCCCCTACCCCATTAGGTCATGTGTGTAGCTTTCATTGTAGCACTAATTAGACTTTGTGTGTGATTCTTTTTTTTTTTTTTTTTTTTTTTTGGTTTTTTCGAGACAGGGTTTCTCTGTATATCCTTGGCTGTCCTGGACTCGCTTTGTAGACCAGGCTGGCCTTGAACTCACAGAGATCCGCCTGCCTCTGCCTCCCAAGTGCTGGGATTAAAGGCGTGCGCCACCACCGCCCGGCTTGTGTGTGATTCTTTAAGCTAGCTTGCATCCTGAGGCTCAGAACACTGGAAGGGTGGAATGTATTGTTGAGTGCAGTCAGTCTTTATCTTAGCTTTGTCTCTAGTTTTCTGTCAAAACACTTGGTGTTCAGCAGTAGGAGCACACAGGGTAAAGAAACTGCTGCATTTTTGAGAAAGTGAAAACATTTATGGGTGAGGCCTGTGTTTTGCAGAAGAATAGTGAAAAATAGGCCAGAGAGGCAGAGTGGACTTGGGGACATAAGTTAGCTCCTCATCACTGTGACATACCCGACAGAGCAGTCACTCTGGTTTCAGAGAGCTATCACGAGAGAAGGCACAGTGGTGGGAGTGGTTCAGGCCTTTGTGGTAGGGTTTGTTCACAGCCAGATGGGCCAGGAAGCAGATGGATTAGAAACCTGGGGTGGACGTAGCCTTCAAAGCCTCACTGTAGTGATCTACTTCGGCCCACTCCATAGGCTCCAGAGCAGTCAGAGTCAACGATAGCAGAGTAGGAAGGGTCTTACTCGGTCAGTATTTATCCTTAGACCTGAATATTGTGGGCAGCAATGAAGCTTAGCATGTGTCACGTCTTCCCCATTTTAGGATGGAGTCTGGGCCTCAGAAAGTGGGTGGGACTTCACTTCTGTCTTCCCTGCATTTAGGATGTGATAACTGATTTTTATCTCTCTCAGCTACATCTGGAACCTTGGCTGGCATTATGGGGATGAGATTCTACAACTCTGGGAAGTTCATGCCTGCAGGGCTAATCGCGGGTGCCAGGTACTTCCACTTCTCTTTATGTGGACAGTGTTTAGGTTTTTGCTTCAGACATTCTACAATCAGAAATACGCTTGCTTCAGTTTGCCTGATCCTAGACCTCAACTCCCAGTTTTGGATTATATACAAATAGGAAAGGCTACAAAAGCCTTTGTAGCTGGTTTAGTACGTAGGTATATTCATTCATTGTAGACATGATCTTGGATTTGCTCTGTGGACACTCCTAGACTCCCCTACATTACATTGTCACAGCCCTTGTGTGTGGCTGTGTGAGACTGTCCACATTGGCTCCCTATTTCTCAGTTACTTTCGTGTCCTTTATTGAAAGTATGGCTAAAAGGGATTTTTTTTTTCTGAATCCTATTTTCTAATTTTAGGTAAAAACTAAACCACACTATCTTAGATTGACAAGTTCTTAAGTATAATAAGCACATTCTGGAGGAAGGAGAATTAAAAACAAAAACAAAATGTCTCAGAGAAACAGATACCTGCTTGTCTTTGCTTATGGTTATGCTGTTACCAAAGTCTTTTCCACTGGAAACAAAATGGTCATCATAGACCAAGGTCTCAGCCTCTGAACTGGGAGGCAGGAGACCTGCTGTTTATTGGCCCTGTGGCCTTAAGGTTTTGGTCGCTCCTGCCCTCCTTTTCTCAGCCATTCCAAGTTCTTGGTCTTGGACTAGGAGTTCCAAATACCACTGTAAGACCTAGTGTGGTTTTTCTGTGCCTCCTCAGGGGAGGATGTTTTCTTTTATACTGTTCCACTTTAGAACTCTCACACACAGTTGTGAGAGACTTGCACTTTGTTCCTAAAAAAAACCAAGAAAGTCATCTATTGTGTCCTATTCATGATGACTTTTTTTTCCTCCTTTGAACAGTTTATTTATGGTTGCCAAACTTGGAATTAGCTTGTTGAGCTCACCCCGTCCCTAGCAGCCGTGTCCCTGCATGGGCTCATGAAGAGGTGAAACTCTGCAGACCTCCACATTACAATGTATGAAGAGACAAGTGCAGCGTATTTACATATTCTGACGTTTTGCAAGAGCGTACACTGAGCACGCTGAGGGCTCATGAGCTGATGAGCTGTTATATGAGTTGGTGAATGTCTAACCTAAGAGCTAACGCTACCTTCGAGTAGCTTCATTCTTGTGTCATGCATGATGTCTTTCCTTTTCTGTACTAGTAGACAAGGGGTAAGGTGTCAACGATGGGGCCCACAGCTACATGTCCTGCCCAAAAGTGTGTGAAATCTCTTGCTGACATTTGTGATATGGGATCTTTTGCATAAGTCTTGTGAAATCATGTTCCAGTGAAAATAAAGTTTGCTATTAAGACTTACCTTCTCCGGTCTCATCTTTGTCAGACGTGTCTGGGATGTAGCCCGAGATGTGGATATCAGAATGGTGCAGAGCCAGGAGGGGATTCTGGGAATGTCATACTTTGGCATTCCCCATTTAGAATGACTAAGGAAGGTTCTTGCTTGGCTGTATGTGGAAGCTTGCTTTAAGAATGATTTGTGAGCTGGGCATGGTGGTGCACGCCTTTAATCCTAGCACTTGGGAGGCAGAGGCAGACAGATCTCTCTGAGTTCGAGGCCAGCCTGGTCTACAAAGCAAGTCCAGGACTGCCAGAGCTGTTATACAGAGAAACCCTGTCTCAAAAAACCAAAAAAAAAAGGAATGATTTTTGGGGGACTGGAGAGATGGCTCAATGGTTAAGAGCAGTGGCTGTTCTTCCAAAGGACCCTGGTTCAAATCCCAGCACCCACATGGCAATTCACAGCTGTCTGTTATGGTAACGTACGCCTTTAATCCCAGCACTCATGAAGCAGAGGCAGGTGGATCTCTCTGAGTTTGAGGCCAGCCTGGTCTACAGAGTGAGTCCAGGACAGCCAGGGCTGTTACACATAGAAACCCTGTCTTGAAAAACAAAAACAAACAAAGAAAGATTTGTGAACCACTGGGATGTAGTGGGCATGGCTGTAATGTCAGTACCTTGGATGCAGAAGCATGAGGATCAGGACGAAACCAGCTTAGACATCCATCAACAGGTGAATGGATAATGAAAACATGCTGCATATATGAAATGGAAAATTATCCAGCTATGACAAAAAAATGAAATTTGCAGGAATTGTATGGAGCTAGAAAGAATAGTATCAAGCAAGGTGGCCCAAACACTGGCTAAAATGGCATGTTCTTGTTCTCATGTAGCTTCTAGACTATAATGTACATGTATGTATGCATGTGTAAGTATAAGGATTGGCAAAGTCTACAGACCTAGGAAGGAGACCAAGAGAAGGTACTGTCAGTTGAGGAAGGATGGGAGAGGGCAGAAGGGCACAGGGAACATGACAGGAAAAGGGGTGAAGAGTAGCAAAGGGGTCGGAGAGATGGGGAAAAGGAGAGCCACAAAAACCCATGGTTAAATAATGTCATAATGGCATCAGACACAACGTATGGTGAGTGAAAACAAGAAAAAGAAAAACAACCACAACAAAATGGAGCACAGAGTATAAAGTTTAATAGTAGAAAAACCACTAGTTAACCATGTATCTATTCAGAGTCCTTGTTTCTCAGAAACACCTAGGAATTTTTATAAGCTTTGAGACAATAAAATTGTACAAATACATATAACCATCAGGACTAGGATAAATTACTAATTCAAGTTTTAACATTTTAAACGTAAAATATGAACAGCTATATCTTCTGTACAAAAATATATGATTTGATAATGCGCCTCTGGGCAGTGCCCACAAAATGATGCCAATTGTACCAGCATCTGTTACACAGCCATAGATACATAAAAATATCAGCAGGCAATAACATTCTTTCGAAAGAATATAAAGTACTAATTGTGCCCAGTCCAGTGAGTGGCAGGTTTTAAGTAGTCCTAACTTCAAAATATCTATTTAAAAAAAAAAGACAATTTAGTAGTAAAACTAAGAAGAACAATGAACTACATAAAACTCTGCCATGGCAACTGAGTGCGTTTGTCCTGTGGCTCGTACATGAAGGTCAGGGCCAAGTCAGTGACCTGCAGCAGCAAGAGTTTGCCTGGGGACCGACTGGCACAATTCACTTTTGAGTCTGGAAGGAACACACGGAAACGGGAGTTGGAGTCAGATGAACAGGCGTCAGGTACGGTTTCAAGAACTTTTTTCCCCCCCTTTGGTTTTTTTTGAGACAGGATTTATCTGTGTAACCCTGACTGTCCTGGACTCACTTTGTAGCCCAGGCTGGCCTTGAACTCACAGAGATCCGCCTGCCTCTGCCTCCCAGGTGCTGGGATTAAAGGTGTGTGCCACCATGCCTGGCTCAAGAACATTCTTGATGAGATGACAAAAGAACCCTGGTGTGATTAATGTGGAACTCACCAAGCTACAGAGTCTGACAGTCCTTGTGAGCTCACAGTTTGGTCAGGATCCAGCAATAGTGCTAAAATCAGACTGGCATACTCTGATAGAGGCTGAAAAGTTTCTTTCTTTTTTTTTTGGTTTTTCGAGACAGGGTTTCTCTGTTAACAGCTCTGGCTGTCCTGGACTCGCTTTGTAGACCAGGCTGGCCTCGAACTCACAAAGATTCGCCTGCCTCTGCCTCCCAAGTGCTGGGATTAAAGGCGTGCGCCACCACCGCCCGGCTAAGAAGTTTATTTCTAAGAAAGATATCCTGTTAAGATGTGTCCAGTCACTCATCACATAGTTTAAAAATGTAGAAAACTAAAAAGTAGTCTAATGTCTTTCTGATGTCTTCGAGGAGGGAGAGCAGAGCCCCTGTGAAGAGGCTCAGTAACAGCCCCGGGGGGCCTGTGAAAAGTGAGCTGAGGCTAAGAGGTCAGGTGAGACCCTCAGCAGCTTTAGGCTGATATGCAACAGGCAAAAGTGGAGCCCTATGCACCTGCTTGCCAGAGTCATTCTCTAAAACCCTATGTACTTAACTAGTAATTTGTGAATCAAATACTTGATACTTTGGCAAATAGTTTATTCAATACTCTGTAAAATCCCCTTCAATAGTCTCAGCATGGTGCTGCATCAGCTCTGTCAAGCGCGAGTTAAGAAAACGCATTGCATTTCTAGGAAAGAAAGGGAACCGGAGCTGACTTCCACTCTTCGAGGTACCCACGGTTGTGGAACATGGTAGAAATAGACCCTGTAGACATCTCCCAGGATCAAGGGGCTTCATCACCCTCTGGGGAGCAATGCTTCAGGGCTTCCCCATCTCCTATCGGTGGCCTCCGTACTTAGCCACCCAGTCTGTCCTCCCATGCACCGAGGGGACCGGCTGTGTGCGGTTCACAATATTGAGATTGTTTGCTGTGGGATTGTAAGTTCGTGCTGAAAACTGGCCTCGGCCAGGTTTTGTGTTCCAGGTATATTCTGAAAGAAATCAGAAATTCATTTATTTGATTATCAAATTCAAAATAAAGCAATTCATCTTCATTTTGTAGGGAAGTTTGAATTTATCTTTGAAAGGTGTGGAGCAAATGTGAAGGTTTATATTTAGTTCAGCTTCAGTGTCTTTTCATTTTTTGAGGCAAGTTCTTGGTACGTAGCTCAGACTGGTCTGGAGCTCGCTACGTAGCCCAGGCTGGCCTCAGTCAGGGTCAGCTCATCTTTTCTCGTCCGGTGCTGATTACAGGTGTTTGCCATAATGCTGGCTGAAGCAAAGCCTCTAGTGGAGTGTTATATGGACATCTGCTAGAATTTTCTGTAGCATAAGAGCCAACATTTCTGATTTGTCATTCAGATGCTTCAGCTCTTAGCGAACTGGGAGTAAGATGGCCAAGAGACACTTGTGATTCCTTAGCCAGTGTCACTCTGTGTGGTGACTAATCTCACAGCGTGGTTACATTCTGAAGAACATTCAAACATGGTATCAATACCGAAGTAATACTTGGAACTGTGTGGGACTCTGGCTTCATGGAACTATACATATGAAGTTCTGTAGTCTCTTTTTACAAGTGAAAATCTGCTTTCTACAACTTAGATTTCTCTTAAAAATATTTTGAGATACCACTATATCCAGCCCAGGCTGGTCTGGAACTTGCTATGTAGACTAGGCTGTCCTGGAACTCCCAGAGATCTGCCTGCCTCTGCTTCCTGAGCCCTGGGATCAAAGGTGTATGCTATCACATCTGGCTCTATTCTTTTCTTCTTTTGGTTTCTCTTCTTTTCTTTCATCCCCTCTCCCTCCCTCTTTTTTTTTTTTAATTCTAGGAACAGAAGCCAGGTATTATACACCTAGAGAAGACTTCTACCAGTGAACATAACCCAGCTTCACAACCTTCATTTTTTTATTGGAAAAACCATGAGTGATAACACAAACCATTGAAGAGTAATCTTTAAAAAAAAAAGATTTGTTTTTGTTGTATGTGTACAGAGTACTCAGCCTGCGTATATGTATGTGTACCATGTATGTGCAATGCTCAAAGAGGACAGAAGAGGGTGTCAGGATCCCTGAACCTAAGTTATAGACAGTTGTGAGCAGCCATGTGGGTGATGGCAACTGAACTTGGGTCATCTTCAAGGGCAACAAGTGCTCCTAACCAATAAGCCATCTCTCCAGCCCCATTCCGTAATTTTTAAAGGGTTCCAAACCTTTAATCACAAGGCGTATTTTATTCATATATTTGACTGTGTAAAGATTTGTGAGAGGGCTAGTTCAGTGCTAGTGGATTATTATCTATGATTTGAGAGGGACCTAAAATCTGTTAAACATTTGATATCTGAACAAACTGAAACTGGTTAAAGATCTCCAGTGACAAAGGCATAAATCAGCCTCTAGGGACCTAGGACACTCTTTTCAGTTCCTCCTCACCTCACCCTGAGAGCCAGGTTTCATGGGGAGTCCACGTGATGAGGGTACCAGTCTTTGCACTGGGCTTTATCTGTCTCTTCACACTGTGCAGCCACTGACCCTCTTGGAGGAAACTCAGCATCAGTGCGGAGAGCCGCCTGGCCATTTTGTAGCTTCTATAGTATGATGTGTTTGCTGGTCTGGTTTCCCAGTGTTTCTTACACTTCACTGTGATGTTCAGAGTGAAGGTGGAAACCAGAGTCTGTGGTCCACAGGTGCTGACATTTACATGAGCAAAGCCCTGGCTCAGACTGGCATCCTGACTGCCAGATAGAGTACTCGGGCTAGGTGGAGGGCACATGCTGTCAGTGGTCTGGCAGGTCACTTCATACTGCCCTTACTGGGCTCAAAGTGAATATGCTGCCTAATGAAGGTCAGGGTTATGTGTGTCAAAGGGGCGTGTTTTCTAGAAATAGCTAGTTAGCTGTATCTGTTGGGATATGAAAATCTCAGGTACTGAGCTCACACAGGCTGCCTCAGGTCCAAATGGAGCTATGAGTGGAGTTCAGAGCCTGGGAAGGGACAGTGGGAGAGAAGGCTCAGAGAGGCTGAGGAAACACTTTAATTTAATTGTACAGGACTGTGGGGGTTCAGGAAACTGAATCACAGGCTCTTCCCAGAGGCCAGGTAAGCAATAAACAGTTGCTGGTGGGGAGAGGCAGGTTATATAGCTGGTTGCAGTTGTACAAGAGATCCAGTGATACAACTTCTGTGACTTGTCACCCATGCTTGGGGTGGGCTTGATGTCAGGGTTCACCCCAATAAACTCACTAAGCTCAACTTGGATGTAATCATTTCCTGGATCTGCAGCTGCCCTCTCTACCCAGGGTGAATGAAATAGACTCCTCAGGAAACATCACCCAGCAGTGGCCCTGTGGCTTCTGTGGATGGCTGTTTACATAAGCCCCTTCCCCTAGTCTGGTTACTTTCAAGGCAGGGGATGAGGAAGTACTAGGGACTTTGAAAGGAGAAGTTAAATGGGAGGGTGTGAAGGCATTAGGGTGGAGGGGGAGCCTATGAGAGGAGAGGGAATAGCAGAGTAAATACACAAATCGACCTGATTGTGTCTTGTGGGACACAGGAAGGCAGTGTTTTCCTAACGGGCTGCGAGCACCACTTGGGGGTGAGCAAAGTTTACTTCTTTTTTTGCCTCTCCACCTATCACCACCTGGAGGGAAATCTGATAAGCAGAATAAAAGGAGAGATGAAGTTATGAGAGCAATTAAATTTATTTAAAAAAATGAAAGCAGGGATATGCATGCTAATCTCACAGAGACAGAAAAGACTTTAATACATATATATTATATAGACCCACGGTCAGTTTCTGAAAGTGAGTACCCAGATAGCGAAGGACTTCTAAACATCATGTTTTGTTTCTTATACTAAAAATAGATGTTTAGTCATGGTAAATGACGGGCCTAAAACTTTGAGGCCTCCTAAAAAACCAGTTGTATACAATGTGCTTGCTCACATGGGTGTATACTGTTTTAGAAGATATTAGAACGGCCACTTTGTTTTAGGGGTGATAGGGCCAACGGGCGCCGTTTAAGCAGCCTGCTGTGGAAACAGGTGGAAGTGACCCGTTGTCCCTTCTCGGCTGCCATACTTGTTTGCCCCATAAACGACAGGCGAATCTAAGCAGGCATCTCAGTGGAAGGCCCTGGTTGGACAGTGGGGAGAGCATTTTGGACTTAGAAATAACAAGGAATCCTAAAGCAAACTTCTCACTATCTGCCTTACTGTTTGTTTCAGATGCTTCAATAAAGATATCTATTTTGAATTAAAATAATTTAGAGAACGTTCATCATCAAATCTAGGAATCTCAGAACACCTCCAATCTGGATCTGTCTCTGTCTTACTACACAGCCCTGGAAGGCTTAGGGCTTCGGGTCCTCCTGCCTCAGCCTCCCACAGACTGGAATTTTGGACAAATCCCACTCTGTCTGGCTTGCCACCCTTAATTTTGGAAGCACACCTCTGCATGTGGGTTTCATGCCTTCTGCTGTTGGAGCACAAGCCAGCCCCAATTAACCCTGAACTCAGAGGTGAAGCGAGGTGAACTATCTAATACTGCTTCTTTTTTTTTTTTTTTTCTAATACTGCTTCTTAATGAAAGCCAGGTGGGAAAACTGTCAAGAATCCTGCCCTTAAACAGAACCACTGACATAGCACTTGCAGGGTAACTCATAAGTAAATCACATTTGTTAAGGTTTGGCTTTATGACGAGCACCAGGCAAAACGCTCTGAAGAATGTGTTTTCACACATCTCACTGTAGAGGATCCTAGGCAGGCTCTGAGAGGAGCAGCCTAGTGTGTGTCTTCCCTGGTTCTACTAGTTCTGTGGCCTCAGGTAACACTGCTAGATGTGGGTTTGCTCATCCACGAAGGAGAGTCACCATCACAGGCAAGTGTGAGCACGGGGCAGTATAACCACACTATTCATTCTAGAAAGTTCTTGAAATCAGTAGATGTGCAAACTATGTTTTTGTCATAGCCTGTCTCCTGTTACTGAAGCAGCTCTGGCTGAATCCTGTTGTGCCCTGCTGCTGTTCAGGTAGTCTCATCCCCAGGGCATGCTGAGCACATTGGGCATCCCTGCCTCATTAGCACTTCTGTGTCCCCCTCCTTTCACTATTGACCTCTCTCTTCACAGGGCTCTGTGTCTTCCTTTCTCAATGCTGATGTTCTTTGGGGTCTGTTCTGAGGCCAAGAACCAGGCAAAAACCATTGTGGGAGGAGAGCCACTTGGAACTATTAATAAAGTGAGACTAACTTTAGAGTCTTCACTCAAGGGGACAGACTAATTTCCCTTCATAATCTTAGAAGGGAAAGACTGATCTAGTAAGAAATCTCAGACTGTATCAGGAGACCGTTCTTACCGGAAGCCATTGCACCAAGAGGTGCCAAGTGGATCCTCTGGCCAGCTGATCCAACTTCTTTCTTGAGAAAGGAAGGTATGTATCCCTTCTGGTTGTAAGTAGTGTAGCTCCCAAAGTTTCCTGCTGAAGCATCGGGAGGTTTGGTCAGAAGGAAGCCTTTAAGGCACTTAGAGTGACTTGAATAGTACCTTCTTACTTCAAAATGCTTTTTTTTTTTTTTTTTTTAATGAGCCACTGTGTCCTAGGTACAATGCTATACTCGCTGGCCATAGAAACTCTCACTCAGTCCCTGGACAGCTTAGAAACACCCTTTTTATACTTGTGTGGTTCTTTTAATAGTGAATGACTTGCCTGAGTTCCCACAGTTCGTCAAGACCCAAGCCAGGATCTCAACCCTGAACACAGTAGACTTTTTTGATGACAACAGTTCTTACTGCGTGTGTGCGTGTGTGTGTCTGGGGGCACTATCAGTCCTAGGAGTCTTCTGTGTTTTTTCGCACTTGTCTAGTTGCCACAAGCAAATATATTCATAGGATTTTAGGTTCTGAATATGTAGGAAAGCTCTTTCACAGAATCTGGCCGTCAATAAGTCATTGTCAGTCTCACCATCATCACTGTTAGCAAAGATCAGTCTGAAGGGAACAAAGGATGGGCTGATGGGGGATCTAAAAGCGAAGCCCAGTCATGAGGTCAATGCAATTTTGGAAATGAGAGAGATTACAGTTGGAAGCAAACAGTCATACGGGGATAGAGAAGAGAACAGGGTGGGTTTTCAGAAGTGGGAACAGAGCCTCTGTGTTTGGGGCCCAGGGGACTGCTGGCATGCTTTAGACAGCATAGGAGGGCTGGAGACATGGCTCAGTGGTTAAGCACTTAGCACTTGCTAGTGCTCTTCCAATGGTCCTGAGTTCAATTCCCAGCAACCACATGGTGGCTCACACCATCCACAATGTGATCTGATGCCCTCCTCTGATGCAGGTGTTCAGATAGAGCACTCATGTACATAAAATAAAATAAATCTTAAAAAAAAACTACACAGAGAAACCCTGTCTCGAAAAAGTAAAAAAAAAAAAAAAAAAAAAAAATCTACTGCCCCTAGACAGCATAGGAGAAGTGTCAGGTTTGAGGAAGGAGGTGCAGAGGATATGCAGGTTAGGATGAAGAAGCTGACTGGTCTGGAATGGAGTGATGTCCAGAGTTGCTGGTCCTGCAGCTGTGGCTTGACGGAGACAGTGCAGGAGGATCTGGGAACATGGATGGGCCCCAGACCAGACCACAAGGACCATCAGCATCGAGAGAGGAGGGCACAAAACTCTGTGAGGAGGAAGCTAGTGAAAGAGTTGGGCACAGGAGTGCCGCAGAGGAATGGCTAGTTAGGCAGAGAGACCTGATGTGCTCATCCTGCCCTGGGCAGCAGCAGGACACAGGAAGATACAGGGACAGGAGACAGGCTGTGACAAACCAGAGTGAACAGGGATGGGGGGAGATGGAAGAGGATGGGGAGGGGGCTCACTATTCAGGGGCGAGGCAGGCTTGTTGTTAGTGAGAGTGCACAGGGCTCTGCATGCCCCAGAGATACAAAGAACTAGTCAGCAGACAGTTAAGGATGAAGTGTGCTTTGCAGAGCTTCCTTCTCTCTCCTGGGGCTGAGCACAGATGCTTGCTCTGAAAGCAATGAAGGTCAAAGGGCAGTGTTCTTCATCAGACCCTGGAGGATGTGGCATCCTGTGACCATTATCACATCTGTGTAACTTTTACCCACTGATGCATTGCATTTATGCAAGTATATCGGCCAACAATGACTGGCCCTCTCACCCTCAGTACTCACTACGAATCCCTAATCCATCCTGTTACTTCAAAAGGATGGCCTGAAACTATGTACCTGAGGATGATCTTCAACTTCTGATCCTCCTGCCTCTACTCTCCTGAGTTCAGGGATTACAAGTGTGTGCTGCCATACCTGGATTATGCAGTGTTGGGACTTGAACCTGCAGCTTCATGTACACTAGAAAAGCTGAGCTACAGCCCAAGCCTCAAAATTCTTAGAAAGAAATTCAAAGTCATGATCATGCCCAGTAGCCACTTCAGAGTGTGTCCCTTGTTCCCCCCTTCTTCGCCATGGCAAATGCAATCACTACGGGTTGACAGAGCGCTAGGCATGACTATGAAATGATGGCTAAGTAAATATTATTTCTTCCATCCTGTAGATGGAGAAACTGGCTTAAATACTAACTGAAAATAAAAATAGCAGCAAAATGGAACATGGAGATGTTAGAAGCCATTCACTAGGCAGCTATATATGCAAAGTTGTCTTATTGCCAAAAGACTTTACTAAGGAACTGGCAATCAAGTCAAATTATTTTGGCTTATTACTTGAAGTGCTTGCTTGCTGCCAAGTCCTAAGCTGGAAGTTGGTCATTGGCTTTGGTTGTGGAAACCACTAACATCAATCCACCAGGGAATCTATCATTGCCACCAACATCTGCTTTCTTTTCAATGATTGTGAATGTGTAAGAAATGAGCATCAGATTTTTTTTTCAAAAATCCTAGGAATATTGATCACAAGGCAAGAACCTATTCTTTACTTTTGATAGAATGATTTTTGTGGTTTAAAGAAGTCGCTGTGACTGATGTATGGCATAATCAGGAAGAGAGGCGTGGAGGATTTTGAAAGGAGGAAAGACACATGCTCTGGACAGCATGGGAAGCTGCTCTTCCCATCAGCCCTGACTTGACTCTGAAGCAGATCACCTACTGAGACAGGAT
Organism: Lophiomys imhausi; assembly: GCA_907164525.1. NCBI lineage: Eukaryota > Metazoa > Chordata > Mammalia > Rodentia > Muridae > Lophiomys > Lophiomys imhausi. The sequence continues at coordinate 17,069,976 of CAJQZJ010004381.1, read as the reverse complement.
TGGGGCTGAGGTTGAGAAGAGACACAGTGAGCCAAAGCAATCATCTCATGTACGGTGCCAGACATTACCTTGTGGGTCCTCTAGCTTCTCAGGAGACTTTTCAGTGCATGACAGTTTCTCAGTCGGTTTAATTATGCTTTCTTCTAAAAGAAGGCAGGCGAGAGAAAGAGCCGCAAGGAGAATGTTAAAGGAGAGCAGAGGGAATGTGAGTTAGATGGTGAGTGGAAAGATCCAGAAAGTGCTGCACAATGAGAAAGGTCTCCGCGTGCCGACACAGCTTCCCAGTCATGCTGACTGTAAATTACAACCCTCAAAGCAATGGCACCGTCATCTGAACCAATATGTATAACTCGCAGCCTCTGGGAATATTATTTTGAAATTGCTGAGATAAAATGAATGGGTTCTAGAGGTGTAGTCTAGCACTCCAGCCTTGTTAAATGGGCAAGTTGAGTTCTCAGAGGGTCTGGAGAACTTGTAAGAAGCCTATAAACTAAAGTTAACCCAAAACACATCTGTGTCGAGGATTCTATGATGCGGGATGACTGACTGGAACTTCCAGCTTGTGTAGAGCTAGAATGGTACAATCCAGAGCCAATAATCTCTGTGTCTTTTTAGTCCATTTAAAAGTCAATTATTTCCCACCTCTAGTATCTGACTGTTAAACTTAACAAAACCCCTAAAATGTATTCTTGTCAGATCACGAGTGACTACCAACCCAAAAGAGAAGATGACATGGATAGCACCTGACACCTACTGCAGAGGTGTCCCCACTTACCGACACACACACACACACACAATTTTGATTTTGGCAAATGCCTCGAATTATGAATTTCTTCTATAATTGGTAAAATCTCATGTACCCACTTTTAGCTTGGAACACGTTACCTAGGGCAACCTGAATTCCCAGCCATTGTTATTCACATATGTAATAAACTACCTCTTACTGCATTTGAAGTGAGAGCTGGGTTTTATGTGAACAAGTGCAGGGTGTTGATATGCCATCAGAGTACTTCCTGGACAGCTCATATGCTGTGGTTACCATCATCAAACTTGTCCAACCCAGGACTACTCACTTTTTTTTTTTTTTGAGATAGGGTTTCTCTGTGTATCCCTGACTGTCCTGGACTCGATTTGTAGACCAGGCTGGCCTTGAACTCAGAGAGATCCGCCTGCCTCTGCCTCCTGAGTGCTGGGATTAAAGGCGTGCGCCACCACACCTAGTCATACTGCTTACATTTTTAAGAAATCAATACTTCACATGCTCTTCAGTTGATATCTAAACATTTTCATCAACATCACAGACATTATAAAATAAATTTTATCTTTCTTTTAAATGGAATCTAAATGGCATAACGAATAAGACTCTATCAGCATGGGTGGAAGAGCATATGAGCTAGCACCTTTTCTCAGGTGAAAATTTCACATTCATCCCTTACCCCTAAATCATACTTTAGCTTCCAGGTTTTATCCAAATAGAACTTTAGGCTTAAGAGTATAAACTCATCACTCAAAAACTGTGTATGTCAAGCAAAAAATGTAGATTTCTGTACCATAGTATGTTTTCCAATATTATTAAATTATAAAGACTCATTGCATGTAACTAATAAAAAAGATAAATACTATAAATTTTGATTACTAGGCATGGAAGGTAATTACTGTTGGGAGCACAGTCTAATGGGGTAAGCCCCTCCAAGTTGTCCATGTGCCAGCAAGTGAGTGTGTTGCAGGTGAAGCTCAGCTCTTTTCTGTCTTGATTTTCATGTTTGCCTGAGAGAATCCTTGTTGTTGTGACTATTTCACCAGGAATCATTTGGTTATTATTCTCTGCACTCAAGATTTATGGTTCATACTTATGTAATGGTCTATGATAACTCTTTTTAGTCCACTGTCAGAAACAGCTCAAAGAGGTCCTCTTTTAATTTTCTAAATGCTAAAAACTGGAAACTTCTTCACTTGGCGTGTGAAGTAACAGAGTCTCTGTGTGTAGCTGAGGCTGGCCTCAAACTCCAGATCTTCCCAGCAGCCACCCGGCTTTCACAAGGATTAGCTCCCTAGTCATGAGGGATACCTCCTTTCTCAACATATTCAACTGCCCCTTTGACTGGCACCTTGGACAAGTTTATGTTTGGGGTTAATTTAGCAAGTGAAAAGTCTTTTCTGTTTGGGAGATGGGAAAACTGAAGGGTATCTTCGCTAAGAAGGCAGAGACACTTAGGATAGACCTCGGGAGGAGGATGAGAGGCTCATGAACTGAAATATCTGTGCTTAAGGACAATTAGGATAATTTTATGTACCCTTTTCTCACCGAGGGCCACACAGGTCTCCAATGGACAAAGAACGAAGCCTGTGGAATATTTACAACTCAACATCAGGCACTGATAGGTGACCCGAATCTGTTACCTGCGTTATTCCTCTTGAAAGCAAGTTCCGCCCCCATGGATCCCAGAGACTTAGGAAATAGTTGATTATTCCAAGCATGCGAGTTTATATCCTTGCCACTGGCTACCAAAGACATGTTCTTGGGGTTCACACCTGAGAAGAACAAAGCAGCAGACAGTGAATGTGAGCCTGAGGGAAGATGTGTGTTTCAACACAGCACAACATTCTTCAGACAGGAGGCTAGGGATAAATGTAGGTTAAAGTGTAGACAATCTTTACTCCTTTTATAGATTCTTCTAGTGATTCTGAGCCCTCAGCACAAACATGGAATTTTGACAGCACACTCTTCACTTCCTGTAATATAAACAGCAATAAACACTTAACCCTCCTGCAAAACATCTCGTAAAAACAAAAACAAAAAACAAAACAAGGAACATCATTTTCCTGCAAAGCCATGATGGTCCCATGTCCCTCACTTACAGGCCAGACCCTTGGTGAGGAGTTGGCACAGCAGGGAAAGAAAGATGTGACCTGAAGGCATAGCAATGCCTACAGCTCATTACCACCCAGGACTGAAAGAGTGTTGAAGATTTATTTGGGAAGAGGATGGCTTTAATCACTTTATTTTAAGTCTCAAATGTCAGTTCCATCTCAGGCTTTGGTGCTAGGGGTCAAAGGGAGACTTTTCAACTTGTTTATATAAAAAAAATCTGAACGCGTTCTGAGCTTGTTTGCTTTTGACTGATTACTCAGCTCTGAGTTGCTGACAACTTTCCAGCATCTAAGCCTGGGGTCACATGCCAGGAGCCCAATGCTGATGTCATCTCTGATGGAGTTAGAACTGCTCCCTGGTAGGCGGGGCTTTCCTCACTCAAACTTGCATGTACGAGACATAAATAGTGTTTGAGACCAGAACTACAGAGCTTGGAGAGCCCATTATTGACTAGCTACATTATGGAGCTACAATGGGGACAATTATCTGACAAAGAAGATGCAGTACATGAAAGGTGAGGGGACAGCACAGGATTGGAGAGGGGAGCAGTAGCAAGGAGAGGGTAGGAAGGAGCAAGTCTGAGCAAGACCAGCCTTGGACATGTATGAAAATGCCATAATTAAACCCATTATTATTTTTTAACCCTTACTGAAAAGAAAAAGAGATTAAAAAGGTGCAGTAGGCTACAATTTCTTGTACTGAAAAGGAAGTGTGGGCTTGAGAAGGTAGCTCAGCAGGTCAACGATCACTGTGGACCAAGCATGAGGACCTGAGCTTGGGTCCCCAGCACCTTCGTAAAAAGCCAGTTGTGGTGGTGTGTGCACCTGTAATCCCAGCACTAAAATGTGGCTTTTGGAAGGTCCCAGAGCCTTGCTAGCTAGAGAGTCTAGCCAACCTGTAAGCTCAGGGTCAGCGTCTCCAAAAATGAGACAGAGAGTTCAAGAAGATGACACCGGATGCTGGCCTATGACCTCCACATGTGCATATACAGACTCACCTGCACACGAATGGCACATACCACACATACTCACCATGTGAGTGGGGGGGGGGGGTCAGGAATTTCTGTCAGCTGACATAATATTCATAACTGTTGTTCAGTGAAGAATGCATTATGAATCTTTAAGTTTTGTTTTGTTAATGCAGCCATGGCAATCTTGAATGGGTATGGTTTTGGTCTTAAAACTTTCTGTTTATTTCTGGGTGTGGTGGCGCACACCTTTAATCCCAGCACTCGGGAGGCAGAGGCAGGCGGATCTCTGTGAGTTCAAGGCCAGCCTGGTCTACAAAGTGAGTTCAGGACAGTCAAAGATACACAGAGAAACCTTGTCTCGAAAAACCTAAAAAACAAACAAACAAAACACCTTTCTATTTATAAAGGGGGGGGGTATAGCGGCACATGGCCTTAACCCCAAAACTTGGGAAGCAGAGGCAAGAGGCAGGGTTAGGGTTAGGGGGTAGCCTGGTCTACAGAGCAAGTTCCAGGACAACTAGGGCTATACAGAGAAACCAACTTTTTTTCTATTTATATATTTAAATTTTTGTGCATTGTAATAATTAAAATACTTTGAACAAAAAATGGCACTTTGAGTAAACTGCATTTTACAGCCTGTGGAATGCCCTGAACCATCTAGAATTTTACTCCAGATTTCAAGGAAAAAACCCAAATAGTTTTTTTTTCTTTACCTTTTATTTTTCATATGATAATGTAATTAGATCATTTCCCCTTCCCTTTCCTCTATCCATATCTTCCAATATTCCCTTCCTTAGTCTTTCAAATTCATGACATTTAAAAAAAATTGTTACATGCACATATGTACATGTGTATGTGTGTGTTCCTAAATATAACCTGCTCAGTCTGTATAATGTTACTTGTTTTTAGATCTCATTTGTAGTGGTACTTCCCATCTGAAGTAACTTTTGGAATCTGTTAGGTCTTTCTTCTCAAAAAACAAATGATAGGACAGGTCTGACAGCTTGACATTGGATAGCTTAAAAGCCATATTGGAAAGTGGATCCATGAAAATGGGGGTGTTGAGCTGCCCATCTTTTGCCAGTGACTTATGCTAAGTCATTTCTACCAACAGAGGGCCGGTGCCCTTTTATACATGGGACAAATATTGGTTTGCCTAACTTCAGTCACTGAAATGTTCTTTATGTTGTTCTCAGCAGAGAGGATTCCCTGTGGGTCTGTGTTCTGGAATGCCTGCTGCCTCCATGCTTTTGCTGTCAGCCTGGGATGCTCATGGCTTCAGCACCAAGCTTTACAAAGCTGCTAGAAACCTAAAGATTACAGGTGTGCTCTTTTCTAAGGAAAAACCCTCCACGCTTCATTCCAGCTCTCACTTTGCGAAGGACTCACTTGTCCCCTCCTCCCGCGAATCTGCATCTGCAAGGGATCACTTCCACCCACATGCAAACCTAATAGCTTGCATTCTGTATCTTCACCTAGGCTTACCTATCAGCAAGACCCACTGTCCACCACCGCGTCTACGTCATAGCCACGTCTATCTCTGCTGCCGCTATTGTGGGCACGTGCATAATACCTTGACTAGGCTCATCATCTGTTTGAGCCTCTAGCCTGTTCTTCCCAGCAGCCAGGAGAAGCTCAATACATACACGCATACATACATACACACAATACATACATACATGCATACATACATACATGCATGCATACATACACACAATACATACATACATGCATACATACATACATGCATGCATACATACACACATACATACAGCACATCATTTAGGAAACAATTTTTTTTAATTTACATTTTGAAGTCGGGTGTGGTGGCGCACACCTTTAATCCCAGCACTTGAGAGGCAGAGGCAGGCGGATCTCTGTGAGTCTGAGGCCACCATGGTCTACAGAGTGAGTTCCAGGGCAGCCAGGGCTGTTACACAGAGAAACCCTGTCTCGAAAAACCAAACAAACAAAATTTACATTTTGTAAAAACTTGTAATGAGGGTGCTCATTTGCTTTAATAAAACCAATACATATTAAACAGACGCACAGCTTTGGCCAGGCTTTGGGGAAGCAGTCTTTTTTTTTTTTTGGTTTTTCGAGACAGGGTTTCTCTGTGTAATAGTTCTGGCTGTCCTGGACTTGCTTTGTAGACCAGGCTGGCCTCGAACTCACAGAGATCCGCCTGCCTCTGCCTCCTGAGTGCTGGGATTAAAGGCATGTGCCACCACGCCCGGCAGAGAAGCAGTCTTATCATCATCATGGCAAGAGCTGCCACAACAAGGGCCACTGGTGCCAAAGTGTCCTGGGGCTCTGCTTCCTCCTTCCCCAGCATCTTCTTTTTTTTTTTTTTAATTTTTTAAAGATTTATTTATTTATTTAATGTATATGAGTGCTCTATCTGCATGTACACCTGCAGTCAGAAGAAGGCATCCAATCACATCACATTGTGGATGGTTGTGAGCCACCATGTGGTTGTTGGGAATTGAACTCAGGACCTTTGGAAGAGCACTAGCCAGTGCTCTTAACTGCTGAGCCATCTCTCCAGCCCCGCATCTTCTTTTCAGAAATAACAAGATACTTTACTCTGCCCTAGCAAGACTCTGATTTATTTTATTTTTTCAACATTTATTTATTTCTTCAAGTTACATCTTAATTAAACCTCCCGTCCCCTCCTGGTCACACCCTCCTACCCTCTTCCCCCTCTCCCTCTTGTCCTCTTTTTTTATTTTAAGGTATATCTTTTTCCCTCCAACATCTTCCCGTTTTAGTCCACTAAAAGGCTCTTTTTCTTATAACAATAAATACAATACAAAACAATTAGGCAACAGTTATAAAAATTATAAGGTATAACATACCTTCCCAATGTCCAGTCCATACATATTTGGCAACTAATAATAATATTCTATTATCTATCTATCTGGATGAGTTTAAAGTTCTATTCCTAATGCAGTTTCCATCCTAACTTTTTTTTTTTTTTTTTTTGGTTTTTCGAGACAGGATTTCTCTGTGTATCCTGGCTGTCCTGGACTCACTTTTTAGACCAGGCTGGCCTCGAACTCACAAAGATCCGCCTGCCTCTGCCTCCCAAGTGCTAACTTTTTTTTTTTTTAAAGATTTATTTATTATGTATACAGTGTTCTGTCTGCAGGTATATCTGCAGGCCAGAAGAGGGCCCCAGATTTCATTATGGATGGTTGTGAGCCACCATGTGGTTGCTGGGAATTGAACTCATGACCTCTGGAAGAGCAGCCCGTGCTCTTAACCGCTGAGCCATCTCTCCAGCCCCCATCCTAACTTTTATTACCAACTTAAAAAAAAATCTTCTGAGACCCAGAACATCCTTTTAATTCCTAAACAACTTAAAACTTAACTGTGAGACTATAACTATCTAGTCTTCAACCACATCAGAGACCTGAGAAGGATAAATATATCTGAATAAATAGGAAGTGCAGAGCAAGTAGCTTCCAAAGCTAAGAAATGACAGACAACTGGCTTCCTGGACAGTCCTCAATTAACATTAAACATTTCTGTTGTCTCAAACCAAGGTATTAAATAGCTCAGGCTGGTCTGGAATTCCCAATCCCCCTGCTGCCACCTTCTCAGTACTGGGATTAAGTGGTAAATTTCTGCTACTTACCTGGAAGGTATCTTGATTGTTTCAAATAGTACTGCTTAGCTGTTGAAGCAGTTGACAAGCTTGTATCAGATTTTAAGGAAACATCCGCAGGTAAACTCCTATTTTCTGCTTTTGTGTGGTTGGAGCCTGGGGGTCCTGACTCTGGAAACCTTGAAAGTCAATAAAAAGCACCAATCACAGCGTGAAAATCAGTAGTTCCCATCCCCATCTCCTCCAGTGATTCAAATGAGTTGATGAGTCCTTTTAATGTCACGATTGCTAAATGATAACTTCCACCATATCTCCGCCTGCACAGGGAGTTAGTTCTGACATCAGACAAGGTATGGTAGAACCTTTATAGCTGTCTATGGGTGTGTATTCCAATTTGCCTCTTCGGGAATTGCTGCCGACATGGGTTCATATTGCTGGAGTCTATACAGCAGCCACAGCCACCGCTCCCGCTACTGAAGTCATTTCTATCTAAGAATGTGGTTTTGGGCAGGACTCTGGCGGCCCACTCTCGGGTAGCTCTAGACACAGGTGGCACTGTTTTATTGGTGGGGGGTCACATTTCTGGCTTCTTTTTATTCCACTGTAGTGTTACTACTTATGGAAGTTCTACTCATGCTAGGTCCTCCACCTGACTCTGCCATGGGATTGACCTCAGGCTTTTGTACATCCAAAACAAACACTCTGCACTGAGCTATAGCCCTAGACCTTTTTCATTTGGAGAAAAGAAGCCCCTAAGTTGCCCAGGTTCATCTTGAACTTGTGGTCCTTATCCTCTGGAGTAGCTGGAATGACATTGTGTGCTACAGAGAGGCTGATACTCTCTCTCTGTGTGTGTGTGTGTGTGTGTGTGTGTGCATGCACGCGAGTGTGTTTTGTTGTTGTTAAGATGTTGCTTTTTGAACTCATTATGTGTGTAAGTGGCTTGAAGCCCTGATCCCTGATCCCCTTGTCCCTCTTCCCAAGTGCTGGAATTACAGGTGTGTCTTCATGGCTGTTTTTGTTTGGTTTTATTGTTGTTGTTATTTTGGTTTGTTTTTGTGGGGTGGGTTCTTTGTTGGTTTGGTTTCTTTTTTTTTTTTTTTCGGTTTTTCGAGACAGGGTTTCTCTGTGTAGCCCTGGCTGTCCTGGACTCACTTTGTAGACCAGGCTGGCCTCGAACTCGCAAAGATCCGCCTGCCTCTGCCTCCCAAGTGCTGGGATTAAAGGCGTGTGCCACCACTGCCCGGCTGTCGGTTTCTTTTTTGAGACCAGTTATCAACTGTATAATCAAGACCGGCTTTGAACTTTTATACCTTTCTTCCTCAGACTTCAGAGTAGCTGGGACTACAAGGTGTCAGCAAAATGTCCTGAAGATTTTCTCCTTAGAAGAAGGAAGCGTGAGGAGTTCCAGCAGAGCCCTGGAGCTGTTCATGCCGGGTTTCTCACTTCTGCCTTCAATTAGCATCTCAGAATTATAACTGAAGACCACACAATACCTATGGTGGTGGAATAGTATGGCTCCTGCCTAATGGGATTGAATTAGGTTCTTCCTAAATTCAAGGGCTGTAGGGAAGAGAATATGAGACTAGACTAGGAGATAGAGATCGACTAAGAGTGATCCACCTATGAGCACCCTTGACAGTCTTTATGAGTCTTCAGAGGAAAAGACCCACCCATGTGTGCTCTTGACAAGTATTGCATGCGTGCATTTGTGCGTTTGTGTTTGTGTGTGTGTGTGTGTGTGTGTGTGTGTGTGTGTGTGTGTGTGTGT
>CAJQZJ010004381.1:17041758-17060743 GCA_907164525.1 Lophiomys imhausi | reverse complement strand
GTGTGTGTGTGTGTGTGTGTGTGTGTGTGTGTGTGTGTGTGTGTGTGCGTTATCAGAGGTATAAAAATTCCAAAGAGAAGACATCTGCACTACGCAACACCAGTTTTCCCTGACTTTGTGACATGGACTCCTCTTCTGTCCCAGGGAGAAAGAAGTGAAAGTATCTTCCCTAGATGGTTAACAAAATTTAGCCCATCCTATTCAAAGCAATGCAACCAGAGTCGTGCACTGATGATTATGTAACTCCTGAAAACAAGGAACTGCGGGACACTAAGCTTCCAGGAAAAGTTCAGAAAATGATTTTCTGATTTCTAATTGTTTTAACAGGAAGGGATCTGATAATTATCTCTTAACACCATCAGAGGAAACCATTAGCTCTGTATGTGACGCTCTGTATTCTGCACACGGAAATGTGAACTTCAGGTAGAAATACTAATGACCACAAGAGTGAGCTAGGTGTGGCTGGCATGTTCCTGTGGTCTCAAGAAACACAGTGGGAGGACTACTCCAGCCTACAAGTTTGAGACCTGTCTGCACAATATATAGCTAGACTCTGCCTCAAAAAAAAAATCATGAGAGCAATATAAAGGCTGAATAAGTACTTTGTCCTACACACACATGTACACACATCACTAATTTATTACTCTGAGAAGTCAAGATTGTTAACTTTCTGGAGATATGCATAAAGATTTCTGGGTTTTGTAGAAGAAAGTATTCATCTTTGTCATTGTGTTGAATGGGAGAAATAAAGCTGATGAGTGGTAAAAATACATTTCCCTGGCCAATTGCAATCTTACCGGAATGGAACCTCTTTCTTCTTTTTTTCCTTGAAGGCAACCATGCTGGGCTTCTTGGAATGAGAGACTCCGAAGTCACTCTCCTCAAAGTTGTCACAGCTGTCTCCAGACTTGAAGACTGTCTGACCCCACCGTCTCCGAGCTCCTTTTTGGCCCAGTGTGCTTACTTGCTTCTGTGTTGGAAAACAAAATCAGCTGCCAAAGTCTTTGTTTGTTTTTGTTTTTCGAGAACAGGGTTCTCTATGTATCTCTGGCTGTCCTGGACTCACTTTGTAGACCAGACTAGCCTTGAATTCACAGAGATCTGCCTGCCTCCGCCTCTTGAGTGCTGGGATTAAACATGTGTGCCACCATGTGTGACTGCCAAAGTAATTATCTAAGATTTACATGAGCAATTCTACCAGACAGTAGGTTCTCAGTGATCCTTCCCTTTACAATTAGGTGTTTTTTAATGACAGGATGCATCCACAGGTAACTGTCAACATGTGAACATCATAGAATGTACTTATAAGAACCCAGATGCTCTAGCCCACCAGTGCGGCTTTTTGTTCATAGGCGACAAACATGTTCCACAAGCTACTGTACTGAATACTGTCGGTAACTGTAGGGGGACGGTTATTACTTGTGTATCTATACATATGTAAATGCAGACAGGGTACTGTAAAGAGGCTGGGGATATAGGTTAGTGGTAGAGCACATGGGTAGCATGCACAAGGGCCTAGATCCAGCCCAGACACCTGGTACTTCCTCCGCCACCCCCATGCCCAATTGAGGAAAAGGCAGCAGGAACTTGAAGTAGCTAGCTGCATCCACAGTCAAGAGCAGAAAGTGAACAGATACATGCACACCTACAGGCTCCTCAGCTTGCTTTCTCTTTTTAAAACATAGTACAGGACCCAAAACCAAAGAATAGTGTCACTCAGTTTTAGCCCAGCTCACCCTGCATCAATGACTATAATGAAGACAATTCTCGACAGACATACCTACAGGCTGACCAGATCTAGGCAGTCCCTCAAATAAAACTCTTATCCTGGGTGATTCTAGATTGTGCCACACTGACAATGAAAGCTAACCATAACCGGGCACTTGAGATCTGAGGTAGATGAAAGAATGTGGAAGACCGACACTTGGATGTGGCCTTCCTGTTCTTCTCAAGTGGAAACAGCCCTTTGGAGGACACAGAGCTTGGCATGTCCCTGTGTTTTTCATGCTTTCCTCTCTAAAATGCAGGTGCCACCTTCAGGCCAGGGCATAAAAGCCACCTGCTGAGGGGATGGCACTGGATGACAGAGACAGCCTGGTGTCTTCCACTATTTGCTGAAGAGGTGGAGCCAGAAGACAGAGCAGTCTTCTTCGAGAAGGTCCCAGTGCACTGGGTTGACGACCACGGCTTCTTAGTATGTGAAAAAATATCCTATTGTTTAAGCCACAGAGGTGAGGCTTCTGGTATTACTCACTGAATGTAATTCCAGTGGACAAAGAAGGGGAAAGGGCAGCAATGGCTTTAAAATGTAGAGCCTCTGAGATGGATGGGGTGGGCTGGGTGTAAAGTCACTTGCTGAAAATCCTGACAACCCCAGTTCCTTTCCAGGGACTGCAGCCCGGAAAGAGAGAACGAATTTCCGTGGGTTGCCCTGGCAGCTCCACCTGAGTGTCTCTCCCCAAGAAATAAATACATGTACTAAAATTTTAAAATTCAAGTCTAATTTTCTTAGAATAGTGTCTCTATTAAGAGGAATAAGGAACAGGGAAGTTGTGGCTTTAAGACAGACAGTGAGCTCATTTCAAATAAACTGGTAAAGTGTTATGGGGCATGTGAACTGAAAAACACAAAATCAGTTCAAAATAAGGAACAGGGATTGGAAGGAAGGACAGCTGTGGCCTGGGTACCAAGGTGCTGGAAGAATGTCACGAGTGCACAGAGCTGGTGATAACCTGGATGAGTGACGACAGGAAATGGTACCTGCCAACCTTCAAGCCGTCATTTACTTTGTCACTTTTCAAACCAAACAGAATTAAAAGATCCAGAGCTCTGGATGCACGGAGTTGGTAGAAGATGACAATCAGCTGAGTTTGGGCCTTCCTCAGCTGGACTCCCCTTTAGCTTGAAGCTGAATGCTGATCCCTGCTGAGCCATGCCAGGTGATCCTGCATGTTTGGAAAGACTGGAAGGAGGCAGATATATTTTTGGTTGTGAGCCTAGCCTTTAACAGCTGAGCCATCTCTCCAGCCCAAGGAGGCAAATATAAATAATGCCTTTAAAATAGAAAGTAAACTTTTGCAATCCAGGTCAATACTTTGTCATAGAATGAGGGCAAAAAAATTCTAAGAAACTGGTGGGCCATATAAGTCACCATTTTTTCATAGAGTTGTGACTCCCTCTGGTGCGGTAGGAAGTACATTCAAGCACTAGTCAAAATGGTGTCACAAGTTTTCATGACCCCCTCACCATGAAATGATCGGAGGCCAGTGAAAGTGGATCAAGTTACTGACTTAATGAGTGATCAGCAGATTGATGCCAGTCTAAAAGGGTCTAGTTGTTGTCCAAGAGCATCCTGCTTTTCTATTCATCATGAAGAAACAGACAACTAAACAAATCCACAGACTTCAGAACTGTTAGACTCAGGACAGAAAAACCAGCGTTCAAGAATAAGAAGTTTGGGAGGTAACAAGAGACCTTTAACTCTTTGAACCCTACAGATGGAATACGCAAGTTGAAGTATTGAATATGTGATCTGAAGAAACAGTAACAAAACAGACTCAGAAATTTTCATGGATAGAACATCTATCCCAGCTCTGGAATATGCTAGCTATATAAAGATGAAGGGCTAGATATTAAGTACTATAACTTGATGAATATACCTAGGAACTGAACACAGTGCACAGCTCTTAGAAACTGCTCAATAAATACAATCTTCCTTTTCTTTCCTGTCATCAGCATACAATGGCCTTCTGAAGGTGGACGAGGAAATGTAGCCTTCAGTGGCCTGAGCGCCCTTCAGTTTTGGAAGGTTGTGGCCACTTATCCTGCTTTACTCTCACTGGTATGTACTGTCACCTCAACTTTAGGCACCTTCCTTCTGAGTGGCAAGCACAATGAGGAGGGGACTTAGCGGCCTGGCAAAACAAGAATCACCTGGGGAGCATATGAGGAAGTTGGGGACCTTTGACCCAGAGGCAGATCACATAAGGGCTGTTTTCAAATACCTTCTTTTCTGGAAGAATGACACCTTCTGTTACATGCCATAGTGAGCCAAATTCGCCCTTGTATTATGTTATAGAGAGCCACATTCTCCCTTCTGTTACATACCATAGAGAGACTAATTCTTCCTTCCATTACATGCCATAGAGAGCCACATTTTCCCTTCTCTCTGGTGACAGTACATACCAGTGAGAGTAAAGCAGGATAAGTGGCCACAACCTTCCAAAACTGAAGGGTGCTCAGGCCACTGAAGGCTACATTTCCTCTTCCACCTTCAGAAGGCCATTGTATTCAGAGATGGATGGAGACTCTTTGGACTCTGGAGGCTATTCACTTTTTCCAGCAAATATTAAAAATTTACCCCATGATAGGCACCTTCTTGATTCTGGAGTTATATTGATTAAACAAAACAGACATATTTCTGATGTCACCCAGCTTGCACTCCAGTAGGAGAGGAAAATGCTATATGACACAAGAAACAGAAATTAGCAGTATGTTAGGATGGGTTTGGTATTAGTGGGAGATGAGGGGCTCATACAAAGATGGATCAGAGTTGTTGGGATGAATCAGGAATTAGATACAATGTTTGAAAAAAAATCTGTGTAGGAAGAGGTCCAATACCAATACTCAGCCCTGAAACCATAAACATACAGGTAACATGTACAGCCTCCACAGGTTGTATTTATATATTTCAGAACACACACATTCCAGTAATCAAAGAAAGAGACAAAGGGAAGGTTTGAAGGGAAGGAGAAAATAATGTATTCATATTATAATCTCAAAAAATTTAAATTTATTTTATTTGTTTTATGTATGAGTGCTGCTTGTACAGCTGTTTTGCCAGAAGAGGGAATCAGATCACATTATAGATGGTTGTGAGCCACTATGTGGGTGCTGGGAATTGAACCTGAGTCCTCAGGAAGAGCAGCCAGTGCTCTTAACTGCTGAGCCATCTCTCCAGCCCCTCAAAAAATTTTTTAACTTGTATTAAAACAATATTTTAAAAAAAAACATCCATTCTGTTTGTGTTCATTATCAGTGAATAACAGTGTGAAGTTCTTAGGAAAATCCTCAATATTTTTGATCAGTGCTCTAGAGTGTCCAGTTCCTTCTGTGAATTCTTAAGACACCTATCGCATATGAACATCATTCCTTTATTCTGGAGGTTTCTACTCACCATCTTAAAATATTACCTCATCTCTTGCCAAACCTCAACCAAGGAAAGCAGGGGCATTGACCCAGAACAAGCTCCACACACACTCACCAACTGTGATGTGTGGCCACTGCTTTCCGGAACTGCACCATGCCAGGCATCTAAGGCTTCCTCTTGGCTACTCACCGTTGGCAAGGCTTTAATGATGCTTGGGAACATTGTCTGTGGTGGTCTCTGGTGACTCTGCTGCGAAGGTGGTGGCTGGGTCACTGAGTTCTGTGGTGGCTGAATGGGCTGCAGTGGTTGGTGGCCCTGTTTTGGCTGGGGCTGCCCGACAGGCTGATCAAGCATGTTTGGCAAAGGCTTGGGATCCCGTTCAGAGGAAGATGGCTTTGGTTCCGGTGGCTGCAGCTGTTTGTGTAAACTCTGTTTTGCATCCAGATGGTGTGAGCAAGGGCCTAACACCTGACCGACTTGAAAATATGGGTGCTTCAATGCCTAGAGAAGCATGGAAATATCACACAAAATGTCTTATTACTGTACTGTAGCTAATCAGAACGCTTCCAAGTTTAAATTGTGTGCATCCTCACTACAGGGCAAACCACTCACTGTTAACAATGGATTTCTTGGTGGGAGTTCTGGGAATTGAACTTGTGGCCTCAGACATGCTAACCATGAGCTCTGCATTAACAAGGGCCAAGCACATAGGATCTCTGTAGGAAATACCAGGCTGGGTAATCCTGAGACCTGAGGCTGGAAGACAAACTTCCCAGAAGAAAGTCCACCTTCCACACAGCACACAGATAAATCAGTGTGTGCACATTCCCTGCATTTTTGTCTCATTCATTTTTTAAAAAACAAACTACTAACTTGTAATACTGCTATAGGCAAAGTGAGCACATTGAGAATTTCCCTTTAGCCAAATTATAAATAACTCCATGTAGGTTCTACGGATGGACCTCAGGACAATCAGCAAGAACCCTAACCCGCCGAGCCATCCCACTGTCCCCTCAGGACATCAGCAAGAACCCTAACCCACCGAGCCATCCCACTGTCCCCTCAGGACATCAGCAAGAACCCAAACTTGCCAAGCCATCCCACTGTCCCCTCAGGACATCAGCAAGAACCCTAACCCAACGAGCCATCCCACTGTCCCCTCAGGACATCAGCAAGAACCCAAACCCGCCGAGCCATCCCACTGTCCCCTCAGGACATCAGCAAGAATCCTAACCCGCTGAGCCATCTTGCTAGCCCTTCTTTATTGCTTTCACAGCCACATTTTTCCTCATCATCATATCAAGCATTTATACACACTGTTGGTTTTTAAGTAGATATGCACAGTCTCTTGTGATTTTCTTCCTGCGCCTGAACTGTTGCTGCAGTGATTTTTACACTCTAACAGGGTAACTGCACACAACCTTAGCTCTCCAATTATCTGTTCTTCTTTAAATATGCCTGGATTAATCTTTTTCTTTTATTTCTGTAGCTGATCTTTTTTTATTTTTATTTTTAAGATTTATTTATTTATTGTGTATACAGCATTCTGCCTGCATGTAAAACTGCATGCCAGAAGAGGGCATTAGATCTCATTATAGATGGTTTTGAGCCACCATGTGGTCGTTGGGAATTGAAATCAGGATCTCTGGAAGTGCAGCTAGCAGAAGTGCTCTTAACCATTAAGCCATCTCCCCAGCCCCCCCCCCTTTTGAGACAGGGTTTCTCTGTGTAGCCCTGGCTATCCTAGAACTCTCTCTGTAGACCAGGCTGGCCTTGAAGAGATCTGCCTGCTTCTGCCTCCCAAGTGGCAGGAGCCACCATGACTGGCCATTACAGACAGTTTCAAGATGCGGGTGCTGGGATTTGAGCCCCTGTCCTTTGGATGAACAGCCAGTGCTCTTAACCTCTGAGCCATCTCTCCAGCCCTCTGTAGCTGGTCTTTAGACAACACATACACTAAATGTTTTAAAATGGGGGCAGTAATTTTCACATGTAATTTATATTAAATTTAAATTTATTGTCTTTGTTTGCTTATTTGTTAAGCCTTTGGCAAACAAAGGGATAGCATTTTAAAGATCAACAGATTTGCCCCAATGCTGTAGGAATAAGAGGCTGAACTCAGTTACTGCAGTCCAATTTCTGGATGTACCCAGTGAACAAGATCCCTGCCCCTGAACCAAAAAGTCCCCTGTGTGCCACCCAGAACAACCATGTGACTGACTCACAGGCCATACCCAGAATTGTCATTAGTGGTTGCCACCTTTCTGGCTTATAGGGATCACACGACATCATCATGAAGTGGCTCCATTTGCAATACGCCTTGATATTGCTTTATTGCATATAGTGGATGTCTTGGGTTTATCACTTGTTGATCTTGGAATAACATTGGCCAATGCCTTTGTAAAATTGTAAAACTTCACAAATTTAGAGGTTGGAGAGATGGCTCAGTGGTTAAGGGCATTGGCTGCTCTTGTAGAAGACCTGGGCTTCGTTCTCAGCCCCTACATGGTGACTCATAACCACCTATAGTTCCATTTCCAGGGGATTCAATGCCATCTGCTGACCTCTTGGGTTCCTGTACAGATATGGTGCACATCCATATACTTAGGCACATACATATAAAATAAATAATTTTTTAAAACCCTCACAAATTTAAAAAGCTGTCCCTTGTGGTAAGAGTTTTGTTCCTTAAAAAACCCAGTCATGATATGAGAATATTTTTGTTTTAATCCCAGCTGTGGGGCTGCTTCAGTTAGTCCACAGGTGTAAACTAGACGTGCCTTGTGCAATAGCAGGGGTGTAGCTTACCCAGCTGCAGAAAGTTAATTCTGAGGACTGGAGAGAGGGGTATAAAAAGACAGAGCACTCAGAAGTAAGGGGGCACTCCAAACAAGGAAGAGGTTGCTGCTCTCTCTCTGCTGCTGCTCCTCTGAACTGCTGCTGATTCATTCTGCTGCTGTATTTAGTATTCCTGGACTTCTGGATACCCTGACTACTGAGATTGCCCTCAAAGAACCTGACAACCCTAATCATCAGGAAGTAGTTCAAAGAGATCTTCATCCCTTTCCTTTTTAACCTTCTTTCTCTCCCACCTGGAGTTGGAGGGTTGGAAAGGAAGGTAGAGGTATTAAGTACAGTAAAATAAGTTACAGTGTATAATAAAACAAAAATAACAGAAAGCCACCTTCAACAGTCCCTGGGAGGGCTGCCTCACCTGGCTTGCGGTTGGCCGTTTCTTTGGATCCCAGCTCAACATTTCTGTCATAAGCTGAATAGCCTCGCTACTGGCATTGGGAATGAGAGTTTTTAGGTTTATGGGAATGAACTGGGGAAAGCGGAAGTTCATGGAGGATGCAAGCTGGTATCCTTCTGGCCAGTCACACTGTTTAAGGATATACACATATAGAAAGTTAGGCTCTGTAATTAATATAATAACACAGGAGTCACAAAGAAACCATGTGGAAAACTTCAATGCTGAGTCATATGAATAAATGTGTAAATAAAATACCAGATACCTCATAGAAAGGACCAGAGAGGGGGTATAAATGAAAAAGTATATCTATCAATGTCAAAATACCAAACTTTCTGATTTTTAGTTTCAATGACACCCTTGGTGGCTGAATAAATAAAGACAAAAGCTTTACAAAGAGGCTACCTCCTGGGAAGAGCCCACTACACATCAGGGCAAGTCCAACATTAAACCGTTCATGGGAGGGAAATGATAATTGGCTTCATGCCTTCATGTCTACATTTACCTGTTAACTAAAGGGCCAGTGCTGGCTTGCTTAGGCTATACTTACACAATTATATTTATTAATTGCACCTTAGAAGGTCAGGTCTACCCCAAAGGTCATAGCCATGGGGAGGTACTCAGAATTCAGTAGACCATATATCACAGCAGAGATATAAATGGAAACTAGAAAAAGGCTAAAAGAAGATAAAGTCTAGGGTCCCAGGAGCTAATGAATAGGGCAGATGGGTATTCACAGAGCAAGCAGGAAAGTCTTAGTGGCCTGTCTTGGAGTCACGAACATCATCCCAAACTTAAACTCTCCACAGACGCTCTCCTTATGTGTCTTAAGGAAACACTAACACCGTTTCCACCTTCAAATCTTGTGGG
This sequence comes from Lophiomys imhausi, assembly GCA_907164525.1. Taxonomy (NCBI): domain Eukaryota; kingdom Metazoa; phylum Chordata; class Mammalia; order Rodentia; family Muridae; genus Lophiomys; species Lophiomys imhausi. The sequence goes on along the minus strand of CAJQZJ010004381.1, from coordinate 17,051,474 downwards.
ATTCTGACTTCTTGCAATCCTTATTGCTCCCCAATAATACAGTTTGTTTAAAAAAACCCATTAAAGTATAAAGCTATTTGAAAGTGAAAAAAATGACACACCTCTGCTAAATTAAGACATAATCAGAAGTCATAAAACAAAACAAAAAGCAAAGCAGCAAGTGAGGGGTACCCAAAAGTCATGACCACTTGGGGACTAGAGTACTTACTTTCTTGGGAGTCCCTAACACTTGGCAAATTTTAAAGATTTCATCAACCTCACTTGTCCCTGGGAAAAGTGGTCTAAATGTATATAGCTCGGCCATTATACTTCCCACGGCCCACATGTCAATGGGAGAGCTGTACACTGAAGATCTCAGTAAAACCTCAGGAGCACGATACCTGTGAAAACAAAAAACAGTATGGACAAAGCTCTCTGGAGTGTAATGTCCCAGGTGCGTGGACAGCAGGAGTCACCTGTTTGCTCACAGCTTTCAGCAATGCTGACAAAGTGCCTTCTATGCACCAGAGACTCTGGCATGACACCTATTTTCTGACCACAGTTACTGTGGCTGGCTACAGATGTAGAGGAAATGCTTCTGTGGCTTGAGTTAGGTATTCATGTGGATAATTGGGAAGGTAAGTACTCTCTGAAATATCCAGAAAGAACCAAGGACAAAACCATCAGGTGTTCATGTATCCACATGTAGGTTAGGAAAGGAAAGAGGGATAGATTGTCCTCGAGTAGTGGACTTCTTTTCTGTTTTTTTTTTAATCACATTGGAAATGTCCATACTAGACCCATACCTGGTCTTTTGTCTGCTTTTCAGTGGTGTTGGGGGGGAATATCCACTCCCCTCCCTTTTGCCCTCACCACCAGTTTCAGACAGGAGATCTGGCCCCAATGGGGTCACAAGAGCAGGAGAGCTGTCCCTGCCCATCACATGCTGCAGCACTCGGGAGAGCAGTCCCTGCACCTCATCTGGACAGCACAGTAGAGCTAGCTCTGATGTGGGGATTGCAGGTGAACCGACTCTGAGGGTGTGAGCCCAGGAGAGCTGGTTCTGACTTTGTCCACTGAGTGGTGGCTTTGGCAAGGGAGAGATCCCCTCTACTCTCTGATGCCCTTGCCACAGGTAGCAGGTGGGAGAGTTGGCCTTGATGGGGTCATGAGAGCAGGAGAGCTGGCCTAACCCTTACCTGCTGTAGTACTCTGGAGAACAGGCCCTGCACCATACCTGGGTAGCACAGTAGAACTGGCCCTCGATGTGGGGATTGCAGACCCAGAACCAGGGCTTTGAATTGGACCCCCAACATCTACTCCATGGATGAACTCTTAATCCTGGAGTGCATGAAGAGGACAGTTCTACAGACCCGAAAATACAGGATCCTCATGACACAGGGCAACAACAGGAAATCTGAAAGGAGTCCCAGTGAGGTTCTAGTATTGACAAAGTAGCAGAAGCCAGAGGCCTCATACCGGACCAAGTAGTAATTGTAATGAACATTTGTAAGCAAAAAAGTGTGGACTAAAGGGAATATTGTGGGACACATTGAGACACAATACAGCTTCCACAATGAGATTTTTTTTCTTCTGTTGGGAGAGGTTTCAAGGTGGAGGGGAGATGGGAGATGAGTGGGATCAGGGTGCATGGTATGAAATTCACACACACACACCAATAAAAAGTTAGTTACAAAAAAGAAAATCCATATTATCATTACACTTTCTCATACAGATAACACTATTTTTAGTTTACAGGAGTGAAGGCAAGTGGCAAGCCACTGCAACAACCCCTGCCCTCAACCTTTGATGATCTCCTTCTACGAAACAGTCCTCTTCCTGAGTCTGGCTTTTATCACTTAACATGAAGATCTCCAGATCAATCCGTTTTCCTAAATACGACACAATTTCTTTCTTTCTTTCTTTCTTTCTTTCTTTCTTTCTTTCTTTCTTTCTTTCTTTCCTTCCTTCCTTCCTTCTTTCCTTCCTTCCTTCCTTCCTTTCTTTCTTTCTTTCTTTTTCTTTCTTTCTTTTGAGTCAGGGTTTCTCTGTGTAGCACTGGCTACCCAGGAACTTGCTCTGGAGGCCATTCTGGCCTCCAACTCACAGAGATCCACCTGCCTCTGCCTTCTAAGTGCTGGGACTTGGAAGAGTGTGCTTGGTTTTCATTCTTTTTAACAGATCCCTACAACTCCACCCTGTATACATAGTTTCTTTCTACATTCACTAATGTATACTAACACTGCCTGGGACACTGGTGTGCTCTGGTCTGCACTATGCCAGCAATGGCGAACCCTTGTGTTAGACAATAAATGCCAATGACTATTTTCTGTATATTCATCATTACCTTCACTTGATAAACAGAAAAGTACCATTCTTTTTAAACTAAAGTTACATTTTTCTTGTTTTTGGAGATTGTTGTTGCTGGGATATTTCCTTCAAAATAATTCATTCAGAAAGCACATTTTCCTAACTTCCAGGTTAGTGTTTCAAAGTACCATGACTTGAGGTGGCTCACACTCTTAATCCCAGCACTCGGGAGGCAGAGGCAGGTGGATCTCTGTGAGTTCAAGGCCAGCCTGTCTACAGAGTAAGTTCTAGTACAGCCAGGGCTACAAAGAGAAACCCTGTCTCAGAACATATATGTATCTCAACACTCTTTCCTTCTTCACTGACCCCCAACTTCCTGTTCCCTTACCATATGTAATTTTGTTTATAATAATGTATTGCCAAATGATATATGTACACACTTGATTTTATAAATACACATACAGGAAAATGGTCCAACAACCAGATCAAAAACTGCATGCTACTGATATCCTCAATGGCTCATGAAATAGCCATTCTGATGTAAAGGCACAGCTTTCCCCGGCCTTGCACATCATATAAGTGACAGCATTCAGTGGAAGCTCTTTTTCTGTGGGGTCCCTTACTCTCAACATTGCCTCTGAGAAGTGCCACGGTGCTTGCTGTATGCCACTGTAGACTGCCCTGCTGCCCTGCCAAGGCCCTTCCCTTGGGTGGAATGCCCTGTATTGACAGGTTGGAGCTGTGACATCATCGATTTTGGTGATGCACACTATTTAGCTCATTTGTGTCTTGGCTGTTATGTAATCAGCACGGGGCAGAGACTTCTCTTCAGTTTTGTTCATGGCCTTGCGTTCCTAGTGCCTACACTAATGTTTGACACACAGGACATGTTCAGTGTTATTTGTTGAATGATTGAGTTGAGTCTGTTTTCCTTCTCTTGTTTCGTTATTGAAATAGCCAAGAGTCAATTCTTTCCTCTCTGCAAAGAACATAAAATCTCTATGTTTAGCTTTAAATACGCAGTATGGACTCTTTGGAAAGATACTAACTATTCAACATAGGAAAACTTTGACATAAATGGTACTTACCACCTAGTAGATACATAGTCAGTATATGGTGGCTGTGATCTTAATTCTCTTGCAAGTCCAAAATCAGCAATTTTTACCAGCTCTGGACCCATACAAAGCAAGTTTTCAGGTTTCATGTCCCTGTGAAAAAAGCCTGTGCAAGCAAGAGAGGAAAAACATGCCAAATCATCATGTTTTTTTTTCTTATCTTCATGTGACTTCTGCTTTATATAAATATAATCGAGCCCTTCTATTAGCAACATTGGGTTAGGAGAGGAAACAGTTTTTATGGAAGAACTACAGGGGTGTGGGAACTTGTTTTCAAAATAATTTAGGAGAAGGTTCATATGATACATAAGATCATTAAAAAATAACTGCCTATTGGGCTCAGTGGTTAAGAGCACTGGCTGCTCTTCCAGAGGACCCGGGTTCAATCCCTAGCACCCACAGGGCAGCTCACAATTGTCTGTAACTCCAGTTTCAGAGGATCCTGTAACACCCTCACATAGACATACACATGCAAGAAAAACATCAATACACATGGAAATAAAAATAAATTTAAAAAATATTTTTAAAAACAACTGCCCATTTGACTCGTATTTTTAATTTGTGACTTCAGTAGATGTATACGATATAATGACACTCTGTGACTGTCTCCTAGAATTTCTACAACCTTATGAAATTTGGATGTATTGTTATCACTACGATGTAGCAGACAAGAAGGAAGAGGTGCAGATAGAAGCTTGGCCCTGGCTTCTTGATTCAGTGCGAGTCAGTGTAGCTGGTCTCATTACTGCTGTTACACTGCGGCTTAACACAAGATTTCCTGAGTTTAATCACATATTTTAAAAAGTCCATCGAATGAAAGAGCTCTATACATTTTAACTAATCTCATTTATTTAACAGTTCACTTTTCCCTGGTGGCTAAGTCTTTGAAAAACCCAATAATGAAAATGCTCATTATTACCGACTCAATATCTAAAGTAGATGGTCAGTTAGAGATGCTGATGTGCAGCCCAGAGGAAATGGGGCAGGAAAAAGGAAACCATGAGGGCTTTCCTTACAAGTCAGCTTTTAGGTGAGCTTAGGCATTGGGTTCTGAAGACCCCACTAGGGAGAACTGTGGTTAGTACCAAAGGTATCCTGCGGAGGCTTGAGACCCGGCTCTCTGAGTGTCAACATTTTTAACCATTGCCTATTTAGGTTCCAAGTGCAGCAATGCCACAACATAAGCAGAACAGTAGAAGGACGTAGAAAAAAAAAATCAGCCACAACCTGAAATCGCAACATGAACGTTGGCATACCCAGGGTTTCTCCCAACATCGATGGGGTCCCCTGCAGCTGAGCAGCATGCATGGTAACGCCAGCCCTTCTGGTCTCTGTGCAGTGGTGCACCAAATGAAACTGGTTACTTTTGACTTATGTCTAAAAGACAATTTGCTCCCTAACCTGCCAAACCCTAAGAGAGACTTTTGTTTTTTTAAAGTTTCTCTGACTGAGTTTGAGAGAGAGGTGTGAGGAAGGAGTCTGATGATCAAACTTCTAAAATACCTGTTATACATAATAGATATCTATGTACAATTATAAAAAATTATAGATATCTGAACATATAAAATATAAGTTTAGATGACAGTCAGGCATAACTCGGCAGAAGACACCTTATTCCTATGTGTGGTCTTGATAAAACTCTATGCAGATAGGAAAATGAGGCAACAAAGAAACTTACCATGTTTATGGATAAATGCCAGCCCCTGCAGTATTTGATACATAATATTTCTGATGACTGACTCAGGGAATAGTTTATTTCTGGAAGAAATGAATACTCTGTTAACCAACCAAAACTGAACAAGGCTGATACTCCTGTTGCCTTGTACCCTCTATGATTATAGTGCTAAATATCATAGGTTTAAAATGTGAAAATAGCAATTTTTTGTTTTGTTTTGATGTTTCAGAAAACCTCACATCCAACAGCAAATGTCTTATACAAATATTCAAGAGTTAAAATCTAAATCGTCCAAATAAGAGCAAAATACCCTGGGAAAACTACCAGTGTCGATAAACAGCAATGTAGACTTTGAGAATTAGGACCTGCATGTTTTAGGTCCCTGTTGTTTGGAGATAGGGGTCTTGGTGTATAGCTCAGACTGGCCTTGAACTTACCATCCTCTTGCCTCAACCTCCCCAGTGTTGGGATTACAAGCTGTACTACTGTGTCTCACCATGCTTCAGTTTTATACTGCATATTGGTACCATCCAATAAAAACAGAGTTAAGAGCTAGATGTGACAGCCATGCTTAATTTTTCTAGCAATTACATTTAACAAAGAACAAACAAAACAGGAACCATTAAACATACTTAAAAATTTTATTTTGACTATCAAAAACATGCATAAAATATAAAATATATAAAAATATGCATATAATGTGATATTTCCATGCATGTATATGCTATATAATGTTTAGAGAGGGGTAAGTATTTATGTTTCAAATACTTATTATTTCAGTTACGGTAAAAACTTCAAAACCCTTTCTTTTACATTTCAAACAATGAAATTTCTAATTCTTACCTACAGTCATCTATAATTACACCACAGAAACTCCAGAGCTTTTTACTTCTTAGAACACATTTAGTGATCTTTCTCCATCTCTATCTTTCCACTTAGCTTAAAAAGGGCATTTATTTCATCATACAATCAATACAAAGTTGCTGTTGTTGCTGCTGCTGCTATTCTTAGTATTGTGAGACCTGGTCTCATGCAGTCCAGGCTATCCTTAAAGATGCTACATAGCTGATGACTGCTCTGTCTTCTGGTCTTCCTTCCTCCATGTCCCAAGTGCTGGGACTACAGGTGTGACTCTACCGTGTCTGGCTAACATAAAAATTATTAGTAATTTCTATACTAAGTTTCCAAAATTTGGTATATAATTTGTTTTGCATTTAGCACAGTTCCATGTAATCATTTTAAGGGCTTGAAAGTTACATGAGACCAGTGGCTACTACCTTAGATGTGGTATTTAGATAATGCTCATGGTAAGGCTCCAGAGAGGATTAAATTAAAGGTGTAAATGATTTTGAATGATTCCCTTCATTCAAAAAGGGAGGGATGGTGGGAAGTTTATATGATGTCTTTATGTTGGTTGCTAAGGAATTGCAGTTGATGGGTGGTAGCTGGGTCATAGCTTGGTTTTCACTGTCAAATGCTACCACTTGATGAAATAACAGTATCAATTCATATAAATCTGCATCTTCAAGATATAAATCAGCATATCATTAAGTATGATGCACTGAAAGGCTCCAAGGAACTGATGGGGGAAAATACAGTTTTCCTAGAATAAATACGTACCTGTCTTTCATTAGCTGATAGAGGTTTTCTTTCATATATTCAAATATAAAATAAAGATGGTCATTTTCTCTGATAACTTCTTTTAGTTTAATCACATTGGCATGATTGAGTTTCTTCAAGGACTGTAAAACAGGAAGGCAGCACAATTCTTTTTTTTTTTTAAATAATTTATTTTTTATTTCTTCAAGTTACATCTCAATCACAATCCCCTCCCTACTCCCCCCTCCAGTCCCACCCTTCCACCCTCCTCCCCCTCAGCCCCACCATCCTCTTCCCTTCTTTTTTTTTTTTTTTAGTTTAAGGTATTTATTTTTCCCCCCAACAGCTCTCCCTTTCAGTCCAAATAATGGTTCTTTTTCTTATAACTATAAATACAATACAAAACAACAGAAATAAATAGGCCACGATTATAAGAGTTATATGGCTTAGCATACATTCCCAATGTCCAGTCCATATGTATTTGGCCCCTGACTTTAACATTCTACTATCTAACCATCTCCATGAGTTTAAAGTTCTATATCTAACTGGCAGCACAATTCTTAAAGTCGATTTGTAGAGGTTGACAAGACCTTAATCATGCGGCTTAGTTATCTAAGGTAACTGCCCATTTATTTTAGAGTCATTAATAAATTACATGTTAGTTAATATCTACATAATTTTAAAAGATCTTGGAGCATTAATTTAAAGCAAACATTAAATGATTTAAGCAATGAGTATTGAGTGAAAATAGCAACCAAGCCAACAATGGCTTCCTCGAATTTTAGCTGGCCACTCTCCCTCTTTGTTGTCTAAAGAAGGTCTAGCTTTTTCTTTCAGACTCCATGCAAAGTATCTAAACACTCATCCAAGATACACAGAATAAGACACAAGAAAACAATATGTCATGATATAAAAAGTTGACTTTACTTTGAGAGAGAGAGTTTTAAAGTCATCTTTAAGTAGAAGGAGGCCTGGTTGTTTTCTGTTCCACACTAACATGGGGGCAAGGAGGAGTGGGAAGGACTTCAGGAATGTAAAGGAAAAAGATGGATGCAATTATCTTTAGGATGCATTTGTGCAAGAGTCTAGAACAGTGGTTCTCAACCGGTGGGTCATGACCTCTTTTGGGAGTAGCATATTAGATACCTTATATATTAGATATTTACATTATGATTCCAAACAGTAGCCAAATTACAGTTATGAAGTAGCCACAAAAATAATGTGATGGTTGGGGCCTTGGCCTCTTTACCTTAACTTCTCGCAAGTTCATACACTCATCCCAAGAATAGAACTTTCTCTTCATCCTGAAATAAACCAGAGAACATTTAGCGGTCAGGACTAGAGGCTCCACTTTTGCCCCTTCTGGTGTACTTGATTATGGCTTCACTTTGGGTGACTCTTCCTCCCCAGAAGAAACTCCCCTCCTTTCTGTACCAGCTCATGGTGCCAGGTCTGGGCTCAGGTGTGCCATGTCTGGCCCACCATTCTGCTTCGGCACAAGCATGCTGCCCCAGAGCTCTCTTTCTGAGTGAGTTCTTAACCATTTCTAGAGAGCTTAATTGTGATTTTCCCTTGCACATTTCCTTTCTTTCTGTAATTTAAAAAAATAAACACAAACACTACACTTATTGGAGGTGGGGTAGGGTGAGAATTGCAAAATTTGGTAGAAAATTCAGTGAAGGATTTGATCTGACAACTTTTACATGATTCCTTCAGCTTTGGGTAAGAGGCTATAAAATAATTTAAATTGGGGAAAGAGACAAAAACAAAACAAATCCACGAGTGGCACAGATTTGGAAAGAGTAGTCTTTCCTTTTCTTTGTGGGGTTAGGGGGGTGGAGAGGGGAGGCATACTCTCATATTTGCCCTTTTACTTACCCCCCATCCATTAGAGACAGCAGAACCCTGTTTAGCATAATAAAGTAATTCTACTACCCACACAACAGATGGATTCTTTTTTTTCTTTTTTAGATTGTATTTTATGTGAATGGATTTTTTTTTGTCATCAAAAGAAACAGGAGACAAGAACAACTATGTTCTAGGCATGGAGGTGTACACCAGCACTCAGGGGGACAGAGGCAGGCAGATCTCTGTGAGTTTGAGGCCAGCCTGGTCTACATAGTGACTTCCAGACAGCCAGGGCTACATAGTGAGACCTTGTTACAAGACAAAACAGCCCTCCCTCAAACCAAACCAAACCACCCAACTATGTCCATGGTAGTATTTGGTATGACACTGTGATGTTTAGTCTATGCAGACACACACACCTGCTCACAAACACAGAGGAAACATTCATATAGCATAGTTAATTGTTGTGATCTTACTATATAATTAGTATATATGTGCTCATGACAAAATGGAAACAAGACAGACATATTACTAACAGATCTACAAGTCGCAACATAAATGGCAGGGTGTGGAAGTTTAGTCTCTGAGCAGAGGCTAATAATGCCAGCCAACTGTCACAGAAGGCTTCCTATACAACAGCGGTTCTCAACCTTCCTGATGCTACAACCCTTTAACACACTTCCTCATGTTGTGGTGACCACCAACCACAAAATTATTCTTGTTGCTACTTCATAACTATAGTTTTGCTACTGTTATGAACTGTAATATAAATATCTGATATGGAATGGAAAATAAATAGTTCATTATGAGATGGATTGTGTTTCCTCACTCCCAAATTCTTATGCTGAAGTCCTAATTCCTAACCCCTCAAATTGTGACCATATTTAGAAATATGATTTCAGTTTTATTTATTTGAGTTCTTTGCTGTTATTGTCTTGAGACAGACTTTCCCTATGTAGCTCAGCCTAGCTCTGAACTCATGATTCATGTCTCATTCTTTCATGACCATCCCCTGTGCTCATCTGAGAAAGTCTCTGAGAGGTAAGTAACATGCAGTAGAATCTTTAAGAGAGAACCTACCCTGTACATCCATATCAGAAAGGAGAGCATCACACACACACACACACACACACACACATACACACACACATACACACACACACACACACACACACACACACACACACACA
>CAJQZJ010004381.1:17031350-17041748 GCA_907164525.1 Lophiomys imhausi | reverse complement strand
ACACACACACACACACACACACACACACACACACACACAGAGAGAGAGAGAGAGAGAGAGAGAGAGAGAGAGAGGAGAGAAAGGAGAGAGGGAGGGGAGAGACAGACAGACAGAGACAGAGAAGAGCATGGCACACACACAGACACACAAGACATGAGAGAGAGAGACAGAGAAAGAGAGAGAGACAGACAGACAGACAGAGACAGAGAGAGAAGAGCACTGTACACACACAGAGGGAAGAGCATATGGACACAGAGACTACAAGCTACAGGCAAAAGGGAGAAGCATCAGAGGCCAGCCCTGTTGACACTCTGAACTTGGATTCATTGTCTTCAGAAATAAATGCTGTTTAAGCCACACAGGCTGCCAGGTAGCCACATCAAACTGAAATAGTGAATTACTTTGAGAGAGGATTCTCTAGCCCATTTAAACTTCTGACAATTATTGCCCTGGTTCATTTCTGGGTTACTTCATGAGACTTCAACTCACCACCTCATAGCCACTTTTTAATTCCTGATGCACTAAAACAAGTGTGGATTAGGACATCCTAGTCTCATTTTAAACTATCAAACTTCAGCATTTTTGTTATGTAGCAATAAATATAATAAATCAAATAATAAATAATAGTTGATTTTATTTATTTCCATTTATACTCAGGAAAATAGCATATCCCTGTTGCAGGATGTTTGATCACACTGTGAACCCCAAGATTGTGTTGTCTACTGGATAAGCCTGTTTCTAGATGTGATGTGGCTCAGTTCTAGCACATACCTTTAATCCAAGAGCTTTCTGATTGAATATTGCAAACAGGATTAAATAAAGTCAACCATAATAGGTCAAGAGGCAGAGCAAGTGACCAGTTGACAGGAAGTGAGCATAGGATTATTAAGAAAAAAAACCAGAGAGTTAAGAGAAAGTCAGGAGGACGGACAGAGAGACGCACAGGAAGTAGAGGGGAGGAACATTCAGTTTGAGGTGGTTTTGAGATGGGCATGGGAGAAGGAAATTCCTTCTGGGATGTTGGCTGAGGAGAAAGGTCAGCTGGGTGCTTTTTCCATCTCTCTGAGCTAGCAGGCTTTCACCCCAACATCTGGCTCCCAAATATTCATGGGTTAAATGGAATGATTCATATTTTGTTAAAAATAAGATATCCCTTTCAGAACTCCATTTGACAAGTCCAACCTTATCTTGAAGTCAATTGTTTTAAAGAAACAGTGAGTTCTGGTCTGTTGGCCATGTTTAAACTTAAACATTCACTACCTCCAGTTTTACACCAAATGCTTCAGGCATAAAATGCAGAGCTCTCAGACTTACTTGGCTTGTTAATGTAATACGAACTTTTCCTTCACATAAGTACATTCCTGTTTGGTAATTTTATTTTTTATAAAACAGTGTTCCTCAATAGTCGAGCTACCTTGTGGTCTGGGCTGAACATCTCTCCCTGAAGCTGCAGGTTCCCAAGCAAGCACAGGAGAACAAAAACCCAAGGTTTACACCAGCCCCGCGGTGCGGCGAGCACACACCTTTTGATTGCCACCAGCTCCCCAGATTCGTTGCTCCTTCCCATAAGCACACTTCCATACGTGCCATCCCCCAGCTGCCTCATGGTTGTGTATCGGTTCATCTTGGGGAAAGGTAATGTGGCAGCGGCTGTTGGTGGAGATGTCTTCTTTGTTGACTAGAAATCTAGATACTTCTTTACTTGGGGTCCTTTTCCTTCTGGTTGCTACACTGGTGACTGGCTTGTCATCATTCGATACGGCTCTTCCTTGAGATTAGGTAGGGCTCATGAGATACAGCAATAAGGCCTCTGGCAAAGAGACACTGCATCCATCCCTACGGACACCCTGTGGAAACACCAAACCGAAAATGTTTCCATCACTGAGTCCCTACAACACATTTACTAGCAACCTAGATGGAGAAAAATTAGAGCCAATAGAAAGACCATAGTCACAAGTCATTTGTGATGCATGGAAAGAAATCAACATATAACGCTCACAGGCAGCTTGATGCATCCTTGTCCCTGCACTGGGCAGTCTGGCCATGATTGTTCAGGGTGGACTTGGTGCTTTGTGTGACTCTCTTTTTACTGACTATGACCTATGTTATTCCAAAGGAGACTGGGAAAATCAGACATCTAAACCATATCCATTCTTTGAAGCAATTTTTGAGTTATTTAGTTTAGTATGCTGAATCTAAATTGTATTATTTATTTAAAAAGTCCCAGTAGACTATAACTGTCCAAATTAGGTAAATATAAGACAAGCTATGGAGAGAATAGTAATAGAAAGCATCTTTTGACTTCATTTAAATAATATGCCACGATCTTTTACATTAAATGGAGAAAAAATGTTAAGTCTAATTATGAATACATTCACACAAAAAAATAAAAAATCCAAACCCTATTTACACACATATATGTGAGGCAAGCAACCAGAGAGGACAGTTTAGCTTGGCACTCTATTTGGCTGTGGGTTGTACCACACACACCCTTTTGTAATAATGCACTCAGCAGCCCAGTTCCTTCTCCTGCACATACTACGCACACACATCCCTTTTCAAATAATGCACCCCATAACATCAGAACCCACTTGAGCTCCTACCTGCACCAGGCCACATGCACTCTCTTCTCTGAACAACTGTGTTGATTTCTCCACCTCTTGTAAGGGCCAAATTTAACAGTTTCTGTCTAACTATAGTCCCAACACATATTGGGCACAAAGAATAGAAAGGCTGATATGGTCTGAAGTGGTGCACAGTGATGCAAAACTGTGTCCTCAAGTGAACTTTTAGGTGACTCCACCACTTACCATCTTATATCTATGCATAATTGGGCACGCATGTGATTAAAATAAGAAACATTATGGGGAAGGGCAGGCAAAATACACAAAAATGAATACATGATCCAATCCACCAATCAAAATTGAGAGTCCTGCAAATGTTGCCCTTAGTAACCAGCTCCTCCTTCTCCTGAGCCTCAGCAATTCGAGCCCTTGAGCAATCCCACTCATGTGACTCATGTCAGCCTTGATGGCCGATCCCTCTCTGATCTCAGCAAAGTGATCTCACTGTGTTTGCAAATCTGTGTGAGCCCTTACTTTCAATTCATTGGATAAGAAGCAAAGAACCAGGAAACACCCAGCCTAGGCCCCAACCACCAACTGCATGTGTATGTGTATATGTGGACAAGCATGTGTTTGTTTGGGAATATGGGTGAGGAAACACCCAGCCTAGGCCCCAACCACCAACTGCATGTGTTTGTGTATATGTGGACAAGCATGTGTTTGTTTGGGAATATGGGTGAGGAAACACCCAGCCTAGGCCCCAACCACCAACTGCATGTGTTTGTGTATATGTGGACAAACATGTGTTTGTTTGGGAATATGGGTGATCACATTGGATGGTTTAAGAGACACATTTGTAGAACTGTAGAGAGCTGTAGCTCACTAACTTACTGAGTCTGAGGACTGAGGGTTGGGGCTGGAGACGCAGCTTGATTGGCAGAGTGCCTTCCTAGCACACAGCACTCTGGGATGGGTCCCCAGTACTAGCTGGCAGCAGGTACCTGGAATCTCAGCACTCAGGAAATGGAAACAAGAGGATCAGAAATTCGATGTTATTTTTCACTATACAGCAAGTTTGAGGACAGTCTGGAACATGAAACTCTCTGTCTCCAAACAAATAAAACAAAAAGGCTAAGGCTTGAATATTCATCTGACTTCCAAACTCCTGCATAACATTTTTTTGATGGACTAGAACTCAATCCATGTAATTAAAATAAGGGTAGTTCAGCTCTAAAATGCTACGAGACTACGAATATATATCTTTAAAATTATTTATTATGGGTTGAAAGACAACTTAGTATGTACAGTGATTGTTGCCAAGCCTGATGGCCTGAGTTCAATCCCCGGGACCCATATTAGTGGACGAAAAGAAATGATTCCCACAAGGTATGCCCCCCCCATACACACACACACACACACACACACACACACACACACACACACACACTCAATAAAACTATTTATTTGTGGCACAGAGCATTGAACTCAGGCCCTTGCACATGCAGGCAAACACTCTACAACTGATCTACAGCCTTGGCCCTGAGTATGTATTTTCAAAAACTTTAAACCTCTCTCACTAACAGATCAGATTCATAATTGTTATAGCAAAAAGAAAAAAGGAAAGAAAGAAAGGTGACTGCTCACTGACACACACACTCTTGCAACTGAGAGCAGGGCAAAACAACTAACAGAAAGCTTGGCTGGATTACTGTTATTACTGTTTTTCTTGAAATTTCTTCAAGATCACAATTACTCTTTGTCCTCATGACACATGTGACTGCCATTAAGATGACAAGGTTAAGGTAAATAAATGATCTGTGTTATCCTGATGCAGAGTCTTGATGCTTCCACATCCTCTGACCAGTGACAGCCGGGTAAGCTAGGCAGTGGATGGGCCACCTCTGGGCTCTTCCTCAGGAGACAATGCTCTATTGAACTGCTGACACAGTGCGCCAAAGTAGACCCAGTCAACAGAAATCCCTGCTTATTTCTTTGCACAATAAAAACCCCAGGAAACTTTCTGGAAAGGAACTCAATTATTTGAGACTTTCTATCTTCCAGGTGTTCAAGTCACAGAAATAGAGCAGTGAAAAATGTCCCTGAAAGATATTACATCCTTCATCGATGGCAATTGCTTTTCTCTGAGTGACTGCTAATCTGCACTGAAACTAGTATATAGCCTGTGGCTTACCCAAGAAATAGAATTAACCCAGAGCAGTAGAGTCCAGTTCTGCACTTCCTGATCAGAATCTGACAGTGGCAGAAGAGTGTTCACACTCCTTGGTCCAACTTGGTCATGTGACTTGTTCTGGCCAATAGACTATGAACAGAAGCAGTAGTGGTCAGGAATGTGCCATATGCCATCAGGCTGCTGTTAGGCCTGGGTTCTGGGATGAAGAAGATAAGTAGAATGGGGACAGTGTAGGGCCAAGTGCAGCTAGTCAGGGATGGGAGAGAGAAACAGAGCTTTGCGGTTGCATCATTTGTCACCAGAGCCATGGTGACAACAAATAATCCAGGATCACTAGTGGCTTTTACTACTTTGACTAAAAAGGTCATGTAACTAGCAGATGGGCTAATACACCACTATGGAAGAACCGTCCTTCCAGGAAAGATAATGTAATTGGTGATAAACATGAAATGAGCAAATACATCAAGGAAAAAGCAACTGTGGAAGCAGTGCTAAGCCAAGTAACCTAGAAGCAGGTAAGCACATCACCAGCTCCAATTATCTCTGCTTCTTATCTCTGAAAGTCACTATCTAGATCAGGCTGGCCTCAGACTTATGGAAGTCCTCTTGCCTGTGCCTCCTGACCACTGGGATTATAGTGTGTACTCCCAACTCCAGCTATTATGACCTTTCTAAAAACAACTGTACACAGCCCTTAGCTAACTTTACAGAGAACTGCCATGCAGGTCTCCCAGTAGTTCTGTAATGCAGGTGGGGCACTTGTTAAGTCCAGAAAACCTGAATACCTTTTGCTACATCCCAGGGAGAGCTGACCTAAGAACAACAGGCACCCCACTCACCATGTACAAAACTCTGAATGACAGTGTGCACCATACTCACAGAGAGCTAAGACCGCAGATTCTCCTCTTCTGAGCTTTTCACTCCACTCCACCTTACGATCTGAGTGCTCTCTCCAAACACACATGCGGAGTGCACACGCAGACCTCTTGTTCTGAAATGTCTAAGGTTAGTGTACATATATAATGTACATCCATAGTGAAGATGCACTCCATACTTCAGCAAGTCCTATTCCAATGCTCTCTGCTGAGTCAATCCTGACCTGTAGTAGCACCTCCCCTCCTCAGTTCAGAATCCAGGGGATGGTCACTTGCTGCATTTACTGCTCATGTGGTTAGAGAGCTTTCAAATAACGGATTTGAAGTTCTCCACAAAGTAACTGCTCTCAGATGTGTGGTGACCGCCCTTGAGTTTTTTCATTAGAACAACTGGAATTTACTTTAAAATACTATTTGCAAAAATCAATTCAGAAACTGAGTTGCTTTATATCACACTTTCAAAAATTTCAAAACTACAGAAATGCATTCAAACAATCCAAGAGGCAGAGTGTAGCTCCAGACCAGGTGCTCTCCTAAGAATGTGTGGGACCAGAAGTGATTTTAGGTTTTAAATGTTTCAGGACTTTGGAATATTTTCATATTTACATGTTGAGGTAGCTTAAGGATGGCACCCAATTCTAAACCTGAAATCCATGAATGTTTTATGGACACCTTCAACACACGGTTTGAAGGTAATGTCATATGATCTTTTAGTGAACTTGTGGTTAGTGTGTGACCTGTCACATGAAGTAAAGTGTGCAATTTTCTATTTTGGGCTTACAGCATAACACAAAAACTGTTAGGTTTTGCAATATGACGGACTTCCTATTTCTAGATTAGTTGCTCAACTTATATTTACTAAGTAGTCAAATGAGAACAGTATTGACATAAATATATCTAGCAAAAGTTCACTAACACGTACGTGAAACTCTTGACAGAGTATGGCATTCAGACATTTTCATATTTTACAAAAGCAAATATGGTGGTCATATCAATGTCACCGATGCCTTCAAGTAGCATCTTCATGTACCTGTAGACAAATATATAGAAAGTTCAAAAAGCAAACCAGATGAAGAGCGGAAGGGCTCGTGTTATTCAGTTCCTATTGTTACAAATGAATTTATACGTTATTTTTAAATTTTCATTTTTCCAGAGCTCTTTGGGCTTCAAAACCACAGATCTGCATGCATTAGGATGGTTTTGGAAGACTCTGCGGCTCCAGTAGGTCTTGGTATCATAACTGTAATTGGACAGAACAAGGCCCAGCCTAACTGTATGCTGGGGTAGCAAGGGTGCTCACTGGTTTCCTCCTTTGTTCTACTTTCATTGTGCATTTCAAAGAACTGTTTTTCAACACCTGTCTCTTCACCATTCCTGGCTTTTAGATGTCTTTCACTGTGCCAGAGACTTTATGTTTAGTCCCCAAACAGTACCATTACAAGACAGCTTCCTTTAAAATGTCCCTCACAGTTCAGCCCTTCATTCCAGGGTTAGTTTCCTCCTTCCATGAAAGTGAATGTCCCACTTTCACTTTCATGAAAACTCAGAGATGTTTCTCTCTGACATGCAGTGACTGAGGCCCAACAAGGGTGTGCCCTAGCTGTCAAAGTCCCCAAGGCTTCCCAAGGCAGGCTTTCTAAGCTTTCTCAACATTCACAAATACATGCACTATAGCAAAACTACACGGTCCCCTCTTTTCAGGAATGTATTTGGAATGCTGTGAGGCTTTTAGATCATGGGGAATGTCTATAAATTTAACACTTCTCCTTCTTCAGATAATAAACATTTCCTTCAAAGACTCATGGAAGCAGTTAGGTTGTGTAACTCCATGGCAAGACCTTGTATTTGTATTGGTGTTTATATTTAGGGTTCCTTCATATTCCTCAGCTTATGCCTAGGCAGAAGGTCTCAAGGAATGCCAGAAAATGGCTTCTGGTTTGTGTGAAAAAAAAAATGACAGTTTTCCTAAATGGTTTTTATGCTTTACATGGGTACCAATGAAAATATCAAGATGTCAATGTAGGAAAAAAATTACTGTAGAATCTACATCTAACTTGTAGATTAAAAAAAAAAGATGTATTTACTTGTGTATTTGAGGTATAAGGGTGTTTTTTCTGCATGTACTTCTGCATACCAGAAGAAGGCATTGGATTCCATGGGACCTATAGTTATAGATGCTGTGAACTGCCATGTGGGTGCTAGCATTTGAACTCAGGACTTCTGGAAGAGCAGCTAGTGTTCTTAACTGCTGAGCCATCTCTCCAGCCCTGATGGTTTGTAACTGAAATGCATTTCTCTTAATTTTCCCTTTTCCTGCATGAGCAAGGACAACTCTGAAAGGTGTTTTGGGGATGCTTGTTCTGTTTTGTGCCATGTATTCATGATGTAATAACCCACAGACTAAAATAACATTTGTTTCCATCCCAGTTACTTTTGCAGTTGATCACAATACTTCAGATTGCTACCCTGTCTTTCCTGCTACCCCTGCTTGGGGGCACACAGTGGTCTTTTTTTTTTCTTTTTTATATAATTTATTTTTTATTTCTTCCAGTTACCACAGTGGTCTTTTGAGGAAATCAGTCTTCAGAGAGAGGTTTATTGATCTTTTATTGTTAAGTAACAACATTGAGCATCTATTTAGGCAGAACACTGTATCACAGCATTCCTCCCGTTACTAAGAATTTAAAACAAACCCACCGGGAAGTAAGTGAACTGTTTATGATCAAACAGAGCTTCAAGGATGGAATCAGTTTGATCCTCAAGTTATGCTTCAAAGTCTTTGGTTTCAGAGTGTGATGTCCAACTTATAACCTCCATTCTTTGGCTTTATAGTTGCTGCACTTCATAAAGAAACCATCTCCTTTGTTCCAAAGCTACACAGCCTCTGTACACAGCACAACCATAAGACTCCTAGCCCCGTTCTTCTCCTTGAAATATCAACATACAGGGACCTAAGGCTGGCTGTTAGTGGACAGGGAGCCTGTGGTGCCAGCCACTCTACCCTGAAAACTGGAGTTGCACCAAGACCATCCTGATTTCTGGAAAGATACTAAAAAGGTCCTTGAAGCAGTGAAGAGAAAGAAAGTTTGAGACACTAGGATCTGAAGGTTAAGGCAGAAAAAGTCTACATGAATAATGTCATTGGGGCTGGAGCAACGGTTCAGCAGTTAAGAACACTTGTAGCTCTTGAAGAGGACCCAGATTTGATTCCCAACACCCACATATCAGTTCATAACTCCAGTTATGGGATGCATACAACACTCAGACATACATGCAAGCAAATCACTCATACACATAAGATAAAATAAGTAAATCTTAAAAATAAGTTTTAAAATAGACCTCAGAAGTATACTGGTGAGAGGACTAGAGACGTTGACTCAGTGAGTAAGGGCAACTGTCGTAAAAGCATGGGGATCGATCTGAATTTGGACACCCTGCACCCACTGGGTGTGGTCACATGTGCCTGCAAACCCACGGCTTTGGGGAGCAGAGACAGGAGGATTATGCTGACTACCAGCATTGTCCAGATTCAGTTGAGAGACTCTGTCTTACATGGAGAGTGATAAAGCAGGCACCTGTCGTTTTTCCTCTGGCCTCTGTGCACACACAGAGATGTGTGATAACTGCATCCTTTAACTCAATTCCTTTCCCGATAATAGCTAATGGGGCACAAAGCATTGAGAGCATGCAGGGGAAGGGTCATGGAGGTGGCCCTGAGAAAGGACACATTGCTTTAGAAGGGAATATACAAGGGAATAGTGATGAGCAAAGATGTAGGGGCTGAGGGTGGGCTTGGGGCAGAATACGGGAGGTAGAAACGGAAGGTAAGAAGATACCTGAATAGGCAGTAAAAACCACTTTGCATCCACTTCACAGCCTGGAAGACAGGCTGACTGCTCCTCGTCCTCCCATTATTGAGACCATCAACCACCACCGTCATCCTCTTGAAGTGGAGGGTCATCCTGCCTGCCTGTGCCCAGTACTCACAGTAAACAATGACTCTCTACATTGCTCTGGAAGCTGAACTATTTTTGACAAGGCTATTCTGGAAACTTCATTTCTTTTCTTTCTTTCTTTTTTTTTGTTTTTTTGAGACAGGGTTTCTCTGTGTAGTCATGGCTGTCCTGGACTCACTTTGTAGACCAGGCTGACCTTGACCTTGAACTCACAGAAATCCGCCTGCCTCTGCCTCCCTAGTGCTGGGATTAAAGGCATGTGCCACCACGCCCAGCAATTACAGATAGCTATGAACTGCCATGTGGGCACTAGGATTTGAATCTGGGTCCTTTGGAAGAACAGTGTTCTTAACTGGTGAGCCATCTCTCCAGCCCCAAAACTTCATTTCTTAAACCAAACTAACAATGGAATCAACAATGGAAACAAAAGTTCTATTTTTAGGACACTAGTAATGGTTATCCTTGAACTTAAGAAATAGTCAACAGGGTCACAGCCATGTCCCAGTGGTGTGTTTGGGATGAAATGGACTGTCACTGGATATTTAAAAGGTCAGATTCATGAAGATCGGTTAATTTAAAAACTTCCTCTTTAGGTAAAACATGCTTGTTTCTTATGCTTCCTAACAAAAGCTCTCAAAAGGCTTCTCCTTAGCCATATTAACTATAAAATAAACAGCTTTTCAGGGTTGGGAGGTATTTCTTTTTCTTTGTACCCTCTAAAGATATACGGACAATGACTCAATAGAAGGCACAGATGTGAAGGTCGTGTGTGTGTGTGTGTGTGTGTGTGTGTGTGTGTGTGTGTGTGTGTG
>CAJQZJ010004381.1:17013111-17031340 GCA_907164525.1 Lophiomys imhausi | reverse complement strand
GTGTGTGTGTGTGTGTGTGTGTGTGTGTGTGTGTGTGTGTGTGTGTGTGTGTAGGCTAGAGATCAGCCTCTGCTGTCCTTCAGGATGCTGCCCACTTTGAGACAAGGTCTCTCATTTGTTGAGGGCTTGCCAATTTGGCTACACTAGATGACTACTAAGATTCATCTGTCTTTGCCTTTGAAACTGCAAGTGTGTACACCACCACGTCTGTCTGGTTTGTGTTTTTCACATGAATTCTGTAGACTGAACTCAGGCCCTCACGCTTGTGTGGGGTGGGACAAGCACATTCCCATTCTTGGAGATAGAAATCACTATTCCTATGAAGCTCCTCACTGACTGCATATCAATAACTACTTTTACCAGCATAGCATAGCAAGGACTTGAACTGATTACTATTCAAAAGCACAACCACTGCCCATAGGTCTCCGCCTCACATATAGTAGCATTGCTGTAAATCTATGAATGTTAACAGACCCGTTAAAGACTTAGAATTTTCAACAGTTCAGCTGTAACACTTGTTGACTCACCTGCAGATTAAACAAATATTTCATGCTGACCTTAAAGAGGGCAATCATTTAGAGTCTCCACCACAGAACCTTAATATTCACTCTCCCTTATTTACTTTGATCAAACTGCACAATTACTGCTTAAATGCAAGTTACTGTAAATTCTCAACTAGCTAGTAAGGGATTTAAATAAGATTAAAAAGGATTAGTGTGGAGGGCAGATGGAGGGTAAAATGTGCCTGCCAATCTCCCAACAGATAAGGTTTGGGTATGTCTTAGAAGAACACACTATCATAACATTTCAAAGCAGTCATTAACTTTGTAAACAAAACTGTAGCATTTTAAGAATTGCTGCACCAACTAAAAACAAAACAAAATACTAGTTTTTCATACTAGTCAAGTGGCAGACAAATTTACAGAAATCAAAAGAGAGATTATTGTAATGGGAAAAGAAAGATTCCTCCCTCCCCCTCTCTCCTACCCCTCTCCAGACTGGACCTCATGTAGCCCAGGGTAGCCTTGAGTTGGGCGCCTGGTAGCTCGTGATAGCTTTGGTCTGCCTGACTTCACCTTAAGTCTTAGGACAGCCCAAGAACCACATCAGGCAGGAAAAGTTTCTGCCTCAGGTTGTAAAACCACAGTTAGCTCTGTGCTATTAATTTTATTATTGTTATTAATTTTTAAACACAGCATGGAGAGATCTGAGAACAGCCTGCCCAAGGTTCAGTTCTGTGGAGAGGGTAGGTGGTGAGGGGAAAAGTCTCCCTACCCCATCACTGTCTGTAGGTTGAAAGTAACTTCTGTTCCCACCATTACTTTTACCCCATTAGTTGTTTTTCTGATTAAATAACCTCTACGAGAATCCTTTACCATTGCAACAAATGACATAACGACAACAGATGACATAAACTCCTTTCCCAGTGCTCCACAGCGATGCCTAAATTAAAGGCCCAGCCACAGTAAAGAGCCAGTCTTTGGGACACTCTGATCCTCCAGGAGCAGATGTCACGGGGGTTGGGGACAGGGGACTCTGACGGGGGTGGGGTGGGGTCTGTCTTCAGTGCTTGGAGAGGATAGCTAGGCCGCCTCTCTGTGCCTAGTCTCAGCAGCTTTCACCTGCGCCCAACCTGGAACGCACCAAGGAGGACTGGAGTTGGATCTTTTCTTTCACCTCCTTCTATCTCCACTTTATGAGATCGGAACTCAGTTAGGCCCCCCCCCCCCCCCCCCCCCCCGTCCCGCTCTTCACTTCTAGCACTTTCCAAGCACCCAAGCATCCTGAGGATGTGTAGGGGAACCCAGGACACCAGCTCAGGCGAGGAGTCCCTCCACAGAGATGTTGAGGGAGGACAGCGCCAAGTCCAAATTCCCAGGGCTTCGTAGGGAGTCTAGGACCCCTGGGGAATCTGGAGGTCCCAGGAAGCCCTCGGAGCCCTAGGGAGCCTGGGGGAGCTTAGGGAGCCCGGGGATTCGGGGCCACGCCCACATCCTCCCGTCCACCTGCCCACCGCTCCACCATGGGACCCTCCTCCGACCCGCCCGCCCGTACCGGCGTCCAGATCCCGCCTCCCGGCGGAGAATGGCCCTGGCTGGTAGCGGCGCCGAGGCGACATGCCGGGCGGCTTCGAAGCTCAGGTCGGGCTGGGTCCTGCAGCCTGTTCGGGATTACCCGCCGGCGCCCGCAGCTTACCTCGTTCGCTCCCTTGTGAAGCTCCAGCGCAGTGTGTGTTTCGTATCCTAGGAAACGGCCAGGGCGCGCCAACCTACCGGGCCAGCCCACTCGCGCCACGCCCACGGAGGGCGGGGTCGAAAGGACACACACCTACCACCATAAGCCCCGCCTCCTAGAAGGCGGGATTCAGGGAACACAGGGGTATAATCTATTCTACCTGTTAATCTTTTTTAAAAAATATTTATTTATTACTACAGGTTATATCTCCATCACAGTGTCCTCTTTCCACCCCTCCCAGTCCCGCCCTCCCACCTTCTACCCCCTATCCCTTCCATCCCACTCCTCTGGAGTGGAGTGTCCCTACACTAACAGTCCCCCGCCCCAGTTCAGCAGTCATATGAGAGCCAAGAGCCTCCTCATAAACTGGGGGCCTACAAGGCAGCACCACTAGGGCAAAGTGTCTCATTGACAGGAAACAAAGTCTGTGTTCCTGTTCCCTTTGATGCATTGGTTGTAATATAGTTATCCTGTACTATATGGCTAAAATCCGATTATAAGTGAATAGATGCCATGTGCATCCTTCTGAGTCTGGGTTAGCTCACTCAGGATGAGCTTCTCTAGTTCCATCCATTTGGCTGCAAGTTGTAGGATTTCGTTGTTTCTGATGGCTGAGTAGTATCCCATTGTGTAGATGTACCACAGTTTTTTTTTTTATCCATTCCTCGGTTGAGGGACATCTGGGTTGTTTCCAGTTTCTAGCTATTACAAATAAGACTGCTATGAACATAGATGAGGAAATATCCTTGTGGTTTGGTGAGTAATCATTTGGATGTATACCCAGAAATGGTATGGCTGGGTCTTGAGGTAGAGCTATTCCAAGTTTTCTAAGATATTGACAGACTGATTTCCATAGAGGTTGTACAAGCTTGCACTCCGAGCACCAGCAATGGAGGAGTGTTCCCCTTTCTCCACAGCCTCAACAATATGTTCTGTCATTTGAGTTTTTGATCTTAGCCATTCTGACAGGTGTGAGATGGAATCTCAGAGTCGTCTTGAGTTACATTTCTCTGATGATTAAGGATGCTGAGCATTTCTTCAAGTGTCTCTCAGTCATTAGAGATTCCTCCTTTGTGAATTCTGTTTAGCTCTGTTTCCCATTTTTTGATTGGATTATTTGGTTTCTTGGCATTTAATTTCTTGAATTCTTTGTAAATTTTGGATATTATCTCTCTGTCAGATGTGGGTTTGGTGAAGATCTTTTCCCAATCTGTAGGCTGCCGTTTTGTTCGAATGACAGTGTCCTTTGCCTTACAGAAGCTTTTCAGTTTCATGAGGTCCCATTTATTGATTGTTAGTCTTAGAGCCTGAGCTGTTGGTGTTCTGTTCAGGAAGTTGTCACCTGTGCCTATGAGTTCGAGGGTTTTCCCCACTTTCTCTTCTAATAGATTTAGTGTGTCAGGCCTTATG
This sequence comes from Lophiomys imhausi, assembly GCA_907164525.1. Classification (NCBI taxonomy): domain Eukaryota; kingdom Metazoa; phylum Chordata; class Mammalia; order Rodentia; family Muridae; genus Lophiomys; species Lophiomys imhausi. The sequence goes on along the minus strand of CAJQZJ010004381.1, from coordinate 17,027,695 downwards.
TTAAGGTATTTGATCCACTTGGACTTAAGTTTTGTGCAAGGTGATAAGTATGGGTCTAATTTCATTCTTTTACAAGTGGACATCCTGTTAGACCAGCACCATTTGTTGAAGATACTGTCCTTTTTCCATTGTATGGTTTTGGATTCTTTGTCAAAAATTAAGTGACCATAGGTGTGTGGGTTCATTTCTGGGTCTTTAATTCGATTCCATTGATCTACTCGTTTGTTTCTATACCAGTACCATGCTGTTTTTATTACTGTTGCTCTGTAGTACAGCTTGAAATCTGGGATGGTGATGCCTCTAGATTTTTTTTTTTTTATTGTTCAAGATTGATTTAGCTATTCTGGGTTTTTTGTTATTCCATATTGTTATCGAACTTTTAAATTATTATTTAACACTTATTTATTTATTACTATACTCACTTATAACAAATACCAACAATTTCTTAACTATTAATCCTACAAATTCCTACAATCCCTTTAACCTAACCACTAATCTTATTGACAATTATTTTCCTAACCTTTTAGAATGATACAGTCTCTGGGGCAGTTCCTCAGTTGTCAGGAACACAGTCTTTGTTGTAGATTCTTTAACGCACTTAGCAGTCCTTTTTCTGGATCTCTCAGATGTAGATTTGTCAGGGTAAGTTGGTTATTGCAGTCTCACCTTAAATAAGGCTTGATGCTTTCTTCTTTTCGGGAGACCCCAGCCCCTTCGCATAAGCAATTCTGCCACTCTACCTCAGAGTCCTTAAAGCCAGGCACAGTTTCCTTTAGGCCACTCTTTGGACAGATCAAACCCTTCTAGGCAAATGTCTTGCTCAGGCTTTCTTTGCTCACCAGCTTCTTTCTGCCTCAGGGAGAGCTGGCCATCAAATGATGGCCAGCACTTTTTCAGCAGGACTCTCGGAGCTCTCATCAGGGGCCTCTTCTTTTCTATGGGGCTCCATGCACTGTCCTTAAATAGTAGGAACTCTGTTTCAGCTTAATTTGGGGTCCGCCCACTTAGCAGCTGAAAACAATGTCAGGCCAGATACTTTGTTTCTTTTTTTTTTTTAAGATTTATTTTATTTATTTTATGCATATGAGTGCTCTATCTGCATGTACACCTGCATTCCAGAAGAGGGCACCAGATCACATTGTGGATGGTTGTGAGCCACCATGTGGTTGCTGGGAATTGAACTCAGGACCTTTGGAAGAGCAATAGGCAGTGCTCTTAACCGCTGAGCCATCTCTCCAGCCCAATACTTTGTTTCTTAAAGTCCATTAGGTCTTTCCTGTTTTCCTGACTTCAACCTTGTTTTTCAGTCCATTAAGTCTTTCCTGTTTTTCCTGACTTCAACCTTGTTTTTTCAGTCCATTAAGTCTCCTGTTTGTTTCCTGTTTTCACCTGACTTCATCCTTGTTTTTCCACAAGCTGATAAACTAATCTCTCACAGCCAAGTTGATCTTCATGCCCCGAATCAAGAGACTGTATCAGAAACCCCAATATATTTTCTAAATCTAATTTAATTATTCTAACTCCCTACACCATATGAAGTGGAGAATTGCTTTTTCAAGGTCTATAAAGAATTGTGGTGGTATTTTGATAGGAATTACATTGAATTTGTATATTGCTTTTGGCAGGATGGCCATTTTTATTATATTGATCCTATGTATCCATGAGCATGGGAGATCTTTCCATCTTCTGATGTCCTCTTCAATTTCTTTCTTCAAAGACTCGAAGTTCTTGTCATATATCTACCTGTTACTCTTTTAACTTTTTTTAAATGACTAGTAGTGATTATTTATCATTGAAACATTTTTTTCATTATGCATTTGTCACCTTGAAAATATGCATATTTTTATTCACTTCTATAAGAAGGATTTTATAGATATTTTGTTTGCTTTCACAATGTGTAAGGTGATTCAGATCTTGTTAGGAAGTATATTGAAACTAGCAAGCTCTCTAGTACCACATAGTGAACTTGGATACATATGACTTATCACATTGGGTGTGTGCTGGGTCCCTTAGTTCCATTGGCATAAAGGAGCAACACTGCACTTGCCACAAACAAACCCTACATGGCTACAGGTTAAGAACTAGGCTTACAATAATATGTAAATCAAGAGAGGAACTAACACACAAATACTGAGCAATTTGAAACTGAATAGATCACTAATCAAATACTGTAGAATAGAGCTAAGTCTGTCTTTAAAGAAACACGTTTAATCCTATATGAAGCAATTTGCAGAACTTGCATGTCGTATGGCTTTAATAAGTAAGACATTGAGTTCTGCACATGGAACATTCATTATAAGCTAGGACACGGACAGCAAAATAAATGGACTGAGGATGGAAGAGGAAGCAACAGTGCAGAGATCCATGAAAGTTCAGTGTGTGAACACGTAAGAGACAATGAGGATGTGGAGATCCGAAGAAAGCAACAAGAAAAGTAGGCAATATTCACAAAGAGAGAGTTGACTCTTAAAAACTCAATTTCTTTAAAATTTTTTCTTTTATTTTTGATATTAAGATATAATTACACCCTTTCTCCTTACCTTTTATCCCTCCAGACCCTTCCAAATAAGCCCCCTGCCTCTCTTTCAAATTCATGGCATATTTTTTTCATTAATTATTGTTACATGAATATATGCACACACATAAATATTTCTAAGTATAACCTGCTCAGTCTGTATAATGTAACTTGTGTGTATGTTTTCAGGGCTGACCATTTGGTATTGGCTAACAAATAGATAGATGTGCTCTTCCCTGGGGAAGATCACTTTTCCCACTCTCAACATTCCTTAGTTGCCTGCAGTTCTTTGTGTAGGGTTGAGGCCTTGTGGTTTCCCCCCATCCTTCTACCCATCCCCCAGCTCAGTTTCTTTGATATGTCTATTGCTGTTGTCCTTGTTCAGCTCATGTCAGGCAGTCATGTTGGTGAGTCTTTATGGGTCTAACTTCTGACATTACTAGGAGACACGTTCTTACAAGCAAACTGTCTAATCCTCTGACTCTTACAGTCTTCCCACCCCCTCTTCCACAATGTTCCCTGTGCCTTAGGTACTTGAGTTGCTTTGTAGATGTATCCTTGGGACTGTGCTCCACAACTTTGTGTTTGAGTGGTTATGGTTTTCTGTCATAGTCTCGTCTGTTGCAAAGAGAAGTTTCCTTGATAAGAGTTGAGGCCTTGTTTGGAACTCACCATGTAGCCCAGGTTGGCCTAGAAAGGAGAGTCTTAATTAAAGGAGAGTCTTTTCCAGTTATATCATCAGAATGTGGTTGGCTTGCCTTATATCTTGGTTTTCCTCAGATTTGTTCTGTTAAGTCTTGATTCATTCAATATGGTCCTCAGACTGGGCAGCCAGGGCAGGCCTTGTGTTTGCTGGGTGCTTGAGGTGTACAGACTGCCTTGGATGTTCTTACATCTCAGCTCCTTATATTGGTCAATTTCTTGGGTCTGTTTTTCTCCCGTGAGGCTTCTGAGTCTGTTTTCATTTATTCATCAACAGAACATACAGGATTAGACAGTGGTACAATAAAACCAAGGAAACAAAAGTTCGACAAGATAAGTAAATAGCAACTAGTGTAGAGTGAGGACAGAAGACACTTGTGTCACTGCAAAAAAGCAAAGGACCCTGAGTTAGAAGTGGAGTAGAAGAAGCAGTGACGGGCTCATTTGGGGATAACTGGTTAGGTATCAGTTATCTGATAGTGGCTGAGTCCTTGCCACTGGGAATGGCGTCAGGGTAGATAGCACAGACCCTATCATAGTGTATAGTGAAACAGGCAGTTGAAGTGAAAAGTATGTTGGGCAGGCATGGTGGCACAAACCTTTAATCCCAGCACTCAGGAGATTGAGGCAAGAAGGTTGAGAGTTCTAGGCTAGCCTGGGTTACACAATGTCTTAATCTCAGTATGATGATGTATGACTATGATTACAATTCCAGCATTGGTGAGGTGGAGGTGGGAAGGTCAAGAGTTCAAGGCCAACCTCAACTACTTAATGAATTTCAAGGCTACCCTGGGCTACAGGAGACCCTCAATAGAATTAAAAAAAAAAAAACCCTTATATCCAAGAAACAAAACAAGAAAAAAGCCTATGTTAGATCAGAGAGGTCTTGCTATGGAAAACCTAATCCTTAGCATGCATCGTGCATCAGTAGGGAACCAGTAAATCCCCCCAAATTGACCTTCATATTTGCATTTCATCAATGTGAGGGATGTCCAGAAGAGGATGATGGAGGACCGAGCAGTATGTCTGCAGACCTGAAGAGGAGAAGGAGGCCAGTGAAACAGATTGGGAAGGAACGATCCAAAGATAGCAGAGAGGTTGGAAACAGGACACAGTACTTAGGGAGACTTCGGAGTTGAAACCTACAGGACCATCTACCCTAGATGACTGGTGGCTAGTGGTGCTCACAGCCAAGATGACCAGAAGAGAGGAGGACCTGAGGGCAGAGTTTAAGCAACAACTCTGGTTTGAGGGATATTCAATTCGAGAGGACAAGAAGGTTTATAGAATATACGTTTGTAACTTGGTGTCCATCCCAGGTGTAAATACCAGATCTCGGATGTTGTGGATAAAGCTGAGGTTGTGAACAAGTGAAGCTGCAAGAAGTAGAAGAAAGGATCCAGGTTCTGAGAAACGCATATTAAAAAAAGATGGATGGAAGGAAAAGTAGAAGCAACAGCGGAGAAACTCCCTGGGATACAGGGGATTTCATATGAGAAACAAGAGGTCATCAGGAAAGAAATAAATGTGGGGTGAAAATGAGATAAGTTGCAGATTGGAGCATTGCAGGAGCCTCCTGCCCGAGACAACCCGCGTACCTAAAGCACAGCTTCATCCCGTTGCTATGGCTGGAGGGATGGAGTCTTTAAGCATCCACCAGACCTTCTGAAAGGTGCCTGGTGCCCACTCAGGAGCCCCAGACCTGCAGAAAAGGCAAAGGTGAGCCAAGCCAAAGCCCACTTTAGCACAGCAGCCAGCAGACCAAGGCTTCACCAGCAGCAAGTCTAAAACGAGAAACAAGAAGTTTATCTAGGAACCGTGCCTGGGGAGGTGCTCAGCTACTAAGTGTTTGGTCCAGCAAGAGGACCTGAGTTAGGCTTCTTAGAACCCACATAAAAGCCAGCTGATGCAGTTCAAATCTACAAACCCAGTGCTGCTGGTTGGGACAGGGCTAGGGAGTACAGAGATAACCAATTCCTGGAGACCCCAGGCCAGCCTGCTTAAGCAGTCAGTGAGCTCCAGTTCAGTGATACCTTGTCTCAAAACATAAGGTGGAAGGCAAAGGAGAGTCATTTGACATTGAATTCTCCACATATGCACTCAGTGGGTGAGTGCACACACAAGCACACACACGTGTATACACACACATTCACACACAGACATGTATATACTTCCAGAGAGTCATACACACATATACACACAGACACACACAGATATACACACACACATATATACACAGATACACACAGAGACACACAGATGCACACACACACACACACACACACACACACACACACACACACACACTTTTTATACCAACAATGGACATAGTACAAATGGACTTCTAAGGGCTACACTACTTTAGGGTGAGGGAATGAAATACCAGAAAGGAGGGTGATGTAATAATAGGTTAATTTTGTTGTTAGAAATATAGACTAATCCATCAAGTCACATTATCTCTAAGCACTAATACCAGATCTAGGGATTTGAAGATCCTCTCCTCATAGTATTTACAGATAGTACCTTCAGTCTCTGTTAGATGTGAACAATAAATTTTAGGACTACCTAGGACTTTTCTTGCCCCAGATTTGGAATTAGCTGATTCTCTAAATACTCCTGTCTCCTATAAGTAATTGTGGGTGTTTGAAAACCCCTAGTCTCCAGTGTTTGCACATCAGTTGCTACTGTAGTGCCACTGATTGTAGTGGCTTTCCATGGACTGAGTTAGAAAATAGATTTTTAGTGAATCACCTGTTCTGTCTGTCCCTCCACACTGGCACCATAGACGTCTACCTTTTTTCCTTCATCCTGTATCTTTCTCTCCTTTCTCTCAAAAAACCTGGCATCCAATATTTGAACACGAACAACTATCAAGCAGTCAATTGTATGGGAATTACTACAGCAATGCACTAAAGACAGTCATGCTTACACACATGTCTTAACAATGAACCTACTGCACACAGTCAAAATTTCTTTGCATGTTCATTTATCCTTAGAACACATCCCACAGACAGTGTGCTGCAATAGTCTGTTTTCAAAAGTTACTTCGATTTTTTTCTGTTTTAACTTATATACTTATGGGGGTAGGTACATTTGTTTCTATTTGTATTCAGTTTTAGTGTTTCCAGTTTACTCACATGGCACAACAAACAGGACAGAATGTTTGTTTAAAAAGAAAAACCACAGAAAGTGCATCGGCATGCTTCCTCATGGGGAGACTTAAAACCACAGAGGTGCTAATTCTCCTAAGATGATCCACAGAGCCAACAGATCCCTATGAAAACCCAAAAGGGTTTCCCTGATAATTTAACAAACTAATTTTTATTGATAGCTGGAACTGGCGGTATAGTCCTGTAATCCCAGAACTCTGGAGGCTGACACAGGAGGGTCTTGGGTTCAGGGCTAGCCTGGGTTACATAGTAAGTTCAAAGATAGCCTGAGGTATAAAGTGAGATCCGGTATAAAAAAAACGATGGCGGTGTCGGGCGAAGCAGGGATGATAAGGGGGAGTTGGTGAATATGATCAAGGCATATATGTATGTTACTGTCAAAGAACAAACACAAATTAAAAAAAAACACCAACAAAATATACCCAAACTACCTACTTCTAATACTTAAATGAAAGATCCGAGATGGACTAAGATGGACTAAGGTCCTTCAGGAAGATGGAATGAATGAAATGAACCATAGTCACGTGACCTGCAATGAACCATTGTAGTTAGTCCCTTCTCAGAATGATGGTGCACACCTGTAATCACAGCTGCCAGTGAGACCAAAGGATCTCAAGTTAAAAGACTGGAACTTACCCCGAAGCCACTCGCTGTATCACTGAGCTACTCCCCAGCCCTATTCTTACTTTATTTGGAGACACGGACAGTATTGGTTGTGGCAAAGCTGAAAACTACCCAGTGCAGACATGAAAACGGTCACCAACAGGCGCATCTTCAAAGCATAAAATGGAATGAATTGGAAACGCTTTTTTAGAGACTGGATCGGGTGTATTCCAGGATAGCCTTGAACTCACTGTGTAGAAGTCTGAACTTGAACTGCTTGCTGATCTTCCTGACCCTGAACACCCAGTTTGGATAGGAGACAGGCTGGATTCTACTAACTCTTTCTGAGGGTGCCGTCTTTGGCCACATGGCTCACTGCCTTTGGGCCTGTGCTGGAGTAGGACAGACTGAGATTTTGCGATGGAGGAGCTTTTTAGCCATGGCAGTGAGGAAGCAGAGGGAGAGCCCTAACTTTCTCCCACTGGACCTCTCCTTCTGAAGCTTCCACTGCCTCCAACTAGTGACACACACTGGGCTCTAAACCTGTGCTTGTGTGTGTGTGTGTGTGTGTGTGTGTGTGTGTGTGTGTGTGTGTGTAGATGCCCACAAACACTCAGAGGCCAAAGGAAGACACAGGTGTACCACTGTACCACTCCCTGACTTACTCCCTTTAGTCAAGATCTGTCACTGAACCTGGAGTTAGGGTGTGGCCTGCTATCCTCCTGTCTCCGCTCCCCACAGCACTAGAGGTACATGCACATGTGACCACACCTGGTGTTTTATGTGGGTTCTGAGGATTGCAACTAGGTTCCTGGAGCGTTAACAGGTTAAGAGCAAGTGCTCTCTCCCTGAGCTATCTCCTCAGCACCCTGAAGGATCCAAACCTTTAAAAGAGCCTTTTAAGGAACTCTGAAGACCCTAACTGTGGTACATGATTCCAATTCACTGCACACATGAACTATTTTTACCAGAGAGAGAATGTTCATCCTCACAGTTCGTAGAGTACCAGTGTTATCGCTATTTTGTTTAAATTTTGTTCAATCTAAATGTACTTGTCACAGTTACTAGTTAGGAGATTAATAGTTTAAGAAAATTTATATGCTATACCACAAGTGACCACAAGGTGACACTGTTCTACAATATTTTAAATAACATTTATTTATTAATTCATTACATCTCCATCACACCCCTCTCCCTCCTCCTCTCTCAGTCCCACCCTCTATCCCCTCTCCCAATTATCCTTCTCCTCCAGTATGGGGGCCCCTACATATCAGGGCCCTCAGTTCATCTTCCTCTTGCTCTGGGGCCTGACATGGCAGCTCAGCTACGATAAAGTGTCCCACTAACAGGTAACAAAGTCCATGACTGAGAATGTCCCCCACTATGTGCTAAAGGATCTGTATGACGACAAAGTTGTCTATCATCTATCTACAATATTTAGTTTCCTTTCCTTTCCTTTCCTCCCTCCCTCCCGTTCTCTCTCTCTCTTCCTTCTTCCCTTCCTTTGGTCTTCCTTTGCTTCTTTCTCCACACCCACCTCTCTCTCTCCCTCCATTCCATCCATCTATCTTTCTTCCTTGATTTCTTTCTTTCTTTGGGAAAGTTACACAAATTTCCCCGAGGAGAGGTTTTTATTTTCTTCATTTCTTCTTTATTTATTGATGACTTCACACATGAGTACACTGGATTTACATTATTTCTGCCCCTTCCTCTTCTCTCTCAAATTACTGCCTTGTTTTCCACCAAACAAACCCTTCTTGAATTCATGGCCTCTTTTTCTATAACTATTTTTATTATATATATTTTCGTACAGCATCTCACTCTGTAATCTAGGCTGCCTGAAACTCACCAAATAGCCCAAGATAGTCTCAAATCACAGCAATATGTCTGCCTCAGCTTCCAGAGTGCTTGGATTACAGGTGTGAGCCACCATGCCTCTCTGGGTATTTGGGTATTTGCTTTTTTTCCTCCCTTCTTTAATTGAAAATTGATTTTTTTTCCTCACATGATATATCCTGATAACAGTTCCTCCTTCCTCTACTCCTCCTAGTTTCTTTACACCTCCCCATCCACTCAGATCCACTCCCTTTCTGTCTTTCATTAGAAAAACAGAGTTCTAAGGGATAATAATAAAATATAGCATAGTAAGATAAAACAAAAAACTAATACATCAGAATTGGACAAAACAAACAAATAGAAGGAAAAGAGCCCAAGAACTTCAAGAATCAGAGACCCACTAAGGAATTCCATAAAACACTAAACTGGAAGCCACATATCATAAAAAGGACCTGGTGCAGACCCAGACAGTCCCTGTGCTTGCTGCTTTGGTCTCAGTGAGTTCAAATGAGCTTTGATCATATGAATTTATGATTTCGAGGGCCCTATTTTCCTGTTGTCCTCCATCCTCTCTGGTTCTTACACTCTTTCTGCCTCCTCTTCTTCAGAGTTCCCAGAGTCCTGAAGGGAGAGATTTGCTGGAGACATCCCATTTAGGGCAAAGTGTCCCAAGGTCTCTCTTTGCATGTCGTCTGTCTGTGAATCTCTTTCTTTGTGCCCTTCTGCTGCAGCAGGAAGCTTCTCTGATGATGGTCAAACAAGGCACGGCTGTGAGTATAGCAGAATGTCACTAGGAGTCATTTTATTAATACTTTAAAAAATACAGATCAGTAGTATTTTGTTTTACCCTAGATCCCTGGACTATCAAGTTTAGGTTCTTCGTCACCCAATCAGTGCTAACTATGGGTTCCCTGTAGTGGAGTGGACCTTCAGTTAAATCAGATATTGGTTGGTTACTCACACAAACTTTGTGCCACCATTGCGCTAGCATATCTTGCCGGCAGGAAACCATTACGGATCAAAGAGTTTGTGGCTGAGTTGGTGTTTGCATTTCTTTTTTGGTAGCGTGCATAGTACCTTCCTGTACCAAAGATGCTAGAACACAGGAGCGAAGGTCCCACGTAGGCACCAGCTTTACTTCTGCTTGCTCAATGACTTGTATAGGTGTTGTCTTCACCAATGGGGCCTTGCCCTCAGTTTGTGGAGAGCAACCTATAGTCTTGGCAACACCCTGGGTTGTTTGGGAGATTCCCTGGGATTCCTTTGGCCAACAACTCAATTAGATGTAACCCAATCCCAGTACTGGAAGTTTCATTTGGTGACAAAAGATGTCCAGGTGGGGCTCTCTTCTCTATTATTTGTCAGTTTCAATTATATCACCTTCATATATGTACATATTTCGGGAAGGTTCTACTGATTTAGGTTTCCACACTGCCCTTCAAATGGCTTTTATTTTAGCTGTCTCTCCCCATATCCCTCCCCCTCTCCCCTCTTCATTGCCCCTCCCATCTGATCCTCCCACTCCAGCCCCCTCTTCCACATCAATAGCTCTCTGTTCTGTTTCCCTTTCCTAGCAAGATCTAGCTATTCCCCCCCTAGTCCCTTACTCTATACATAACCTCTGTGGGTCTACAGATTATAGCTTGGTTATCATTAATAGCAAATATCAACATATAAACAAATAATGCCATATTTGTCTTTGTGAGTTTAGGATACCTCATTTGGGATGATGTTTTTCTAGTTCCATCAATTTACCTGTGAAATTTATTTCATTTTCTTTAATGACTGAGTAATACTTCATTGTGTAAATGTACTATATCTTCTTTATGCGTTCTTCTGTTGAGGGACATCTAGGTTGTTAACATTGCTGGCTACAAGGAGCAGAGCAGTAATGAACACGCTTGAGCAAGTGTCTTTGTGGTAGGATGAAGCATCCTTTGGGTAAGTGCCCAAGAGTGGCAGAGCTGAATCTTGAGATAAATATATTCCCATCTTCCCGAGGAACCATCATATTGATTTCCATAGTGGCTGAACAAGTTTGCACTCCCACCAGCAGTGGAGGAGTGCTCTCCTTGTTCCACATCCTGGCCGGCATGTGCTGTCACCTGTATTGTTGATCTTAGCCATTCTGACAAGTGTGAGATGGAATCTCAGAGTGGTTTTGATTTGCATTTCCCTGATGGCTAAGGATGTTGAACATTTCTATATTTTTCACACATTTGAGTGCATTCTTCTGAGAATTATGTTTAGATCTGTGTCCCATTTTTAAATTGGGTTATTTGGTTTTTTTGATGTCTAGTTTCTTGAGTTCTTTATATATTTTGGATATTAGTCCTTATCAAGTGTGTAGTAGGTAAAAACCTCCATTCTGTAGGACGCTCTTTTGTCTGAATGACAGTGTCCTTTGCCATGCAGAAGTTTCTCAGTTTCATGAAGTGCCATTTATTATGTTCACGAAGTCTTTTACTGTGCCAGAGAGTTCAAGGCTATTCCCTACTTTCTCTTCTATAAGGGACAGTGTATTGGTTTTATGTTGAGGTCTTTGATTCATTTGTTGTTGTTGTTTTAATCTTGTCACAACACCGATTGAAGTAAACAACACAATGTTGCCACTTCACCCAAAAGTGTTTTCACTCTGCTCTTTCTTTATGGCTCAGTGAGTCACTAGCAAAATGTCCACTGAGTGCTTTTAAAAGGGGGACTGATTCATTTGTAATTGAATATTGTGCAGGATGGTAAGTATGGATCTGTTTGGATTATTCTACATTCAGCCATCCAATTTGACCAACACCATTTGTTTAAGATGCTTTTTTTCTTTTAAATAAAAGAGTCAGGTGTTCATAGTTGTATGCATTTATGTCTGGGTATTCAACTCGATTCGATTGATCAACAGGTCTTTTTTGTGCCAATACCATGCTGTTTTTAATTACTATAGCTCTATATTAGAACTTGAAATTGGGAGTGGCATTATTTCCTGCAGTTTTTTTGTTATTCATGATTGTTTTAGCTACCCAGTTTTGGGGTGTGTGTGTGTTTCTGTACGAAGCTGAAAATTGTCTTTTCAAGATCTATGAATAATTATGTTGAAAATTTGATGGGAATTGCATTGAATCAGTATATTCTTTTTGGTAGGATGACCATTTTCACTCTGTTAATCCTACTGAACATGAGTATAGGGGATCTTTCCACCATCTGATATCTTCTTCAAATTCTTAAAATCTTTCAAATTTTTGGATAAAGTTACTCCAAGACATTTCATATTATTTTAAACAATTGTGAAAGGTGTTGTTTCCCTGATTTCTTTTTCAGTCCTTTTGTCATTTGTATATATGAGAGCTACTGATTTTTGTGAGTTAATTTTGTATTCAACTACTTTGCTGAAAGTGTTTATGAGTGGTAGGGGTTTCCTGGTGGAATTTTTAGGGTCATTTATGTATAATATCATATCATATGCATTGATTTCCTCCTTTCCAATTTATGTCTCCTTGATCTCCTTCAGTTGTCTTATTGCTCTAACTAAGACTTCAGTTACATATTGAATAGGTTTGGAGAGATTGGACAACCTTTTCTTGTTCCTGATTTTAGTGGGATTGCTTAGAGTTTCTCTCCATTTAATTTTGGGTTGGCTATGTGCTTTCTGTAAACTGCCTTTATTATGTTGAGCTATGTCCCTTATATCCCTAATCTCCAGGACTTTTATCATGAAGAAGTGTTGAGTTTTGTCAAAGGCCTTTTCTATATCTAGTGAGATAATCATGTGGTTATTGTTTTTCAGTTTGTTTATATGATAAATTACATTGACAGATTTTTGTATGTTGAACCATTCCTATATCTCTGAGATGATACTTATCTGGTCATGGTGGATCATATTTTAGATGTATTCTCGGATTTGGCTTGCAAGTATTTTATGAGAAATTTTGCATCTGTGTTCACAGGGGAAAAGGCCTGTAATTCTTTCTTTTTGGGTCTTTATGTGGTTTGGATATCAGGATAACTGCTGCCTCATACAAGGAATTGGACAATGTTCCTTCTGTTTTATTTTGTGGAATAATTTAAGGAGTATTGGCATTAACCCTTCTTTTAAAGTCTGGTAGAATTCTATGCTAAAGCCATCTGGCCCTGGGCTTTTTGTTTTGTTTTGTTCTGCTTGGGAGACTTTTAGTGATGGCTTATATTTCATTAGAGGTTATAGGTCTGTTTAAATTACTTATATGATCTTGGTTTAACTTTGGTAAGTGGTATATATTGAGAAAATTTACCTTTTTTTAATTTTTGTTTTTTAGTGTTTCCAATTTGGTGGCGAATAATAAGTTTTTAAAGTCCTTATGATTCTGTGGATTTCCTATGTTAATCTCCCTTTTCATTTTTATAATTTTGTTAATTTAGATATTCTTTCTCTGCCTTTTAGTTAATTTGGGTAAGGATTTGCCAATCTTATTGATTTTCTCAAAGAAAAAAACAACGCTTTGTTTCATTGATTATTTGTATTGTTTTAATCTTATTGGATTTGGCCCTGAGTTTAGTTATTTCTTGCCATGTACTCCCTTTGAGCATGATTTCTTTCTTTCTTTTTCTTTTTTTTTTTTTTTGTTGTTCTAGAGCTTTTAGTGTGGTGTTAAGTTACTAGTATGAGATCATTCCAATTTTTTTCTTTTTTTTGGTTTTTCGAGACAGGGTTTCTCTGAATATCTCTGGCTGTCCTGGACTCGCTTTGTAGACCAGGCTGGCCTCGAACTCACAAAGATCGGCCTGCCTCTGCCTCCCAAGTGCTGGGATTAAAGGCGTGCGCCACCACCGCCCGGCCTTCCAATTTTTTTTTTATGTAGGCACTTAGTGCTATGAACTTGTTTTTTAGAACTGCTTTCTTTCATTGTGCCCCATAAATTTGAGTATGTTGTGTATTTATTTTAACTCAACTCTAGAAAGTCTTTAATTTCTTTCTTAATTTCTGTTGTGACAGTGAGTTTTTCAGTTTGCAGAAGTTGTATACTTTCTGTTGTTGATTTCCAGTTTTAATCTGTGGTGGTCAGACAGGATGCAGGGTGTATTTCAATTTTCTTGTATCTGGTGAGACTTGCTTTGTGTCTTGGTAGTCAGTTCTAGAGAAAGTTCTATGAGTACTGAGAAAAAGGTATATTCTTTTAAACTTGGGTGATTCTATAAGTATCTCCTCAGTCCATTTGGTTTATGGTATGAGTGAGCTCCAGTTCTTCTCTGTTGAGTTTTTGTCTGGATGACCTGTCTATTGACAAGAGTGGTGTACTGAAGTCTCCCACTATCAGTGTGTGAGGGTCAATATGTGATTTAAACTGTAGTAGTGTTTCCTTTATGTGCTTGGGTGCTCTTGTATTTAGTCATAGATGTTAATAATTGTAGTGTCCTCCTGGTGAATTTTTCCTTTGATGAGTGTGTAATGTTCTTCCCTATCTCTTCTGATTAGTTTTGGATTTAAGTATATTTTGTCAGATATTAAAATGGTTGTATCAGCTTGCTTCTCAGGTTCATTTTATTGGAATATCCTTTTACCCTGAGGTGATGTCTGTCTTGAAGTTAAGGTGTGGTTCTTGGACGAAGTAGAAGGATGGATCTTGTTTTCACATCCATTCTGTTAGCCTGTGTCTTTTTATTTTGGAAATGAGATCATTGATACTGAAAGATATTACTGAGCAGTATTGTTGATTCTTGTTATTTTGTTGTTGTTGTAGGCTCTGTGAGAGTGTGTGTGTGTGTGTGTGTGTGTGTGTGTGTGTGTGTGTGT
>CAJQZJ010004381.1:16926483-17013101 GCA_907164525.1 Lophiomys imhausi | reverse complement strand
TGTGTGTATTTTCCCTCTTTTGATTTACCTGTCTAGGATTATTTATTCCTTGTGTTTTCTTGAGTGGTTAGCCTCTTTAGGCTGGAGTTTTCCTGCTAGCACAGTAGGACTGGATTTGTAAGTAGATACTGCTTAAATTTGGTTTTATCATGGAATGTCTTATATTCTCCATGTTTTGTGACAGAAAGTTTTGCTGGATATAGTAGTCTGGGATGGCATCTGTGGTTTCTTAGAGTCTGTAGTTCATCCGTCCAGGCCCTGCTGGCTTTTTGGGGTCTCCATTAAAAATTCACGTGTACCAGAGGCGACACCCCCACCAGTTTCCCTTCTCTCTCCTGGCCCTCTCACCTCCCACCCCGCTCTCCCCACACCTGATCCCTACCTTTGTTCTCCTCCCCTCCCACTCTCCCACACAGTTCCCCCTCCTCATCCACTTACAATGTCTATTTTATTTCCCCTTTTGAGTGGGATTCAAGCATCCTCCCTTGGGCCCTCCTTGTTACTTAGCTTCTTTGACGCTGTGAATTGTAGCATGGTTATTCTGTACTTGATGACTAATATCCACTTATAAGTGAATACATATCATCTGTGTCTTTCTGGGTCTGGGTTATCTCATTCAGGATGATATTTTCTAGTTCCATCCATTTGCCTACAAATTTCATGAATTCCTTTTTCTTAATAGCTGAATAGTATTCCATTGTGTAAATGTACCACATTTTCTTTATCCATTCTTTGGTTGAGGGACCTCTGGGTTGTTTCCAGTTTCTGGCTTTTGCAAATAAAACTGCTTTGCAACAGAGTAGGCTCATGGGAGGAAAAGGGGGTGACTCTATCTAAGGCTCCTAGCAGCGGAGGATACTGAGACTGAAGTGGTCACCTCCTGTTGCCAGGCAGGACTTCCAATGGAGGGAGGGGGACACCAACCCATCCACAAAACCTTCAATCCAAAATGTACCCTGCCTACAAGATGTGCAGGGATAAAGATGGAACAGAGATTGAGGAAATGCCCAACCAATGACTGGCCCAACTTGAGACCAACCCCATTGTAGAGACCCAATGTCTGACACTATTAATAATACTCTGTTATGCTTGCTGTCTAGCATAATGTTCCTCTGTGAGGCTCCACCCAGCAGCAGATCAAAACAGATGCTGAGACCCAAAGCCAAATATGAGATGGTGATCAGGGAGTCTTATGGAAGAGTTGGAGGAAGGATAGAGGGACCTGGAGGGGACAGGAATGCCACAAGAAGACCAACAAAGTCAACTAACCCAGGCCCATGGGGCTCACAGAGACTGAACCACCAACCAAAGAGCATGCATGGACTGGACCTAGGCCCCCTACACATATGTAGCTGATGGGCAGCTTGGTCTTCATGTGGATCCCTTAACAATTGGAGTGGGGGCTCTCTGATATGAACTTGTTGCCTGCTTTTGGATCACTTTCCCCTAGCTGGGTTGCCTTGTCTGGCTTCAGTAGAAGAGGATGTGCTTAGTCCTGATTCAACCTGATGTGTCCTGTTGGATTGGTACAGGGGTTGGGATGGGGAGGGAAGCTCCCTTTTTCTGAGGAGACAGGAAGAGGGAATGGCAGATGAGGGTGGGAGGGTGGAATTTAGAGGACAGGAGGGAGGTGATAGGGACATAAAGTGAATAAATAAACTAATTAATGAAGAAAAAAGATAAAGCAAAAAATTTTGGGTGTAATTTTGATAGGTTTGCCTTTCTATGTTAATTGACCTTTTTATCTTGCAGCTTTTAATATTCTTTCTTTGTTCTGTACATTTAGTGTTTTGATTATTATGAGTTGTGGGGAATTTCTTTTCTGGTTCAGTCTATTTGGTGTTTGGTATGATTCTTGTACTTTGATAATCATTTCCTTCTTTAGGTTAGGGAAATGTTCTTCTATGATGTAGTTGAAAACATTTTCTGTGCCTCTCCTCTTTTCTCTGTCCACATTATTCTTATATTTGGTGTTTTCATAGTGTTCCAGATTTTCTGGATGTTTTGTGCCAGGAATTTTTAGATTTAACTATAATGAGAATTTTTGTTTCTTTAAAAACAGAAATGTAGGGTGGAGAGATGGCTCAGAGGTTAAGAGCACTGACTGCTCTTCCAGAGGTCTTGAGTTCAAGTCCCAGCAACCACATGGTGGCTCATAACCATTTATAACGAGATCTGGTGCCCTCTTCTGACCTGCAAGCATACATACAGACAGAATACAGTATACATAATAAATAAATAAGTCTTAAAAAACAAAAACAAAAACAACAGAAATATTTTTGTTTTAATCCCAGGTGTGGGATCTGGTGTTGCTTCAAATTGTCCACAGGAGCTAACTATGACTTGTCTTGTGCTCTGGTAGGTGGTTTTGCCAGCTGAATAGTTTTGAATTCTGGGAACTCCTCAGAGGGCATATAAATGCCAGTGCCCCAAGAAAGGTGGCGGTGGCTGCTGTTCCTCCTGTTGCCATTGCTGTTTGCTGGATGGAGATACCCTGACTACAAAATTCAAATTTGCCCCAAGGACCTTGAGGCTCCTAATCATCAGGAAGTAGTCTAACGGTATTGATACCCCTTTTCCCCTCTAACCTTCTTTCTCTCCTACCTAGTTTTGGGGGGTTGGAAGGGATAGGGGTGGTGTAGGGAAGTAGGAAAAAAGAACCCAATAAACTTGCTAAAAGTCTGGTTATATTTAGCATTTTCTTTGATAAGGTATCCGTTTCTTTAGTTGCAACTTCAATGACTGAGATTATCTTGCCCATTTCTTGTACTCTGTTGGTAAGGCTTGCCTCTGAGGTTCCTGTTTGAGTTCCTGAAATTTTCATTTCCTGATTTCCCTCAATTTGGGTTTTCTTTATTAATTATATTTCCATTTTCAGGTCTTGAGCTGTTTTATTCATCTTCATCCACTGGGGTTTTTTTTTGTGTTTTCAAAGATTTCTTTAAGAGATGTATTCATTTACTTTTAAGGACCTTTATTGTGTTCATAAAGGCTATACCAAGGTTTTTGTTTGTTTGTTTGTTTGTGCTTCTGCTATATTAGAATATTCAGGACCTGCTTGGTAAGGTTGCTGGGCTCTAGTGGAGACATATTGTCCTAGCTGTTAGTGATTGTGTTTTTATGCTGGTGTCTAGGCATCTGAGATGGGAAAGATTGTAATTCTAGTTGTTGATACCTGCTCTTATCTTTGTTGGGCTGGTGTTTTGTTCCCTGGTTTCTGTTGCTTTCTCTGGTTCTTATGGTGGCTGTGTGATACCTGATAGGAAATTCTGGAATCCTACCAGGTGTGACCAGTGGGGGTTCTAGGTAAAATGGTACTTAGAAATGGGGATGGTGTTGGAGGGAGGTTCTAGGAGTGTCCACAGGATGGAGGAAAGCAGGGTGTTCCACCAGAATCTTCTTAGTCTCCTGGGAATGCAGTCAGAGAGTGAGGAGAGGCCACAGCAGGTGGTCTGCTACAGAGATGGGACTGAGACTAGGGGATTTGGAGGAGAGGAGGGAGTGGTGAGGGTCTGCAGTTAGCCTTCCTCCTTTCCCGGCTGGACTGATGACATTTTTCTGGAAACCATTTGCAATAATTACCTGTCTTATTAAGAAAATTAATGTTCTAACATTTTATGGTTTCCCTGATCTGGAATAAGTTTCCCTTAAATTATTATTGATAATTAATCATTTGTGATAAATGTAATAAAGAATATTTAAATAGATATGAAACTATTAATGTCCAGTGGGTGACTTTTCTATTAATGTATTTTACTTTACTTGATAAACAATATATAACAATAGAATATAAGAAAGTCAAGTCAACTATGTATCTCCCTATTGCTGATTCTGCTATGTGTTATTAGCATTTTTCTTTTTTTTATTAACATTTAAAGAAATTAAAATGTGATTACATCATTTTCCTGTTTTCTATTTCCTCCCTTTAACTCCCTCATGCCCCCACAAGCCCTTTTAAATTGATAATCTCTTTTTCTTTGATTATTGGTTATGCATATGTGAAAATATATATATGTGTAGATACATACATATATACATATAATCTGCTGAGTCTGTTTAGTGTATCTTATGTTTATATGATGTATATGTCTATCTTATGTTATATGCATATGTGTATATTTAGGGCTGACCATTTTGTATTGGATAATGAGTTGGGTGGCTCAGCCAGAGGAGAGGCTAATTCTTCCTCTCTCAGCAGTCATTTGTTGTCTGTAGTTCTTGCTTAGGAATGGAAACCCATGAGATTTCCCTATTCCTTGTTAATAAGTCTATTGGTGTTGTCGTTTTTTTCAGGTCTTGTTTAGGCAGCCATATTATTGAGGAAGTGTGAGTATTGCTTCCCTGTCATTTCTAGGAGGTACAACATCACATCAGACTTCCTGGTTTTCTGTCTCTTATAGTCTTTTCATCCCTTTTCTAGGCTGTTACCTGAGCCTTAGGTGTAGGAGTTGTACTGTAGATATATCTATTGGGATTGGGCTCCCCACAATCAGTTAATCTCTGCATTATAACCAGTTGTGGTCTCTGTTTTCTATAAAGAGAGGCTTCTCTGATGAAAGGTGAGATCTACACTTGAAAGGATGTATTCTAGAATGCAGTTAGAAGTTATGGCAGTTTAATGAAGAGATACTAAGATCTTCTAAGATCCATGACCTCACTAGCCCCAGATACTTGGCTAGATTTCTCGACATAATTTCCCCTCTTCCCAAGTAGGTCTTAAGCCCAATTACACAGCTATTTGTTACCACCAAGATATGAATGCCACTATAGCACCTTACAGATACCTTACCATGCTGGCCATTGTTACAGTTAATAGACATCAAAGCAGGGAAGGACTTTCTGGTATTATGAAAGCTAGACCACAGTAAGCAGGCTTTCAGGTTAGATTTAGCTCAGATAATCTGAGTCATATGTTCTAATAGACACTCTTGGTGTTGTTTCTCCCTTCTCCTTTTTTTTTTTTTTTTTTTGTTTTTCTCTGTATAACAGCTCTGGCTGTCCTGGACTCACTTTGTAGACCAGGCTGGCCTCGAACTCACAGAGATCCGCCTGCCTCTGCCTCCTAAGTGCTTGGATTAAAGGCATGCGCCACCACCGCCTGGCTCCCTTCTCCTTTAAAGTTTTTTCTTTATTTATTAAAACATTTTTTTTCCAGTGCTGGGAATTGAACCCAAGGCCTTGTGCAGGATGATCATTCTATACTTCCCAATGTTAATACTGTAAATTGAGAATAATGATTGTACATATTTGTAAGGTATGGTGTGATGTTTCTTTTTGTTTTATAAATTATTTTGGTGAGTGTGCTACTATGTAACCTGATCTGGCCTGTACTAGTTATATAGCCCAGGTTGTCTTCAAACTCATGATCTCTCACCTCTGCCTTCCAAGAGCTGGGATTATAGGCATGTACCACCACAGCCCACTCACAATGTGACATACAAATGCATAATGAACAGCTAAGGGGAAATGACATTGGTATCACCTCAAACATTTATCATGTACTTATGCTTGCGGCATACAGAAACTTCTGTGCTCATATTTCCTTATTTTATTTTTTCTCATTTTTCACGTGTGTGTGTGTGTGTGAGTGTGAGTGTGTGTGTGTGTGTGTGTGTGTGTGTGTGTGTGTGTGTTCCACCTCTGTATGTGGATGTCAGAGGACAATTTTCAGGAGCTGGTATTCTCTTTCCACTATTTGTATTTCAAAGATGGAGCTTGGGTCATCAGGCTTGGTGGCAAGAACTTTTATTGTTGAGTATCAGGTTGGCCACATATTTTCTTTCTTTTGCTTCTTAGAATGAATAAACTGACAGCATATCTCTGCCAAGACAGGGTGGGCAAGTCCTTCATAATTCCTGCTTTACAATTAATGTCTGTCAGAGATACTGGGCCAAAAGCCCAAAGATAGATGCTCCAATATTATAGAGAGAAATTAGGGACTTCCCAGGCAGCCAGTTGTCTGTCATTTCTTAGTTTTGGAAGCTGCTGGCTCTGCACTTCCTGTATAATCAGATATATTTGTCCTTCTCAGGTCTCTGATGTGGTTAAAGACTAGATAGCTATAGTCTCACAGTTAAATTTTAAGTTGTTTAGGAATTAAAAGGATGTTCTAGATCTAAGAGGATGTTTTTAAGTTGGTAATGCAAGTTAGGATGGAAACTGAGTTAGGTATAGAACTTTAAACTCATGGAATAAATATATAATAGAATATTATTATTAGTTGACAAATACATATGGACTGGACATTGGGAATGTATGTTATACCTTATAATTTTCATAATTGTTGCCTAATTGTTCTTATTGTTTTGTATTGTATTTATTTTCATAAGAAAGAAAGAAAAAGAGAGGAGGAGGAATAGAGGCCAGCAGGGGACAAGAGCACCACATGAAGATCAACAGAACCAACCAATCTAGGTTCCTAGAGGCTCACAGAGACTGAAACACTAACCACAAAAGAAGAAGAAGAAGAAGAAGAAGAAGAAGAAGAAGAAGAAGAAGAAGAAGAAGAGCATATATAGACCTGATGTAGGCTCCCTATACATATTTAGATGATATGCAACTTTGCCTTCATACAGATTCCTTAGCAAATGAAGGGGGTGGGAGAATATCTGTCATGGACTATGGTGCATGTTAGTGGGACACCTTACCCTAGCTAGGCTGCCATGTTGGGCACCAGTGCAAGAGGAAGCTCTTAGCCCTCATGTGACTGATGAACTGAGGGGACTTGATAGGGACAGGACCACCCTTACCTGAGGAGGAGGGAGAGAAGGAAGAAGGTGGGAGGGGGGACGGAGGGGGCTGTGATCGAGATGTAACTTGAATAAATAAATAAATGTTAAAAAAAGAACAAACAAACAAAAAATGCTATACATTTATTGCGTAGACTGAGGGAGTGCATGTGTGCGCCATGGTGTGTTTGTGAAGGCTAGAGGACAACATTTGAAGGTCGGTTTTCACCTTCCACCATGTGAGTCCCAGCATTAAATTCAGATCATCCATCAGGCATGGTGGTAGACTCATTTACCTGCTGAGCCATCTTGCTGGCCCAAACTAAAGCCCATAGTGTTTATCTTTTGTTCTTCTCCAGGATCAAGAATATATATTGTATTGAATTGCTGTGTGTGCATGTTCTTCAGAATATTTAAAGTAGAGATAGTATTTGTTCTAGTAACTCTAATTTTTTATTTTGCATATATTTAACACTTGTTCATGATTTTACACAGCTTCTCAGGGATATTCTCTGGTGTTTTCTTCACAGTAGCCTGATTATACAACAGTCTACAAGGAAAAGGCAGCACAGCCAGCCAGGGAAGTGCTTTTTCAGCCTTACAAAAGAAGAAAATACAGCTGCATGCTATACACCGAGGACTCCCGCTAATGAAGTAAGGTGGCCATAGGAGAATCAGTATGATTATGGCGAAGTATCTAAAATACTGTAGAAAGCAGAAAGAATGAGATTGTCACGGCTAGAGGGCCGAGAGGGATGTGGTGTTCTTGTTTGATAGAAAGTTTAAACACTTTGCCCTAGTGGTGCTGCCTTGTAGGACCCCAGTGTATGAGGAGGCTCTTGGCCCTCATATGACTGCTGAACTGGGGTGGGGGACTGTTATGTAGACACTCCACTCCAGAAGATGGGATGGAAGGGATAGGGGGTAGAGGGTGGGAGGGCAGGATTGGGAGGGGTAGAAAGAGGACACTGTGATGGAGATGTAACCTGAAGTAATAAATATTTAAATATATATATATATATATATATGCAAACTTTTCCCAAAGAACTTCTTCTAAACATGCCATTTCCTTTCCCCTTTTAAGTAGGGTTTTTACGATATGTTGATTTCTTCCCATGTTCGTGCTTGCTGATTTTTTACAAGATCAGGAATGACAGTCAGCAGCATCTGGGCTGAGAGGCATTGCAGAACTGGGACCTTCCACACCTATCCCATGCTGTTCCCAGGGGCTGTAGAGTCAGCTCAGGCCCTTGTTTAGAAGATCAAAAGACAGCAAACCCAAAACACCTGATTAGAACAGACAAAAACATCTCTGAGGGACACTCCTGGAATCTCAAAGGCCCCATGGGAGGGCTGGGAATCCGAGACCCGGCCTGTCTGCATGGCCATCCTGTTCACCTCATTCCTTCCACGGATCAGCCCTAAGGTTGTCCTGCTTGGGAGGAAGTAATAAATTATATCACCTCAAGTATGTTGCTTCTGTCAAAACGATTCCGTGGAACTGATCGTTATCAATATGTTTCTAGGGCCACTGGTTTTGTTTATAGTTTTGTCCATTGACTTAGAAAATTTTACAGTAACATGATATTCAGTCATTGCCCAAATGAAGTTCAAGGGCCCTGAAACATGATTTAAACTCTACTCAAGGGACATGATGAAACTCGGGGGTTGATAAAATTCTACTTTGCACCCCTTTCCTCTTTGATTTCTTAAAGTGAACAATTCTTGAGCTGGGTCACACTGGGACTTTTGGGAGGTATGTTTTGAATGAAACAGCCCCAGAAATCTATGCATCTCTATTTTAGCATGGAAAGTAACTCTGACCTTCATATTAAAAAGAAGTTTTTGTATAAGCTTTCTGGCATGGCTTTTGGAGGACACCATTTTAAGGTTTTAGAGGTCTCTAATATTTAAGCACATTTATAGTCCTTTATGGAAGAAAGGTTCTGCTGCTAAAACTTTACCAGTTATATACATTAAAATTTAATTCATTAGGCATACAGAAATTTTCATGAACACATACAAAATTGAAGGACTTTAGACTCTCCACCTCTCTAGACTCAACTGGCAGAGGACTATTCATACAGAGGCTATTGTTTTATTCTGGGACCAAAGATTTCATATTAAAAAAATGAAATAAAAAGTATAATGAGATGCCAGATCTTGGGTGCCGTCTTTGTTGTGTTTTTATAATTGTGCGCCCAAGTCACTACAGCCTTGATTAGCAGGCAGACTGTCTACAGTTCCCTGAAGTCCTTGGAGCCATGAGCAGCCAAGCACTTACCTTCTACCCACAGTGACCCACTGTATAATCTCACAAAAACTGACTCATGGACTCTCTGCTCTTTTTTGTCTCATGGCTTTTCTTTAACACACGATTTTTGATGTTCACCTACATCGCTGCAGAGAGACATGGCTCAGTCTTGAAATCTTTGACTCATATGAATTTCATGTTCAAATTGCCAACCTTTGTTTAGTGACCCTCTTGTCAGTCCATGTTTGGTTAATACAAAGCTGTCATGGTAATCCCTTATGTATTTTGTGGAAATATATTTTTAATTGTCTGGGTTGTCTGTGGAATTTCTGGGTCAAACTGGGCATGGGTTGAATGGTTTGTTTAAGGCAATAGCTGCATTGCAGGGAGACTCTTCCAGCTGTGCTCAGGGGATCAAGTCCTTCTTCATTTTGCCAATATTAATCATTGTCCATTACAAGGAATTAGCCATTCAACCAGTTATAAAATGCCTGCTTTCATTTTCCCGGTGATTAATAAGACTTGGCCGGCCTGCACACTTCATTCAATGGACAAACCAGCATACTTATCATTTTTAGGTTTCTATAAAACCAATTAAAGCAGATTGGATATATCTATAAAAGAATTTTCACATTCGAGAACACCTCTTCCTAACTGCTGTTGACCTGTCCCATGGTGAGGTTTGATTTTTTGTTTGTTTTCATTTCAGATGTTTAATTCTCACTTCTAGCTTCTTTGTTTGGGTTTTTTTGGTTGTACATATTTAGGGGGTACAGCATGATAATTGGGTTCATTTATACACCGTGTAATTGCCGAACCGGGATAACTGGTACACCCAACTCCTAAACATTGGCTATTTTTTCTGCTGGGAACCCTTGGATGCCCTTCTTAGTTCTTTGTAAAGCATACGCTTGTTTAATCACTGCCAAATGTTCTTGCTGTACAACACTAGAACCATTCCCTACAGAGACCTGTATTTAAGTCCTATAACTTTAATTTTCCCTCTTCCCACCCTCTTTGGCTTCTAGAAACTATAATTTCTACTTCTATAAAATCGAGGTTTTAAGTGTTTATATGTAAGATCATGGTGGGTTTTTTTTGTTTTTTTTGGTCTTTCCGTGTCTTACGTAACTTAACATAAAACCACTCCATTCTACCCAAGTTACCACAAATGACAGGATTTCATCCTTTTGTGGCCTAGTAATACTTCAAATGTATGGCATCACATTTACAAGATATGTTTCTTTAACAGTGGACACCTCTGTTTGACCCTGCATTCTAGCTACTGTGAACAGCACTGCAGCAAAGAGGAGTACAGGTCTATCTGTACTTGTACTGTTAATTTCTTGTACTGTGGGTATACATAGGCTAGTGGTCATTTCATTACAATAGCTTTTTGTTTTGTTTTTATTTATTTATTTATTTATTTTCGTTTTTCCAGACAGGGTTTTTCTGTGTATCCTTGATTATCTTGGACACACTTTGTAGACCAGACTGACCTTGAACTCACAGAGATCTGCCTGCCTCTGCCTCCCTGAGTGCTGGGATTAAAGTCGTGTGCCACCACGCCTGGCAATTACAGATAGCTGTGAACTGCCATGTAGGTGCTGGGATTTGAACCCGGATCCTTTGGAAGAGCAGTCAGTGATCTTAACTGCTGAGACATCTCTCCAGCCCCTATATTAAGCTTTTTAAAGATTCCCTACATTGTTTTCCATAAGGGCCATGATAACTTATATATATATATATATATATATATGTACATGGGAATGTATATATATACAGAAATAACATGTATATATTATAGTCATATATGTATATAACAATATATTATATTCCAAACCATAATTTATAATTATAATTATATAATAAGTATTATATTTATATAATTACATAATGATAATTATATACAATAATTCAATACACAATAAATATATATAATACATATACATGAGGCAAAGAAAAGAGAAATCATATGCATACATATATAATACATGTATACATATATATGTATGCAATGGATACACATATATATGCATGCAATGTATAATACATATATATATGACTTCTCTTTTCTTTGTATGTGGCCCACATTTCTTTTTGTTGTTGTTGCTACTCTTTCATTTACAGTCATTCCACCCAGGGTGGGAGGAAATCTCACTGTAGTTTTCAGCTTCTTTTCCTAACACTGAACATTTTTTCATTTACACATTGAGCACTTCTATATCTGCATTTGAGAAATGTTTATTCGTATCATTTGAGTATCTTTAATGAGATTGGCTTTATCCCCTTACCTCTGTTGAGTTTTTAGGGTGCTTAGGCTATTCTGGACATCACTTCCTTGTCAGAGGGATACATTGAAGATCTACTCCGTGACTGTTTCTTGCCTCCATTGGCTGACGTCTGCCCTGCAGGAGTCTTTTAGTTTGGTGTAATACCCTCTGCCTGCTTCTGCTCTTGTTGATTGTGCCTTTTATAAAACTCATTGCTTAATTTGGACCTTTAAAAGAACTTCCATTTTAGATAGTTTCCCACTGAAATTCCTGTATCGTTAGTTGCTATGGCAGTGGATCCCCCCCACACAGTGTTCGAGTATTTCTAACAACTATTTAAAATTCTTGTTGTTACTCCCAACCTCTGTGACATCTTGGGTGATTTTCTATTGGTAGCTTTTTCTTGTAATCTTGAGACCTTTTCCTACTTATTTACATGTTTAGAAAAAAATTTCAATGTGTTCTCTATACAAATAACTTGTTGAAGTCTTCCCCACCCCCCCATCTATATTGGAATTGAATTCAGGGTCTCACACATGGTAGGGAAGGAAGTGCTCCATGGCTGAGCTATATCCTAAACCCATATTCTGTCTTTTTAGGAAAAACTTATTTTTATTTTAAGCAGTTATTTTCACTCCCAGTGACTCATTTTTGAATTCGTGGATGCTTAGTATTATCTTTTTTCCCCCGAGATAAGATCTCACCATGTAATGCAGGCTAGGTTCCCACCTGTGATCCAGGAACTTACATGATTCACATCCTCAACACAAGCTCAAGTTTGGCAGTTGTTTCCTGTGTTCACCATTCTTCAGATGCCCCTCTCTCTAATCATCTCTGTTTTTATAAGCTCTTTAAGATGTCCAAATCAAATCAGATGTTGTGGCAGGCAATGACTCTTTTAAGACCCTTAAAGCACCAGCAAAAGAGAAAATAAACAAATGGACACCAGGAAACCAAATAATCAAAAATCCAATCAAACAATGGGGAACTGAGCTAAACCAAGAATTCACAAAGGAGGAATCCCTAATGGCTGAGAGACACTTGAAGAAATGCTCAGCATCCTTAATCATCAGAGAAATGCAACTCAAGATGACTCTGAGATTCCATCTCACACCTGTCAGAATGGCTAAGATCAAAAGCTCAAATGACAGCACATGCTGGCGAGGGTATGGAGAAAGGGGAACACTCCTCCATTGCTGGTGGGAGTGCAAACTTGTATAACCACTATGGAAATCAGTCTGGTGATATCTTAGAAAACTTGGAATAGTGCTACCTCAAGACTCAGCCATACCACTTCTGGGCATACATCCAAATGATTCCTCACCAAACCACAAGGACACCTCCTCATCTATGTTCATAGCAGCTTTATTTGTAATAGCTAGAAACTGGAAACAACACAGATGTCCCTCAATTGAAGAATGGATTAAAAAAAAAACCCAACTGTGTTACATTTACACAATAGCTGAATACTACTCAGTCATCAGAAACAAGGAAATTATGCAATTTGCAGCCAAATGGATGGAACTAGAAAAGCTCATCCTGAGTGAGCTAACCCATACTCAGAAGGATGCACATGGCATCTATTCACTTATAATTGGATTTTAGCCATATAGTACAGGATAACTATACTACAACCAATGCACCAAAAAGAACAGGAACATCGACCTTGTTACCTGTTAGTGGGACATTTTCCTCTAATAGAGTTGCCATATAGGGCCCCAGTGCAAGAAGAACCTCTTAACACTAATATGACTGTTGAACTGAGGGGGACTGATATGTAGGGGCAATCCTCTCTGGAGGAGTAGGATAGGTGGGAGAGGGAGGAGAGGATGAGAGGGTGGGACCGGGAGGAGTGGCGAGAAGGGACTGGGATGGAGATGTAACTTGAAGTAATAAATAAACAAACAAAAAAATAGACAAATGAGTTTATGTTATCCTCGAACAATCATGTTTTCAGTCATTAATTCTGTTTTGTTTTGTATTGAGATAGATCTTGCTATGTAGTCATGCTGATCTGGCCCTGTCTAAATAGATCAGGCTGGCTTCAGACTTTCAGAAATCCCCTCTACCTCCATGTCTGCGTGCTGAAATCACAGCCTGAGCCACTCGGTACAGTCAGTAGTTAAACCTTAAGAGATGGTTTTTCCACTTCCCTTCATAGGGCAGAGTGTTCAATAGTCTGCTTGGAAAGGATCTGCGTCTTTCTTATCAAAGATGGGCAGAACATACTTCAGGACACAACGACTACCCAGACAGAGCCTGACCTAACAGCTTCATGCTTCCTTGAGACAGCACCTTTTCAGTCTAATCAAAGATAAGCAATTATGAAGAAGGTACCATCACAAGGTCTTCTCAGATCTTCTGACTGATTGTTCTTTGCAAACATACTGTGAATTAAGACTTTCAGCTTCCTGCGCCTTTGCCATGTCTTCCTGCGCTCTGAGACTGTAAGCCAAAATGAAATCTTCCTTAAGTTGGTTTTGATCATGGTATTTGTCTCAGCACCAGAAAAATGACTACTGTACCCAGTTCCTGTCTCACTACTCTCCTGCACTGTTCAGCTAGAGCAGAGGCCTGGCCGTGCACACTTACTGTTCCCTTTCCCTGGGGTGAGCCGACCTTGTGTGTCCATACGGGCGGATGCCTATGCTTTCTTGTCTATGCCCACACTTGTAATTCCCTTTCTCCACTTGTTTGTTTTTAATAATTATTTTTATTTTATTGGTGCATTGGTGTGTTGCCAGTATATCTATTTAAAAGATGTTGGATCTTGGAGTGACAGACAGTTTTGAGCTGCCGTGTGGGTTCTGGGAATTGAACCCTGGTCCTCTGGAACTCTGGTCAGTGCTCTTAACTGTGGAATCAATTTTCCATCCCCTGTTTGTTTGTAAAGACAGGATTTCACTGCATAGCCCTGGACAGCCTAAAATTCACTCTGTACCCAGGCTGACCTTGAACTTGTTGAGGAGATCCTTCTCCATCTGCCTCTCAAGTACTGAGCTTGTACCACCATGCCTGACCTCTTAGACTGTTTTGTATTGCCATAACAGAATGAGCTGGATAATGTCTAAGAAGAAAATGATTTCTCATGGTTCCGGTGCTTGGAAAGTTCCGTATCCGGAAGCTGGCACCTAGCAGAGGCCTTCTTGCTAGGGCAGAAAGCTAGAGGATGAGAGAGAGCAAGACAAATTTGCTGCTGTGATGAGAACATGAACCCAGTCCTGACACTCTGCCTTCCGTATCTGATCTTCTTGTCGATGTCTTGCCCTCAGCAACATCACCCTAGGGAGCTTCTCAAGCCACAGTACCCCTTCTGCTTCATATTCTTCCCCAGTGTTCATCACAGTGGGCCATCTGTGCACTTTCTGGTTGACAATTCTTTGGGGCACGGTCAGTCTTCACAAACAGAATGTCAGTTCTGCCGAAGGCAGGGTTGGGTCTGCTCCTTTGCTGTTTTAGTTCTAGCACTGAAAGATGTCTAGCACGAGGTGGAGGCTCCAGACCAACTGTTGAAATAATGGTACAAATGACTTTCTAGCTGGACCTGGTATTCCAAGCATGTAATTCCAGCTGCTAGGGATGCTAAGGCAGGAAGATTACAAGATTTAAGGACAACCTGGGCAATATGGGCAGTTCAAGGCCAGTCCAGGAAATTTAGTTAGATCTGTATCAAAAGTATAAGTCAGGCATGGTGACACATACCTTTAATCCTAGCCTTTGGGAGGCAGAGGCCAGAGTATGTCTGAGTCTGAGGGCCAGAGTTGGACTCTGGTCCACAGAGTCAGTGTTAGGCTAGCTTAGTGAGATCCTACACAATGAAATCTCATCAATAAATAGATAATTAGGTGGATAGGTAGATGGATAGATAGACAGAGTGACAGATAGAGGGACAGATAGACAGACAGATAGACAGATACATACATACAGATAAATGGAAAGATAGAAAAAGGGTTGAAGATGCAGCTTAGTCAGCTCCAGAAAGATGATGGGGCTTTGATGAACATTTCCATATTTTATCTATAACAATTCTGGTTCCCGGGCATATCAGGAGTTCAGGAAAAGAACAAAATCAGAACTCTTGATCCCTACTGAATGCTATTGTTTATACATCATTGTAAGTCAAAAAAGCTGTAAGTTGGGAACCATCTGGTGTGTGTG
This sequence comes from Lophiomys imhausi, assembly GCA_907164525.1. Taxonomy (NCBI): domain Eukaryota; kingdom Metazoa; phylum Chordata; class Mammalia; order Rodentia; family Muridae; genus Lophiomys; species Lophiomys imhausi. Next base: position 16,997,688 of record CAJQZJ010004381.1, on the reverse strand, counting down.
AGTGTGTGCATATGTGTGAGTGTGCATGCCTACATGTGTCTCTTGTTGCTTTTTCTTTGGAGAGCACTCACCAATATGGACCCTTCTTGAATGCTGTGTTCTCTGGCCCAAACTGTCCAGAATTCCATAATTAATTAAATGATAGAGGGGGTAGACTGACGGCTCTGATGCCAGAATTACTTAAAGTAGAACTGGCTGGCTGAGGTTTTACTCCGATTGTTTGGTCATGGGTGTCTTGCTTAACGGTTGAGTTGTCCTCTACATTGGGATTGCCCACCACGGCAAATGTCCAATCAAAACTGGAGAATTTGTCCTTTGTAACAGTGGACACCAACCTATTAGAATGGGTTTCTTACTTCATTTAGACTTTCCTTTGAGAAATACTCAAAAAGTTACTGGTAACTGTGGGAGTTCAAGTTGTTTGTGCCTGTATTTGTTGGATTATTTACCGTTTGGAAATATTAACCTTGCTTACCTTGGTTGGATATATTTACCTTTTTGAGAACAACTTGGAATTTACATTTTTAGCTCTAGAAATACTCAAATCACTCTGAGAGGTGTTATCAGCTATCAACCACGGTTGAGCTACAATCCGTGACAAATTCCTGAGAATCACCTTGAAATTATTTTCCTGGCATCTGCACAAACTGACACAGATCACAAGGAACATCGACTATTCTGTCACCACATGCTTCTCCCTTGGCTCAGTGAGTGCCTGGTATAGCATTTCACAGACTCCAGGCAACTTGTCCTCATCAGAGAACTGGATCTCCAGGGTGTCCCAGCTGTAACAATCACAGATATTTCACTTGAGGAACCGGAATACTGGTAGCCACAGAACAACCAGCAACAGAGTAGGAACTCCCAAGCCCACCAGACTGGCTAGTAAACATGAACTGTTCCATAGATGAACTTTGTGAGTTATCAATGATCTTTTATTCAAACAGATTAAGTTCAGTTTTGTCAGCATAGAAACAAGGCTATGCTGGTTGTGTCTAAATAGGTGATAATTTCAAAGTGTTCATATAGCAAGTTGTGTCTTACCAGCAAGCTACAGGTCTGTCCTGAGTGACTCACGAAACACAGAAGCTGTCTGGTAGAGACTGATATTTGAAAAGCCACCTACAGTGAGGGCCACAGGCTCCTCCTCCTTCCTCTGCCTCCAGAGTGCTGGTATTACAGAGGTGTGCTGACCCAAAACCACAGCTTTTATCTCAAAGGGAATGAGGGATAATTTATTATGGAGCTAAATATAAGCACAGAGCAGGGAACATGGATTCAGGTTGCTCCAAAAATGTGTTCAAACATGGCAGTAGTAGTTTCCTGAAGTTTTTATAGTAATAGAACAAAGGAACTCATGAATCGAGTTATTTGAAAAATATATTTGTGAAAATACCAGGTAGGCAGGTTATATAGTAAGGCAGAAAAACATTTTTGTGGGCCTAAGATGATACTTGATGACATGTTTAGCCTTTTGAGTCAGTGGAAACTCAGGGTCACTTCGTATATCCCAAAAGGATTCATTTAATTGTAGGTGATAAATGGCTATTCAGAGGTTAAAGTCACAGCTCTGGCTTCAGGCCTGCGACATCCCAGCCCTCAGCATCACAGAAATCTTCAGTCAACACTGTGGAGTCTTTAACACAGGTGAAGGCTGACTTTTTTTCTGGGAGCTTCAGTTCACAGGTGTTATTGCACCCCAGATAATGAAGGGTTCCTCTGGATGTATAGATTTAGCAGCTGGTTTGTGGAAAAGCCTGCAGGCTAATAGGAGACTTTCTATGTTTCATACCTTTCTCTCCGGGTGGGTTTCTACCCTGAAGCAATTAAACAGCCTCCTGATGCTGTCATGGGCTGTGTGACATTCCCTAACAGTCTAAAAGGAAAAGGCTAAGATGAGAATAGGACCCTCAGCCAGTAAGCTAAGGGAGGTAAGGCCAGTGCGCTGCCGGCTCCCAGCTTGTTTATTTGTTCATCTGGGAGACTCACACTCCTAATAGCCTATGTGGTGGGACGGGTTTCAAAATGCTGTGCAAAGTTCTAGCACCTGTCATTTCCAACTGAAAAATTTCCTCATCATATACTTACTCTAATTTTGTATATGTGCATGTGCATGTGTGTGTATATATGTGCATATGCATGCACATACAAAATGAATCAGCAATCTGTAGTTGTCCTTTTGAATGTATTTTTCTTGCACGCACTCCACTTTCATGGTGTGTGTACCCTAGAATCCTTCTAAAAATCATCATTGCCAAAGTTGAAGGGCTGCCCTGTCCTATCCAAATAACCCATCACAGAGCCCACCCCAGACAGACACACATCCCACGCATCTGCTCCATCTGTCCCGGAGGGATCTGTCTCTTGAGGAAAAGCCAGAGCGGGTCTGATGGCTTGGCACTCCCCATGGACTTTCACAGGGGCTCTCCCTGAAGGAGAGGCAGCCTGGATGACCCCATCTGGAGGTTCTAAGGCTTGTGGATAGGTGGGCAGTGGGAGGTTTTCAGAAGCATAGGTGCTGCTGGTAAGGCTGCTAACCCCCTGCATGTTTTCACTGTGTTTCAGAGGAGGGTGCTGGTAAGCCTGGTAAGCCACTGTGGTGGTGATCACTGTCTGCAGGGCTTGGGTACCTGCTGGTGGTACTGGCAGGTACCTGCAGGGCAGCTCTGGGTTGGAATGAGGGCACGTGGACACAGCCTGGCATTGCCCATAATCAACCCTCTCCTCAAGGCCAGGGTTCCCATGTGTAGCTTTCCAGCCATGATATTTAGCTGTGAAATCCAGGGTTCTCTCATAGCTGCCATATGAGCTGACATTATATTGCAGTGAGTTTAGATGGACCCAGTCTGTGTCATCAGGGATACTGGAAGAATCTTTATACAGGGTGGGATATGGACTTGAAGCTGTAACCCCAGGACCTGCCAATTCATAACTCCAAGGTGGCCTGGGCAAATAGATGCTTGGGTTTGAATATTTCTGAAAGGGCAGCATTATATCTCCTTGAAAGGTGGCCAGGTCACAAGGTACTCTGTGACCATCAGAGTTTGGGATGGAAGGGCAGGGCTGCCCTGTAATAGGGAAGCTAGTATCAGCAGTCATATCAAACAGTTCTGTGGGTTCCAGGGAAGGCGTGGTGTTGAGGCATCCACAGCTGTCCTGAGGGTTACTTGCCTAAAAAAGTCACAAATATAGACATGTGACACATAACACATACCATGACAAATAATATGTAAATTATCATCTTCACTCACAGCAACAACCAATAACACAAATAAAATACACCCCTCTGTAGTGAACCATGCCCTGCTCAGGTTCACAGTTTGGGCCTGGAGTCCAGAGGTTGCTGATGGAGGCACTGAACAAGGAAGATCCCCAGGAGCCACTCAGGGTGGGTCTAAACAGCTGATGAACCTGTCCTCATCCATGTGCTTGTAGTAGCGGAGGCCTGGAAGCCACTCAGACCTGCTTTCAAACCCTGCCCCTGTCCCTTCCAACTGACCAGGTGCTTTATTTACCATGGACCAGCATTTTAAACACAGGGTTCAGTTGTAGTTAGATCTTCAGAGGGTTTCTGTAACCCTGGAATTCATGGACTCTTATATTAGCCCCTGGCACGTGGAAGGCTTGAACAATGTCAGCGTTTGCTCAGCTCAGGCTCTCTGTCTTTTTGGCATGTTTTGCTGGAGAATGCAAATGTGATCAAGTTGCCTAAGGAAAACTTGTCTATTCCTTCATAAACTCTGTTGATGGTGCTTGGATCTTTAGTGTCCCCCAATGGTTCCCGTGTTTTAGGCTTGGTCCTGAGTGTGACACTATCAGGAGATGATGGATTTTTTTTTTCAAGATAGGGTTTCACTCTGTAGACCAGGCCAGTCTCGAACTCAGAGATCCTCCTGCCTCTGCCTCCCAGATGCTGGGATTAATGGCATGGGACACTACTGCCGGGCCTAAAAGTCAAGAGATGGTGGACCCTTTAAGAGGTGGGGTCTAGTAGGAGATTACAGGCCACTGGCAGTGTGTCTCACCCCACAGCTGAGGTACTGGGACTTAGCTCCTTCTTTTCTTTTCTGTTTCTGGTGATGAGGTAAAGAGCTTCTCCCATCATGGACTCTTCACCATGATGAAATTCCTTGTCACTGGCTCCAAAGCAAGAACCCGACTGAAAGTGCTAAAACCATGAGCCTAAGTAAACCTATCCTCTCTGCAAGTTTACAGTAACAGAAAACTAACACAGAATGTGAAAAATCCCTCAAGGACACAATATTAATTCAGGGTTGATGTGCACATATAATAGTCTCTCCTTAGCACAATTTTGCTTTTTGAGATTTCAGTTTTGGGTCAATGAAGCCCCTCCAAAATGGAACATTTCAAAAAATGAATAGCTCATATAGATTTAGAATAACTCAAATTATAGTATTGCTATAATTTTTCTTTTGTTATACTTATTAATCCCTAGGCATACTAGTTTACAAATTAAACTTTATTATGGTCTACCTGTGTAGGGAAAGCTACAGAATATTCGGGGCTGATTCAGGAGTGCTCTGAAAGATACGGTTGTTCCATATTTACTACCATGGAAGTAGTAAATATGCCCTTGTACAAGTCAGCAAACATCTTAGCATCATAGCCTCTAGGGATCATTTACCTATTTTTAAAAAGGGATTACAGCCCTGCGCTAACAATGACATTTGTTAGAGATATGTAATTTTCATATGAAAATAAACCTTTGTAATTGATCCATAGCATTCATCTTTCTTTCAGTTAGCTGTCAGTGAGCCCTGTAAGTGAACACAGGCCTCTGGGTGGTGTCAGCCATTACCTCAGGCTCTCTGGATCTCCTCTTCAGTGGTTGGTAGAAAGAGGCCATCTGTCTCTTGAGGGTACTTCTTCTGCCTTCTGTCTCTGACTTACTCTCTGGTCTGGGGTGATCATGAACTCCTTTGGCCTGTGTTAATAAAGAAACTGAATTGTCTATAAGTTTCTCTAGAAAAAAAGCTGGGTGTGCTGGGAGCTCATCCAAACTGGACTATGCCTTTTCCTGATTGCCAAGTTTTTTGTTTGTTTGATTGATTTTTTAAACTTTTCTTCAAAAATTGACAAGGTTTTATTCAGAATAAAACAGCACCAACAGCAGACATCTTAGCTGGGTAAGATAGCTCATGCCTTTTATACCAGTATTTGTCATGGTGAGGCAGGAGGGTCATAGTATGAGACCATCCTAGGCTACAAGGGATTTCCAGGCCAACCTGGAAAATACTTAGTACAAATGATGTTCTGACCCTACTTACCTGAAAAAATATTGCATTGCCATCAAGTCGCCAGAAGTTGGTGACAGGGTATCCACTGTGCCCTCGGCAAGGAACCAACTCTAAAGCTGAATGACAGTTGGGACAAGCTTTCTCTGCAAATCCCAGAGGAAGAAATGGTAAACTCAGCCCACAGCCCAGAACCTTCTGAAGGAAGCTAGGGGATATCGGCAGGGAAAGGAGAACCCAGGGCTCCAAAGCAACTTTTCCCGAACCTTCCCGCCTCTCACTCTGCTGCTTTAGCCGGGCCTTGTCGCAGATGGCTGGCCTCAGCTGCAGGTGCGAGCCATCCTGCAGGGCGCAGGCGCGTGCGCACACCACCACACCCAGGCAGGACTTCTTGAGGATGTGGCCGTTGTGGTTGTTGGTGTTGCGCATGGCCCAGCCGCTCAGGTGCCGCTGAGCCTTCTTCTCCTGGCTGCTGTAGATGAAGCGCACGTAGCCATCAGGCCACTCCCGGAAGTGGTCAAAGTGGGCTGGTTCCTGGGAAAAAAGATGGGAGACAGAATAAGGCTTTACCCGAGGCACAGGCACCCCACCTTTAACTTCCTCCGTGCATTGGAGGATAAAACAGGATAATTTTTTTTTTTGCCCCAGATACCCCCAAGTTATTCTAATATACAATATCAATGGCCAGTCACATGCCTGACAGATCCTAAATAATATCTATCTACAAGGTACTGACGTTTATAAGGTTTCTAAGTGGCACATGCATATTAATATATACCTAGCCTTCACACTACATGGGGGCAGTAGGGACAGTTATCAGGCCTATTTTATAGAATAGGTTATGGAGATCAGAGAGCTCAATTAATTGACTTGTCAAAGTTCACACAGCGACCAGAACCTGGCTACAGGCTATGTGTGACCTGTAGTTGATTCCAGAGCCTGGGCTCCTGTGGCCGACATTCCATTTCTTGGTGTGTTTAGATGCTGAAAACATTTTCAAGTCTTCAGAGTGCTAGGGCTGAGCGTGGTCCAAATGCTTTCCCACTGAAATGCAATTTAACTGGTGAATATCTTCAGGTCAGCGTCTTTTCTCCAAAAGCTCCCGGTACTCTATCCCAAACCCGCCAATCATGCCAGCTTTGAGCCTGGGAGCAACAAAACTCAGAGGTAGTAAGCTTCCCTCTGTACTCCTGCCTCAGACTCTGCAAGCTTCAAAAGGTGCTCTGATATAGGACCTAACCCTCATGCTAAATTGTGAGCTTTGAGGGATTGGGGACCATGCTTGATACTGGACTACCTACTCTCACATCAGCAACATGGGATTGACATGCTCCTCAACAAAGAATCATAACTTGGAATCATAAGTCATATCTAAAAGTATTGAGCATTGGTTTAGCACCTGTGTCTGGTGGTCCTTGCCTCATGCTTTGTTTAAAATTTAATAAATGTCCTTTTCTATATAACTTCAACACAGATGTTCCTTTACTGAGCATTTTCTATTTACTACTCTTTTTTTTTGGCAAGTTATCCTGTACCCCAGGTTAGCCCCACTATGTAGCTGAGGATGACCTTGAACTCTTGATCCTCCTGCTTCTACATCTTGGGTGTTAGGATTATATGGATGTTAGTGTGTGCCAACACCCCCTAGCTTTTTCCAAGCACTGGAAGGTAAAAATACGTTTTACTTCCTGAATTTCATAGCTCGGCATTAAGATCATCACAATGTATGTAAATGATGTCAAAATATGAACATTCTCTTTTATGAAAAGCTATTCTTTGGATCTACAGACGCCTCATGCTTTCTAAACAATAGTTAGTATTTACATTGATGACCAAAATCTTCAGGATGGAGGAAGTATTTCACGTTAATTTCTTCCAGGAAAAATGGACTCAGAGCACACTACAAAGGTGAGCTAAAGATGAGGCTGGAATGACTATTTTTACATTCGTCTCCCAATGGATTGAATTGAATGTAATTTGGGAACATTTTTCTCATTTGAATAATCTCTGATCACATAGAGTAAGGCAAAATTTAAAAAAGTTACAGCTGACTGCTCTAAAAATAAAAGCTTTCAACTCTTTGCCTCTATTCAGTATTTAAAAGATTTATTTTATGCTTGATTCTAATAGTGTGTGTGCATCCGTGTGTATGTCTGTGGGTACGTGTACCTGAAATTAGGTTTCATTTGATCTAATGTGTTGACAACACACACACACACACACACACACACGCTACAAGACGGCAGTGTGTCTAAGCAAAGCTTGAGATTGTTATCTAGTGTCATCACCTGATGACAGGACAGCAGCCTGAGACCAACAAAAATTCAAGGCCTCTCTCAAGGTCACATAACCGTTTTAGCTCGCTCATCCAATTAGTCAGAAGCTCTAGAATGGTAAGTTTCTCGTGTGTGTGTGTGTGTGTGTGTGTGTGTGTGTGTGTGTGTGTGTGAGAGAGAGAGAGAGAGAGAGAGAGAGAGAGATTGTTTTGTTAGTTCTGTTTATGTCTCCCTGTGCCTGTCCCTTCTCAAATGTTAAATAAACCCTTGATTAATGACCAAACTCCCTGGGCCAGTGAGATGGTTTATCAGGTAAAGGCATGGCCTTGCAAACCTGACCATCTGAGTCAATCTTAAATCCCATGGAAGAAAGAACTGACTCCTAAAAGCCATCCTCTGACCTCCGCACATACGTCATGGCATGCACATACCTCTACACACATGTGCACACACACGATACACACAATAAAAAGTAAAAGCAGATTCTCAAAAGGAAAAAAAAAATTTCTATTTACCAGGAAGTCTACACAACTTTGAGGTCAGGTCCTTACTGTAATAGTTGGATCTGACTCTTTTTCAAAACACAAGATTAGATTAGGTTGTTTTCTTTTTTTTTTAATTTTTTTTATAATAATTTATTTTTTATTTCTTCAAGTTACATCTCAATCACAATCCCCTCCCTACTCCCCCCTCCAGTCCCATCCTTCCACCCTCCTCCCCCTCAACCCCCCCATCCTCTTCCCTTCTTTTTTTTTTTTGTTTAAGGTATTTCTTTTTCCCCCCAACAGCTCTCCCTTTCAGTCCAAAAAATGGTTCTTTTTCTTATAACTATAAATACAATACAAAACAACAGAAATAAATAGGCCACAATTATAAGAGTTATATGGCTTAGCATACATTCCCAATGTCCAGTCCATATGTATTTGGCACCTGACTTTAACATTCTACTATTTAACCATCTCCATGAGTTTAAAGTTCTATATCTAACTCAGCTTTCATACTAACTTGCCTCATAATTTTTAAAATATCTTCTTAGATCCAGAACACCCTCTTGATTCCTAAACAACTCAAAATTTAACTATGAGACTCTAGCTATCTATTCTTCAACCACCTCAGAGACCTGAGAGGGAGCTGAAGATTGATGCTGCAATGTATGGAGAGAAAATGGGAACTGTCCAGGCAGTCACTGGTATGTCATTTCTTAGTATTGGAAGCTGCAGTCCCTGCACTTCCTATATAAACAGATTAGGTTGTTTTCTATGGAGACTTTCAGTGACGGAAGTCAGCAGCAATGGGACATGCATGCTGTGGTCTATGTTAAGAACAGCTGTCCTGTGACATGCTAAAGGAGCAAGCCAAAGACACGCAAATGAGTAAATACACATGTGCACATAAAAAACGCCGAGCTGTGCTAGAGGCTACACAGCTTACTCACATAGCTCCCATCTCTGAGTATTATCCAGCACAGCACAGGGTCTAAATAAACACCAAGTTTCAAACCCTTGAACCAGGACTTTACTGGAAGCCCACCTTCTCAAATGCTAGGGAAGCAAATCCTCTCCAGCCCGTAAGTGTGGATGTGCACACATGAGCAACACACACACACACAAACACACACTCATATATTCACAGGCCTGACTTTAAAGCCATTGGTTTCAGTCTGAACACAAATTGCCCTGTTCATTTCCTGTACTTGGCTCTGAAAACAAAAAAGCAAATTTACCCTGAAAAGATGGTCACTTCCCTGCTAGGAGGGTGAGGAATGTGGGGCAAGGATGGCTTCAGTGCCATTTCATGCAGAAGATGGAGTACTTTGAACAAACCAGCCTAGACATTTGTTTTAGATTCTAGTCACCTTCTAGTGCATGGCTTGCCTATGTGAGAATCAGTGGCTCTTACTTTTGCTAAGATTTCCCCACAATTTCTCTTGAACTTCGAACAAGTAAGGAGTAAGTAAGGAGTGAGGCTTTTCATTGTTGTGTTTTGAAATGAAGTTTTGTTAAGTGACCCAGATTGGCCTTGAATTTGTGGGAATCCTCCTGCCTCGGCCTCCAAAAAACCAAAACCAAAACAAACAAACAAACAAACCCCCAAAAAACAAAAGAGAGAGAGACTCATATTTTGCCTTGGTTAAGAGAATGGAAAGTCTGACCTGACTACTTAGGAACATAAGTCTGTATTTCTGTTGCTTTAAGTGTTTCAGGGAAACACAAGTAAATCACTCTAAGTAGACACGCTTGTAAATTGAACTTCCCTCCATATGTGTGTGTGTGTGTGTGTGTGTGTGTGTGTGTGTGTGTGTGTGTGTTTGGTCTCAGCATGAATTAGCCTACAGGTTTTCCCTTTGGCTGGACACTGTCACCTTTACCTTAAGTGCAGTATCTTCCTCACCTGAGGCATCTTCGGATCATTGATGTCCCACGTGAGCTTCATCCCGTAGGAAAGCACAGGGTCTGCGTCCTGTGCGGTGTCTGCTGGCATCTGTAGGGGCTTGCAGTACTCTATAACCAGGATCCTGAAAGAGAAATAAAAACGAGCAGTGGACAGGGTGGCTTTTCCCCCCAAATGAGAAGTAGGGTGAGGGAGGTGAGTGATAGAGGAGAAGGGAGAGAAGGAGGAGGAGGGAGGAGAGAGGGAGGAGAAAGAGATGTATACACAGAGACAGACATACAGAGCGAGACAGATAGATAGAGAGAAGCAGTTGGTCTTGGTGGGTGCCCTGTCCTAGACTTCGGTGCTAAAATGTCTCCCTCTGAAGGCTAAGCATCTTTAAGCAGGTTTGTACTGGACAATCGTACCACCCACTGCCGGGCTACCTCTACAGCACCTGAAGTTCAGGCTTCTCCACCAAGCGGGACACAGGAATGCAGGAGAGAATTCAAGTGAGCTGCTGAGCAAAGAGAAAACTGAAGCTAATCAGTTGGCAGTGGGAACAAGTAGGGCTGTTTCATTTATGCTGAAAACCAAAACCAATCGTTTGTCAACCTCTCGGTTGGCTCTGGGGAGGGCTTAGGTTGAGGCACTGGAAGCAAAGGTGTCCCAGTGGGCAGTGACGGAGGCTGGAGAGCCAGCAGCGGGCACCTCAAGCCCAGGAACAGGCTTCCTTGGTGCTCTGCAGTAGTCTTCGACCTATCTGAGCTCTGTACTCTGTGGTTTGGTCAGAGAGTAAGCGTAGTATTCCCGTAAGTTCTGAAGCCTATGTCCCTAGGCTGGGACAGACCTAGGCCACCTGGAAAAGTCCAGGTGGATGTGAATCTGGAGGTTGGGGCTAGAGGACCCTGAGATAGTTTGAGGGGGAATGAGAACATAAACTCTACAGCTAGAGCTCTGAGTCCCCTTTCTCTCCCCTCTCCTCATCTCTTTATTGCTCTCTCCTCTCTCCACCCCCTCAGCATTCAAAATTGAAGAGAGAGAGAGGCCAGGGTTTTGTGAGCTCTCAGTTGCCACCCACATGAACACCCATGTTAAAGACTGTGTTGTTCTTGTCGTTATCCATAGACCACCTTTATCCCCGGCAGCACTGGAGGACCAGGGGACCCCGTGTAGAAGGGTGACAGCTTCCCCAACCGAGATGACCTCTCTCTTTCACCTGCCTCTCTTGATGGCATTGTCACCCGGGACACTCAATATAACAGAGTCGTAAGTGTCTCTCTCTAGCCACTGAGTAGGGGGATCCTGGACCATGAGCCAAGATGGGTGTACAGAATCTCTTTCCCGTGCACTTGCTTTGCAGCTGGCATTCTTCCACTGTCAGTCCTAGCTACAATAAATAAATAAATACATAAGTAAGTAAATAAGTAGAGAAGCGAATAAAAAAATAAAAATAAGCGAGCAGTTCCCACAATGCAGGTCACCAGTAGAGGAAGTGTTCCCAACTCGGGTGTGTTCTGGCTCACTCTTAGACCCAGCAGAACAGCGTGCTAGGCAAGCGCCTCCAGAGGGAGTAATCCCGGCTTCCGTGCAAACCCCACAAGAGCTGCTGAGGTTTACCTCCAGGGTTTCTATGCAACAACCCCAGGAAAGAGCGATCGGATCTTGCACGCTCCCGGGTTTTACCTCCCCAGTCAAGGGCTAACTCATCTCAAGGGAAAGTCTGGTTTCACAGCAGCCAACCAGCCTGTTAGGACACTGGGTGAGAAGAGAAGGGGTGGAGTGGGGTGATCGTAGCTGGGAGCAGTTCCTGAGCTTTCTTCCTGTAGCTCAAAGCTAGGTTGATTCTTATTCTGAACACGAAAAATCCTAGCAGATGAAAGAAAGTGCTTTGTTAATCTTCGAAATGCCAAAGTTCTTTGCTTAAAATCGCCCTCACAGAGTCATTATTGAAGTGTAGTTGGGGACAAAGATGTGTCTCCATTTTCCACTGAGCCCTCATGTTACTGACTGTAAAGGTCTAGGCTACTTCTGCCATTCAGTTTTTTTGTTTTTGGTTTTGTCTCTCAAAATTAAGTTAAAACTATTGTCTTTTTTTTTTTTTTTGGTTTTTCGAGACAGGGTTTCTCTGTGTATCTCTGGCTGTCCTGGACTTGCTTTGTAGACCAGGCTGGCCTCGAACTCACAGAGATACAGAGATCCGCCTGCCTCTGTGTAACCAAACTTTTAAATTATTATTTAACACTTATTTATTTATTACTAAGTTCACTTATAACAAACACCAACAATTTCTTAACTATCATCCTATAAATTCCTACAACCCCTTTAACCTATCCACTAAACCTATTGATAATTATAACAACTACTTTCATAACCTTTTAGAATGATACAGTCTCTGGGGCAGGTCCTCAGTCGTCAGGAACACAGTCTTTGTTGTAGATTCTTTAACGCACTTAGCAGTCCTTTTTCTGGATCTCTCAGATGTAGGTTCGTCAGGGTAGTTGGTTATTGTAGTCTCACCTTAAATAAGGCTTCATGCTTTCTTTTCTGTGGGAGACCCCAGCCGTCTGCAGGCCAACTTACTTCTTTTGAATCAGGAACTCAGCTGCTCTGCCTCAGTCCTTAAAGCCAGGCACCGTTTCCTTTAGGCCACTGTTTGGACAGATCAAACCCCTCTAGGCAAAAGCTGAGCCACAGGGTCCAGTCCTTGGCCTTTTGGTGTCTTGTTCAGGCTTTCTTTGCTCACCGACTTCTTTCTGCTTCAGGGAGAGAGCTGGCCATCAATGGCCAGCCCTTTTTTCAGCAGGACTCTTGGAGCTCTCTAGCATCAGGGGCCTCTTCTCTTCTCGGCTCCACGCACTGTCCTCAAATAGGAGGAACTCTGTTTTAGCTTAATTTGAGCTCCGCCCACTTAGCAGCTGAAAACAATGTCAGGCCAGATACTTTTTTTCTTTAAGTCTTGAGTCTTTTCTGTTTTTCCTGACTTCAAACTTGTTTTTTAGTCTATTGAGTCTTTCCTGTTTTTGTTGACTTCATGCTGATAATGTTCTTCAGGCCCCGAATTAAGAGACAGTATCAGAAACTCCTATATATTTCCTAAATCTAATTTATCTAACTCCTACACCTCTGCCTCCCAAGTGCTGGGATTAAAGGCGTGCACCACCACGCCCGGCTTCTATTGTCTGTTTTTTACAAATAAATTTAAACGTCATTAAAAGTGACAGCCAAGACGATTATCTTTTTTTGAGTATATTAAAAACATAACTTCAAAACCAGCCATTTACCATGACCTCTGAAAATGTATAAAGATTAATTTCTGGCCGTACTGCAAACATTATTAGAATGTTCCTCATCTCTATGCTATTGAAAGCTTCCTAGAGCAGATGCTTCAAAAACAAACGATGGGCCCTTGAGGAAGCATCACAGGTAGAGGCATTCGCTGAAGAAGCCTAAAGATCTGAGAGGAGCCTAGAGAAGACGAAGGGAAGAGATTCCTGGAGGTTGGTGCTCGCACCTCGACCACACAAACAGAAAATGTAATTCATACGTTAAAGGCAGATTAATTTGTTTGGGAGGAGAGAAGAAACAACCCCTTCAACATACTCAACCAGGGGTGATGGTGCAAACCTCTAACCCCAGTACTTGGGAGAAGGCTGGAGGAGGGTCAAAGGTTCAAGGCCATAACAGACTAAGGAGATCTGGTCTCAGAGACCAAAACAAAACAAGAAAGTTTTTAGTCTGGGAAGAATTGAAACATACACTTCCAGTTGCCCCTTAATTGTGTGTAAAAGAAGCTAACCAAAGTGAAAATGCAGATTAAATTGTGATGTATCGATGTCTGCATTGTTGCTTTTAATAACTTCTGAATATTGGAATGTGTTACCACTGTAGGGTTTAGAAGTATATGATTTCTTCCAAATTCTGAAAATGATGTTTTCTGTTCAATATTTTAAAAATATTAATTTTATTCTCTAAAGTGAAATACATTTACATTGGATTTTTTTATTACATTTTATTTTTAGGGGTTGTGTTCTCTTTCTAACTTCACTATTTGCATTGATTTAAGATACTCTGAGTTCCTGTCTGTCACCTTCTGGATCACTCTTTAATATACAAGAATTTGTTAATTTGTGGAAGGAGCAGGCCTCTCAACTTGCAGGGGTTTAGGTTAAAATAGGTAAAATTAAAAAAAAATAGGTACATTAAGTATGTTGTATTGAGATCAAATTTTCTAGGACCTGGTATGTTCAGTTCTGTTTAGACAAACTGCCATGCTTGCAAGTTCGAGCTTAGTAACAGGGATTGTAGTTACAATCTTGTTTGTGTAGGCAAATACAGCCTAAAATACAGTGTCTGGTTGTAATACAAATCAGGTTTTCCATTAGGGATGTTTGGAATGGAGGTAGCTTTTATTTATTCATTCATTCATTCATTTATGTGTGTGCCACAGTGCTACATGGAAGTCAGAAGTTACAGGGACTCATTCTCTCTCAGTTCTCTCTCCACCTGGGGTTTGAGCTCAGGCCCTCAGGTTTTCTGGGAGGCTGAGCCATCTTCAGCACCATCTGCTTACAAAGAAAACCTTAGTAAAGCGTTTTTTTTGTTTTGTTTTGTTTTTTTTGTTTTGGTCACGGGGTTCATGTATTTAGTCTCTACAAAAAACAGCCTGTCTCTAGGCTGCACACACTTAGGTTAAGTTGGAAACTAAGCTATTAAAAAAACAAAAACATCCTCACGTCTGTAGTCACAGCACTGCGGGAGGCTGAGGCAGAAAGTCAAACGGGACTCAAAAAATAAACGTGATCCTTCTCCTTCCTGCTAAAGCACCATATAACGCTTTAGTCTATGGTATCATGCTAGTATTAGTAATTCCGGGCCCAAGTCTGGTTCAGAAGGACCACACTGCTTTTTGAACATGAATTTCAGGACGCTTTTGTTTGGTCAAATCGCAGCACGGATCCTGGCTTGGTGTTTCACACTTTAATCCCAGCCTTCTAAGAGTTCGAGGCTAACCTGGGATACAGAATGAGTTTCCAGGTCAGTCTGGGTGCAGAATGAGACCCTGAAACCAAATCATTCATAGCAAGTGACTCAGGCTAGCAAACTGGGGGAGTTTCCGGAGGGTAGTAAACTTCACTGGCTTCAGCCACAAGGGTGCCAGTTCAGATCAGCCCGGCTCCTGATGTGTGCGCTCCCCCTGTGCCGTTCTCTGCACGTGTGCGTGGGGCCTTGCGTTCTAGTTCCTCGCTCGCTTTCCAGAATCTCACACACCGGAGTCTAGTAGAGTTCAGGAGCAGGTTCATCCTATTGAAGTCCCTGGAGAAGACTGCAGCCCAGAGTCACCTGTGATCCTCGCTTTGATCTCAGCGGATATCTCGGACGAGCGAGAGCCGCGCTGCGCAGCTAGGCACTCGCTGGGGCTGTGGGCGCAGTGTCGCTGGAAGCCTCGAGATGCCAACGGTGAGTGACATCAGGGGAGGAGCCGGGCCTCCCTTTCAGTCTTCGGTGGTGCTCGGGCTAGGCTGTCCCCACCGGCATAGTGGCCCAGCACCTTTCGCCCATCCATCCCATCCAGACAGTTCCTTGGGGTATCCGGGTACCTAGGTGCGGGTCAACCTCTTGGTTTTGCTTGGCGCTGGCTGGCAGCTTTCAGGAAGACGGGGAAATAGAGATCCTGAGCCTCGGCTCAAAGGAAAAAACAAACAAAAAACCATGGGGAGGGGAAAGGAAGGGCTGGAGCTGGGCAGCTCTTTTGGGAGAACTATTACCGCTGCTACAGACCTCTTTCTCTCTTTTCCATCCTGGTAACCCAGCTAGCATCAACAGAGAGGGTCTTAGTTCCTCCTGAGCGCCCGCTTTTCAGCTCTCATTACTAAGCTGTCATTGAGCAGCCTATTGTGAAAAACAAACCTAGATGAAGTGGGTCTTTTATTCTCTCATTTATACCTGGTGACAATAACAATATTGCAAAAATACACTGACGTTAGGGACTTTAAGTTCCTGAAACAGGGACTGTTAACCTAAAGTAGATTTTTTGTTTTGCTTTGGGTGAGACAGGGTCTCATTTGCTCAGGCTGGCGTAGATTCTCTGTGTAGCTGAGGACAATTTTGAACTCTTGATTTACGGCTCAAGTGCTGGGATTACAGGTGGTACCACCACAGCCAGCTACAGAGTGACTTAAAAAGAGCCATATAGCAGAGATTTATCTTGTGTACATTGTACTTTTCCATGAAATTGTTGGGGGGCGAACAAAGAGACTGGGTGCAGCGTGTAAAGGTAGACCCGTCGACCAGACAACAGCCCTTGATGAGAACGTACCAGCTACTACACATTTGGAAACCTCTTGCCGGCCGTGGATGTTTGAACCTTGAAATTTCACTAATGCTAAACTTTATCTCAACGAGTATAAGGACCCTTTGGATCTAATTTCTCATTATAACTTGTAATAAAAATGTTGATTGTGAGCCGGGCTGTGGTGGCGCACGCCTTTAATCCCAGCACTTGGGAGGCAGAGGCAGGCGGATCTTTGTGAGTTCGAGGCCAGCCTGGTCTACAAAGTGAGTCCAGGACAGCTAGGGCTACACAGAGAAACCCTGTATCGAAAAAACCAAACAAAACAAAACAAACAAAAAAAAATGTTGAATGTGGGTTTGAATTTAAACATGAATTTTTACTAACACAGATCCGTTTTCTATTTTATAGTGCTCTCTGTAGACTTTGTGTTTGTTCTGTATGGACATTTATTCAGATGTTTTCTCTGCTTCTTGTGAGATGGTATTTTGCTTATGAAGACCATGTCAAAGGAGGTAACATTTTTGTGTTTAAGTACACTGTCTTACATACTGAAGTGTAGCTCTTCAACAGTTGATGGCTTTCAAGTGTGTGTGGGAGGAGTCAGTTTTCTTTAATAGGAGTTTGACCATGCTCCAGTGAGTATATGGACAACACAAATTTGGTTTTGTTTTGTTTGGGGGGAGGGCACGGGGGGGGGGGGGGGGCCTTGAGAGGAATGGGAAGTGAGTGTGACCAGGGTGCATTGTATGAAATTCCTAAATAAAAATATTGCACTGGGGGAAACCCCTCTATCTTATCTAAACCTTTGATTAGTGATATATTCAAGCAACAACAGAGACTTGTCCAAAAGGACAAGTTTTTTCTTGTATAAATTTTTCTATGTTTAGAACTTGAAATGTGTTTTTGATCTTTATTTCTTTTTAAAGAACATCTTTTTATTGCACACAGAAAAATGAAAATCCTCTTCAGTCTGCTAAGGAAGATGTTGGAACTGGCAAGGCCCAAGGTGTTTTCTGGGTAACGAGGAAGTTTATTTTCTATTCTGTGTGTGCTATAATTGGGAGTCCTGGGTAGCTCCTCAGGATCATTGTTTCTTTAGCCTGGAGCAGAGAAGTCTTGGCTTTCTCCATTATGATACCCCATTACAACCATGCCTTTTCAACTCCCAACTAGCCCTCCAGAGCCCTAATGTAAATTATGGGGTTTCTAGCATTTATTCCAGGTAGAAGTAGCCAGCATTGAATTAAGCAAATTCAATGCCTGCCCTAAGGGAACTTAGGACCAGCAGGCACCCAAACAACAGGGGCCCAGACCTAACAGATCAGGGTTGTAATACTGAATCACTTGGAGGTACAATGAAGCACCTGGCCTTCTTCTAAGGTGATCCTGGGAGCCCTGCCTGTAAGCTGGTACTTAACCCATTTCTGAGGGGAGTCAGCTTCATTAAGGGACAGTGGTGAGGACCAGAAGTCCAGATATAATTACTGTGTGTAGAGACTTGAGGTGAGGGTAGACCTTGCTTTATTACTAGACATTAGCTTTTGTTTTCTTTCCTCTATTTGTTTTCTGATCTTTAACAGGTGAGCCTAGGTTTGAATAATTTTGGTTTAGACTTTGTAACGTCACTGAGTGTTTTCACCTGCTTACCCATAATTGCAGTAGAGTTTTTCTCAAGTCCGTGGTTGTCAAACTCAACCAGGGTCAGCAGGTAGTCTGAACTCCTAAAGCATCCTGAGGAAATGCAGCTGCAGCAGGGGACCCACCAGCCCCTCATTAGAACTTTTGTTGATGCTAGTGAAAGCTCCAACATTTTGATAAATGATTGTCAGTAGACAAATTTTGCTATTTTTGCTCCCCATGTCTAGACCTTTTATCTAAAGCTACAGGAAAAGTGTAACATTTTATTGAGTGTTTGTCAACAGATGTATTTTGTAGTTCAAGACTAATGTGTTCATTGCATTTTTTGCTCTGTCATTTTCACTGTGAATTATTTGCAGTGGTGATGTTGGCACCGAGGGTCTTTCCCATGCTAGAGAAGTGTTCTACCACTGGTCAACATCCCCAGAGACAAAATCACATTTATTCATTTCTTTGGTGGTGCTGGGTCTTGAACCCAGGTCCTTGCATGCACTAGATGAGAATGCTACCACTAAGCTACATCCTCAGCTCTCATAGGATTCTTGTTGAGTAGACCATTAGTTTGAAATATTAATATAAAACAATTGTGCTTTGGAAAATTAGTAATCCAAAAGCCATCTCCTTTCCAGCTTCAGTCTCTCATTGCTGATGCATTTCATGGCAAAGGATTTCACGTAATAGACGAATATCTTCAGCAGAAAGAGAGTCACGTGCCTCAAAAATATAACCATCTTCTCCTACGCCATATTGACAGATTGATAAATGAGGCAAGTGATTTAATTTGTGTGGGGACTGAAATGCCAATTTACATGCTCTGGGAAGAGTTCTGAAGTCAGTGTGTTCTGGTGTCCAGGAGCTGGATAAAAATGAGTTCCAGAACTGTTCCCTGCTGCTGAAATGTATCCAGAGAGTCTTCATAGATGACCCAGACCGAGAGGACCCCTTGCTAATTCAGCAGGGACTGATTCCAAAGATAAGTGTACTTTAGAGTTGGGAAGTAGAGAAGGAGTGTGAGGAGCTGAAGGTGTTCCTCAGTGATGGGACACCTACCTAACGTGCTTGAGGCCCCAGGTTGGGGTGGGAAATAACTAGTGTGCCAGGGTAGTGGACATACTTTGCTCTTAATACACTTCACTCTTCATTCTTTCAAAGTCCTCAATCTTAAAGAAAAAAGAAAAAGCAAAGATGTTTTTTGCTTATCCAAGTCACTTGAGTGACATCTGTTTTTAAAAATTAGCCAGGTCGTCAGGCACCAGGCAGTGGTGGTGCACACCTTTAATCCCAGCACTTTGGAGACAGAGGCAGACAGATCTCTGTGAGTTTGAGGCCAGCCTAGTTTACAGTGAGTTCCAGGACAGCCAGGGCTCCACAGTGAAATCCTGTCTCAAAAATAATAATAAATAAATAAATAAAATATAAAAAAATAAAAACAAAGCATTAGCCAGGTAATAATGGTGAGTATGTATATTAACGGCAGCTGGAAGCAAACCTCTTACTACAACTCTCTCTTCTGCATAGGGAGGCTTCTGCTTCTCTGTTTATCAGAGAGAAGCTGGGAGGGCATGCAGTGGCTGAAGACAGTCAGGACAGTAGTAAACCTCTGCCCTACAACCTGGGCATATCTAGCTCTTAGAGTTTACTGAGACCTGATTGGCCAAGAAGGTATCACCATTTAAAAATAGACTGCCCCATCTTTCTGGGGCTGCCCTTCCAGGGAGAAGAATAAACTGTAGGTTTCCCCAAACTCTTTTCTGAGATTATTTTATTTAATATCATTTTATGTTGTGTCTAGTGTGTGTGAGTGTGGGTTTGTGCATGTGCACACATGCACGCCTGCGTTAGAACTTCCAGGTGTCGTTCTTTCTTCCCTCCATGGACTCTGGTGATCAAACTCGGGTAATCAGGCTTGGTGACAAGTCATCTTGGTCCCTCTCTGGGACTTTTTAAAATGTGGCAGAGGACTATGCTTTACCTGGGTCTGGTAGCTCAGATCTGGAATCCCAGCTCTTTGGAATTCTAATACAGGAAAATGATAAATTCAACGTGATTCTGGGCTCGAGAGTGAACACAAGAGCAGTGGACAGCTTAGACATTGTCTCAAGACAAAAAGTAATGACTATTCCTCCCATGGGGCTTCCTACCCTTGGGAGTTCTTTATCATTTTCCCCTAATCGGTGTTTGCTTTTCCCAACAGTAAAATAAAATAACATGTAAAAAGAGAACTAGAGATATAGTTCAGTCGTAGAACACTTGCCAAGCATGGATGAGGCTCAATTAAACCGCAGAAGGCGTGAGTTAATTTTGCATTTGATGCAAAATTGGGTCCCTGGTGCCCTAACTTGTACATATAATAAGGGGCAAGGAAGAGGAGATGCACCTCAAAAGAAACTGAGCAGGGGTGTCCATGGGCACTTCGGGACCTAAGCTGATTGCTAAGGAGTTGTAAATTAGAATATGCCCCAATTTGATCTTCTTATTTAGGTCTTAACGGCTATGTTTATTTCTATGACAAAGTGCCTTAAGCAAATTTTGGCTTACAGTTTGAGGGTATAGTCCATCATGATGGGAGTGTCGCCACAGGAGGTGCATGAAGCAGTTGGTCACCTTGTGTCCACACCCAGGAAGCCAATTGAATCAAATGCTGGTGCTCAGCTCTTTCCTGTTTTTATTGTGTCTAAGACTCCAGCCTATAAGATGGTGCCATCCACATTTTTGGTGGTCTTCCATATCTGGTTCATGCTTCTGGAAACAACCTCACAGATACGCCCAGAGACGTGCTTCTCTGGTGATTCTGAATCTAGTCAGGTTGACAATGAAGGGTTAAATCACAAATGCTCTCCCAACATGTAAGAAACCATCCCGTCAAATCCCTGCTGGATTTTGAAATGGAAATCTCCATGTTCTTTCCAAACTCTGCTTGGTGATGAGATTGTCATAACTATCCCAGGAACCTGAAGGGAATATTCATGTATGTTTTGACCAAGGAGAGCAGATAGATACTGCCAAGAAGAAAGGGTTATTTGGCTCTTTATTGAAAAATCCCACGTAGACTCAGCACACAGTGTGCTTGGGAATTAATTCTGCCCCACAGAGTAAGAGTTGTCTGCAGAAAGATCATATCTAGCCCTGTACCTAAGATCCAAGACGACTCAGTAGCACATCCTTAAGCCATTAGTATTGTCCTATGAGGAAGCTGGGCATCTGGTAGCTGATGTACCATTGGGGCACATGAAAGACCTGGGGAGCACTTGCATTCCTAAGCATTGATCAACTATGCAGCAGCACCCCCCCTTTCCAACTCAAGAGTTGTCCATCAACAGTTCATGTCATTCAACTGATGGTTATGACTTTTTATACATGTTTTCTTACCCCCACTTGTGTGCATTGTCTGTCTCACTAGAGATTGAATTGACTTTTTGTATGCTAGGCAGGTAGTCTACCACTAAGGTACATCTCCACACCCATTTTTCTTTTCTTTTTTTTTTTTGAGACAGGGTTTCTCTGTGTATCCCTGGCTGTCCTGGACTCACTCAGTAGACCAGGCTGGCCTCAAACTCAGAGATCTGCCTGCTTCTCCCTCTTGAGTGCTGGGATTAAAGGCATGTGCCACCATGCCTGGCCATTACAGACAGCTGTGAACTGCCATGTGGTGCTAGGATTTGAACCCAAGTCCTTTGGAAGAACAGCCAGTGCTCTTAAGCACTGAGCCATCTCCCCAGCCCCCCATTTTTCTACTTTTATGAGTGGCTAGTCTCAGCAAAAATGGTCCAAAGATGACCCATGCTTTACTGAGCACATCTGTTTCAAGATGTCACGCAAGTTATTCCGACCATTCCAAGCCCAGCATGAAACTGACTGTATATTCCTATGGTGGGAAGAATCCAATGCCCTGAAAGCTCTTGGAAGAAGATAGCAAGGCCAAGGCTTATTTCCTATAGCCTCAAAGGCTTCTGCAGCAATGCCAAAGCTGTTCGTCTTTTTTGTTTAATTTGGTTTTGTGAGAAGATCTCACTGTATAGTTTAGATTGGCCTTGAATTCACAGTGGTCCTCCTGAACCAATGTTCAGGTTCTGGGCTCGTAGGCAGGCTCCAGCACATGCAGTTTGCTTTTTATTTATCTATTATTTTAGTTTTTTATTGCTTGCTTTCTATAGCTTTCAAAGCCACACTGGCCTGTGCTGTGCAGGTTCTCCTAACCTTAAACTCTTCTGGGGCCTCCACTGTGGCTGTTTTGGTGCCAGTCCTCATCAAGTGTCCTATTCCTTCTGATCTGTGTGACCTTCCTTACTGTAATTCTGGACCATTTGCATCCTTGTTGACTTGCTCTTGATGGATTGGAAACCTATATTATGTGTGGGGTGGGGAGGGGAAGGTCTTCAGTCTGCTTTTCCTTTGGTGGGAAATGGTCTTGTGAATAGACCCATTAGGTTCCATCAGCATTTCTTCTGTGCACATGGTTTCCTGGCTTGAAACAATAACAAGATTTCTGATCAGCGAAGCCCTGGCCTCAGATACGCTGCTGACTAATGCCGTGGAAGACCTCCTCGATGCTGCACTGGTAAGGGTGGAAGGGCTTCAAGGGATGATGCCATCACTGATGGGCAGGAATCGTAAGTGATTTGTAAAACCTCCTGTTTCATGCTTGGATTTTTTTTGAAAAAAAAAAGTCTTTTTTAAAAGTTTTTAAAATTCACATTTCTATAAGATGTGAATTTAAAAAGACTGTCACGTTTTATGGTTAAGTCATTGTATGAAAGAGTAACAGACATTAACACAGGTAACCAATGACATAGGACACTGGAGTCATTCATTTTATATATCTAAATACATTATTTGTCTGGATGTAGGGAATGTGTTCATTTTGATGAAGTGACTGGATTTTTTCTTCTGTCTCTGTGTTCAGTTTGTCAGTTAGTATTCATGTGGTAGTGTCAGAATGCATGAGGCTCTAAAATAACAAGTTGCCTTTTTCCTTCCTTTTATTAGATCGTTTCCAGGCACAGCAGGAAAGGTAAGTATATGAGCAGTTATCAGTTTTCCATTTTTCCATCAAGAGAATATATTTTGGCCCAGATAGTTTAAGTGATAGGCAAGACACGTTTAAACATGTCTGGATTTATCAACCACTTTGCATAGCCCTACTGTGATGTTGGAAGGCATTTCGTTGTAAAGTGTGCCTCAGTTTTCTGTAATATGTTTTGCTTAGTGGGCTCTTGTTACTGCTGTAGCTAACTTTCCTCTATTCAGATAGTGGAAGGCCCCTTTGTCTCCAAAGCAGCAGGAGTTTAGCACCATGGTTTGGATCCAGTTTCTGCCTAGGTTCATGTGTTAGAGGCCTGGTCCTAGTGTGGGTCTAACATGAGGTAGTTAGATCACTGTAGCACAGCTCCATGAAGGGATTAATCAGGTGTGGGGCTGGACTAGTTCCTATGAGAATGGGAACTAGTTACTTGTCATTACTTATTACAAAGAGAGTTTGGCTGTTGCCTTGTGCTGTTCCATGCTCTGCTTCCCACGTGACCTCTTCCATACTGTGCTCCTGCTATTGTGAACCTACCCGCCATGGGTCCCCCCCCAAACATCACAGCTTATGCTGGCATGCTTTAGAGTTCCCAGAACTGTGAGCTAAATCGTCCTCTTTTCTTCATCAGGTGGACCCAGCTTTCAGGTATCTGGTTGTAGCAATGGACAGTCACCAAAGACACAAACGAGCAAACTTTAGTCACTATTGGTTTACCTTAAGTTGATTAACTTGGAGTAAGTCAATTTAACTGGGGATCTGCTTTGGGAGCCAGTGAAGATAGCTTTGTTTTTTTCAGAGTTGTACAAGGTAAAATTCTGAAAAAAGTGAGGTTTTGTTCCATTCGGTCCCAGTTAACGGGTAGTTTGGTATTTTGAATTATGATATCCTGGAAGCAAAGATGGACTTGGGATGTTTGAGGATCCCAGAACATGTGGCCATCACAATAGGAAAATGTCATTTTCCTAGGGTGTACTCAGTTTTAAAAAGCTGTTAATGAGCGGATGTCACATTAAACACTGGGTGGTAATTGATGAAACAGCACTGCGAGCTTTGGTGTGTACTCTATCTGCTGCATACCTGGGAACAAAAGCCTTTGTATGAGTTAGCCTTCTTGTTGATATGACAAAATGCCTGAATTAAATAACTTAAAAAAAGATTTATTCAGGGTCATGATTTCAGAGGTCTTGGTCTGTAAACTTGGGTAGAACATCATGGGAACTGGGAGTATGTGGTGAGTAAGATCGCAGGCAGCCCAGCAAAGTCACATGAGGAAGGGGCCAGGGTTAAGACTCAGCCCCCAATCAGCCCCTCCCTCGAACCAGTGATCTACTTCCTCTAATGATGTCCTGCCTTCCTCTGTTTCCTAATAGACGATTCCCATTTGGAGTCCATCAATATATTACACCATTCATTAAGCCAGAGCCCTCATGATCTAACTGTATCTGGAAACAGCCTCAGACACACCCAGAGGTTTTATTGCTCCTGTGTATACTGTGAAGAGTGGCTGTCATAGTCCTCGTTGTCTTAGTCAGTGGATCTAAACATTTTGCTTTTCATTTTTATGAATTTCATTAGCAATAGTGTCTTTAAGAATGGCTGACAAAATATATGATGCTACCTTCCTTTGTAACTTTTGTAACATTGTAAATATGCCTTATCTTAACAGTATATACCTAGCATACATGTGAGGTGTCTGTTGAGTTGATACCCATAATGTAGTGCATTTGTGAACTCTTGCATTCCTTGAAGCAACTCCACTGCTCTGCATGGAGGCACACTCCTGTAGATGACCACCATAGTCACCGAGGACCATGTGGCTTAAACAACACATTTGTTTGTACTACTTGTGGGGGAAGGATGTGGACCCAAAGATTAGGCTGCCAGCTTGGTTGAATCCTAGGGAGGAATCTCTGTCATTTCTCACTGTGTCTCATGGTGGGGAGACAGACCAGCAATCTCTGGTCTCCCCTCTCAGAAGGGTGACAACCCTACCATGCAGGTCTGTCACCTTGTTATCTCATCTAATTCAGCTGTCTCTCAAACACCCTCTCTCAGATAGTATGTTGAGGTGAATGCTTCAATGTATGAATTGGGAGGAGACAATGACATGCATCCATAGCAATGTCACTTGGTTGCTTGTGGCTCACTCTGGCTATCCTGGGGTTGGGGATGGAGTAGCTGCTCTGCAAGAAACCCGTTGTTGCATGCTGTGTTTGGCAGTTGACTCGAATGAGTGCCCTGCTAGGTTCTGCAGAACAGATGTCTAATCCTTCTATCTGATGTGGAAAGATGCTTCTACTGGCCACCTTCCCACCATCTCCTGCCGTTGTAGGATTAATCTCTCCTTTATTCAGCCAGGATTTAACCTTCTCATTTACGTCCCATTTTGGGGGTTTCCTTTGCTTCATGTGCTGCTACATGTTTGGACACTTTGCCCTTTGCTAATGATGACAGTGTTCTAAGTCTAGAGTGAGTTTTGGAGTTCTCTTAATCAGTATCAACATGATGCTAACCTATCTCTGCTTTCCTGTATGTTCCCCCCCTTTTTTTGTGTGTGCAGTCATGTTATTTACGGTAGTTACTCAGGGTTTATTTTTTCCCTCCCAACCCTGTATTTCATGAAATCCCCATTCTTGAACTTTAAGATGATTTTTATGGTGATGGGGATTGAACTCACAGCCTCTTCACACATGCTAGGCAAAAAGCTCTACCACAGAAACTCACCTTCTTTGATTGTGATAAAGTGTATAAAACTAAGTTACCCAGGCTGGCCTTGAACTCTTGCTATAGTTCAGGTCAGTCTCAAAGTTGAACCTTCTTTTTTCATCTCTCCCAGGAAGTAGGATTTTTGAGCTGTGCCACCAGGCCTCACTTCATTCTTTTTAAAAACTTAAAGGGAGAGGGAGGGAGGGAGAGAGGGAGAGAGGGAGAGAGGGAGAGAGGGAGAGAGGGAGAGAGAGAGAGAGAGGGAGAGAGGGAGAGAGGGAGAGAGGGAGAGAGAGAATGAATATGAATGAATATGTGCTGTAAGTGCAGGTCCCTCTGGAGTCCAGAGCTGACAGATTACCTTGATGCTAGAATTGCAGGTGGCTTTCAGTCACCCAAATTTGCCATGGGTGTTGGGAACCAAACTCTGTTGTCTGCAAGGAGTGATAAGTGTCCTTGGCTGATGACCCATCCTCCTGGCCCCAACCCCTTCCTGCTCTATTTTTGAATTCTTTATTCTTTGTTGTCTCTGTGCTAGTATCATTCTTTTTTTTTTTTTTTTTGGTTTTTTTGAAATAGGGTTTCTCTGTGTAACAGTCTGGCTGCCCTGGACTTGCTTTGTAGACCAGGCTGGCCTCGAACTCACAGCGATCCACCTGCCTCTGCCTCCCAAGTGCTGGGATTAAAGGCGTGTGCCACCACCGCCCGGCGTTAGTCTCATTCTTGTCACTGACCAATTACCCACTGAGAAGCACTTCATGAAAGGAGGGATTTATTTCCCCTCAGGGTTTGAGGAGTTGCAGACCACCATGACAGGGGAATGCATGTGACAGGAAGCTATGAACAGCAGGGACATAATGGGAGCTGAATGCTCATATCTCAGTAGAGCAGGAAACAGATGAGTGCTGGCTTTCTAACTTTCTTATGTCTTTGTTGACCCCCCCCCCCAGCCCAAATGGTGCCACCCACTTAAAAGAATATTGCTGTTAATCTTTTCTAGAAACACCGTAACAGGTACGCCAGAGAGATGTGACTTAAATGATTTTAAATCCAGTGAGGCCAGAAATGGAGACTAATCACAACTTCCAGCTGCCATAATATAACTCTGAGGAGCATCATCAGGCTTTGGGTAGGACAGGGTCAGAACTTTGGAACATTTGAGGTTGTATCTTGGACTTTCGTTCAGTAGAATTCTTGCTCTGCGTTCTGTCCCCATCATAATCCTGCTTCTTTCTCTTGTGTTGTAGAAGTTTTGTTTTTTTTGAGACAGCGTTTCTCCTCTTTTTTTCCTTTGTAGCTATGACAAATACCAGAGAGAAATCAGTATAAAGGGAGAACAGGTTATTTTGGCTTCTGGTTTCAGAAGTTTCTGTGGTCAGCTGGCCCCACTGTTTGGGCCTGAGGTGAGACAGAATATTAGAGGCATGTTCTTAGAGGCTGTGTCACAGTGACCAGGAAGGAGAGAAAACAAGGGACCGGGGACGACATAAACCCTTGAAGAAACTCCCATCAGTGGCCTGTTTGTTTCTCCAGCCAGGTCTCCCTGCCCTGCTGCTCCTAATAGTCCACTGAGCTGTGAACTCAATAATGAGGTTAGTGTAGCCATGGGGTCAGCACCCTTATGATCACGCACACAGCTTCCCCACTTCCAGTTGAGAACCTTTGGGGACATTTTATGTCCAAACCATAGTGCTGGCCTTGACTGCTTTCTTCTTAGGATCCTCAGTGCTGGGGCATAGGAACTGGGGGGAGGGCAGTGGCTTCTTGCTGATAGAATTCTGGAGGCTGCCTCAGTGTTCCCAGCTTGCCTTCTCACTTTTCTTCTATCCAGTGATTTTCATGTATTATCCCCCCTCAGATTTAAATATCTACAGTGGCTTTCAGCTTCATTTACTCTTATGTTTTTTATGTCTATTTTCTTTCTTTCTGGTGGGGAGGGGAAGCTTGTGCTTTCTTACACAAAATTTCTTCTGGTTTCTCTCAAATGTATTTCATATTTTGTGTTATCAGTCTCAGAACAATGAACCAAATGCTTGTGTCATGACACACTTATCATAAGTTACTTTTCTGTTACCCCGCTGTCATCCCAGCTCTCTTCTTCTGGTCACAGGGCCATATACTTTCTCTAACTCCTCTCAAAATGAAATCATGATGCTTGGTGTTTGCTAGCTAGCGGGACATGCACAGATACCTTCAAGAGTCTTGCTGGCCAGTCGGGCTTTGTTAGAACCTTTGAGTCTAATCTGTGGACACCAGCTCCAACTGAGTTTCTGTTTTTCTCGGGTTATCTAGCCACGCTAGTGTGGCTTGTTCGAACTGAAGACAGTACTTTTATACTTCCCTGATTGGTTTCCTACAATTATGAGTTATACTGGGGCAAAGCATATATACTTGGTGATAAATAACTTGTATATAGAGATGATACTTCTGAAACTATCAAAATGATACTCTGACCCTGGCGCTACTTTTTTTTTTTATAGTATTCACTACTGTTTTCCATTACTACCTTAATATAAGTCTACAAATGAAACTGTAAAATGTAGTTTAGTTATGTATAAAATAATATCTCGTAATCTTGTTTTGCTTCCTCATGTGTAAATAGCTGTGGGAATTTGTTGTATTAATGAAGTTCAACTTATTTGAAAGTTTCTGCTTCCCCGCTATAGACCTTATAACATTTCATGTGTATATTATGTATGATATTTGTATTATGTAATACAGATTCATATAAACCATGTGAACAGCACAACCCACGTGCCTGCACTTAGAACATTGCCCACTGTGGACACAAAGTGGCTTTGCTCAGGTGACAACAGTGACAATGAAGCTGCCCACACCTTGCTCAGGCTGCTGATACACTCCTTTGTGGGTATTTATGAAAACAAGTGTCTTGTAGCCTGAGGGTGCTGAGGCTTGAAGATGGCTGTGGCCTGTCCCTCCGCTGTATACTGCTCCCAGCTTGTTCTTCCTCCTGCTGCACAGGAGTCAGTTCTGGCTGTCTCTGACATCTATTTCACACTGTTACACTTGCACTTTCAGGGACAATCCAGATGTTGGATTCCTTCATACTTAGCTTAGGATTCCTGGTGACAGAAGGCACCGTGAAACGCTCCATTCAACAGGAGGTGAGTGCTGACTAAACGGTAAATGAACAATTGCTCTGGAAAACGCAGAGAAGGCACACATGAGTTTTCATTTTCTCTTCACCGTGAATCTTCCTTCCAATCCTGAGAAGGCCCTGAGGACTTTGAACTGCATTTTGGACGCTGCACCCCGGGAAGACAGGAAAAAGCTGTCTTCAGCAGAAGGCGCTTGCCGCCTTATGTAAGTGAACTCACACTCAGGTGATGGTGTAAGCCCCAAATCTCTCTACTGTTCTTTATGCTCTGCACACCCGCCTATTTCATTCTTTCCTTCAGCATGTGCCTTGTGAATTCACTGAGCATCAAACTGAGAGAGACAGGCTGAGGGACAGACTGCCAGGCTTTGCTCTCAACAATGTGAGGATTTTCTTTTGTTTGTTTATTTTGTTATTGCTGTTATTTTGTCTTTTGCATTGAATTTGTGGACCAAAAATGCTCTCTCAGCTGATTATGTAAACATGAACTCCATTGTTGACTTATGGAAGGATGTCAAGGGGCTTGTGCATGTGTGAATACACAATACACACACACACTCTTAATTTTAGTGGCCCAATTGTGGCTACATATATCTTAAAATGTTTCATTGGAACATTTGGAGATGAGGTTTTACACAGAGCTTTGAGTATGACGTTTGAAGATAAGGTTTTAATACAAGATGAAGTGAATTGCAAACACGAACCTATATTGAAATTTGGACTTACAAACACATTTCTATGAGGATGGCTGGCTAGCTAGCAAGGGGGACATCTTGATGACAGTGACCATTCCCGTGACATGCCATGAAGAGAGTACCAACTGCATAACCTAGAAGTACCGCTTACTGAGCAGGGACTTGCTGCTGCTCATTATGCCGTCTATGAACAGTGTGTGACTTTGAGTTATTCATTAAAAAGGAAATCTCAGCCGGGCGGTGGTGGCGCACGCCTTTAATCCCAGCACTTGGGAGGCAGAGGCAGGCGGATCTTTGTGAGTTCGAGGCCAGCCTGGTCTACAAAGCGAGTCCAGGACAGCCAGAGATATTCAGAGAAACCCTGTCTCGAAAAACCAAAAAAAAAAAAAAAAAGTAAAAAGGAAATCTCAGCTGCACTGGTACAAATCACTACTCATAAGAGACTGCAACCCTTCAGTTGTTGAACCATTCCCGCACTTCAGCGATCGAGCCAACCTGGTCATGGTGTATAGTCTTCTTGATGTGTGTGTATTCTCTTTGCGAGTATTTTAACAGATAGTTTTGCTGGGTGTATATTAGGTTGCCTATCATAATCTTTTAGGACTTGGAATACATTGCTCCTCTGGATCTCATAGTTTACAATGAGAAGTCAGCTGCTGTTCTGATGGATTTCTTTGCTGCTGTTTTTTTGTTTGGTTGGTTTTTTTGTTGTTGTTGTTGTTTGTTCTCAAGACAGGGTTTCTCTGTGTAACAGCGCCCTGGCTGTCCTGGACTTGCTTTGTAGACCAGGCTGACCTCGAACTCACAGGGATCCTCCTGACTCTGCCTCCCCAGTGCTGGGATTAAAGGCATGTGCTACCACACCTGGTGGGTTTACTTTTTTTTTAATGTGTGACTTGCATTTGTTTTTTTTTTTTTCTTTTCCTCTCGCAACTTTTAACAGGTTTTCTTTGTTACATACACTTAGTGTTTTTCCTATGACATGTGCTGGGTGCTGCTGTTTGTGCCTGTGTGAGTGTGTGTTTCTTTTAGTTTGGGGACATTTTCTTGTGAATTCAGTGTATTCCTTGTGAATATACTGGCTTTGATTTGGGATTCTTCTCCTTCATCGATGCCTATAATTTGAAGGTTTGTGTTTTTTCATGGTGTTCCACATTTCCTGTGTGCTCTTCCCTGTGTTTTAAAAAAAGTTCATGTTCCTTCCTTATTTGGTCTAGATCCTCTGTTTTATCTTTAAGACCCAATATTCTGTCTTTGGCTGTATTCATCCTCTTTGTAAGACTTTCATTGGGGTTTTCTAGTTGGGCTATTGGGTTTTTTTTCAATTCTATCTTCATTTCAGCTTGAGTCCTCTTCAATATTTCTATCTCCTGATTGAATTCTGTTTTCAAGTCTTGGATTGTCTTCATTGTTTCCGTCAGCCTTACGTTTGTGTTTTCTTGGCTTTTGCTCAGGCATTTATTCTCCTTAAATTCTTTCTCTTTGATTTCATTGAGCTATTTCTTTGTGTTTCTACCTTAAACTCCTTGAATTCCTTGAGGCAATTTATGACTTAATTTCCATGGCCTGAATTTCACCTAGGCAATTCTCATTGGCAAGCATTTCTAGGTTTTGGAGAGAAGCTATGGCTTGATCTTTCATATTGCTGGTGTTCTGTGATGAGATCCGGGCATGTGGCATTCCTTTGCTAGTTTTGAGTTTATTATGGATGGGGCAGGTTGGAGAAAGAAGATGGGGGGATCAGGGGTCTGGGGGTGGTTCAGGTTGGAACTGGCTTGTGCCAAGCCCAGGATGGGGCGGGGTAGATATCTGGGTGGAACAGTTGGATAAAAATGGAAGAGCTCTGTGGTTTGACTGATTGGTAGCAAGGCCACTAGCCCAAGCCTGGAGCTCTCTGTACTGAAGGCAGGCAAGGCCGGACTGGGCTAGTGGGTTGAGGGACCCAGGCCAACCCTGGTAGATTGTGGGAAAGGCATGGATGAGAGGAGGTCAGGGATACTCACCAAGCTAGACCCTGGAAGAGGACATGGGAAGTTTGGGTATGAAGTGGGGTTGATGGAGGCAGTGTTAAGGGTCCTTTGTGGGCAGATGTGGGTAGGTCAGGTTCTAGTGGGAGCCTAGAGTTGGCCTCAGAGCTGGAGGAAGCAGCAGGACTAGGCCAGCTGGGAATGTGGGACCCCGTGGAAGCCGAAAGATTGACTGTTGTTAAGGCTCGGGTGGGATGGCCAGACTGGTCAGGTCATTGGCTCTGGGACCCTAGATACAGTGAGTTTCAGGAAAAGATTGGGATGTGGGGACCTTGCCAGAGTAGACCTTGGAGAGAAGGACGTGGATGTCTACTTAATGTGGCTTTTGTAACTAAAGCTCAGGTCCTCTTGCTTTTGAGGTAGGCTCTTCACTGCTTAAGTGATCTTCCAAACCCACAGGACAACTTTAAATGTTCTTTAAAATGAGAGACTTTTGCCAGGTACGGTGGTGTGCCCCTGCTATCCCAGTTACTCAGGAGGCCGAGGCAGGATCATCATGTTAAGACCAGCTTGGGCTTAAATAGTGAAATGGTCTCAAAACACTAAGGGCTATGGATGTAGCTGAGTGGAGCACCTGCCTCAGATCTGATTGATCATCAGCCTCAGCAGGGCCCCCAACCCCCTGGCTACACACAAAATGATTTTCAGACATTAAGGAAAAATAAACACTGTACGTTTTAGTATTTGGTGGACACACTAGAGTGGATGTATACACACCAGAGAAGAATCTAAGATTACAGTGTGACAGTATGGTAAAATGTAATAGCTTACTTTCATTATGTTTCTAAATCAAGTTAGTCAGTTGAAAATTGCACCAATCTTGTCATAGGAAAGGCACCGGACCAAAGGTCTCAGCTTCATCAGGTGTCAACTTGTATGTAAGATGTGTAATCCCATAGGCTGGTGATTGGTGAAAAGGGAACAATTAGAAGTGGCTCACGCCTGTACAGACTGAGGCAGGGGGATTGCTATTAGTGCAAGGTTAGCCTGAGCTACAGTAAGACCCTGATTTGGAAAGAAAAAATCTCCCTACCAAAACTTCAAGAAACCGCAAACTTCAGAAATGGATCATTCAATGGACCCTCAGATCTTAGGAAGCTAAATTTTGATACTGATTTAAAATATATATCTATATATCTATATATATCTTGGTTTAAGCTTAATCGATTTAATAAAGCTTTACCTCTTGATGTTCATCTCAGTAAAACGTAATTTATGTAAATGTTTCAGGAAAGAATTGGCAAGGAGGATCTTGACTGTGGGTGGTAAGTATTTAGAATTTTAAATGCTTAGAATACTGGACACTAGTTGATTTATGAAGATGTTGAAAGTATGAGGAATAGATCACACTTCATTTGAAGTTGGGAAATTAAGATTTGTTGCTTCTGAGAGATTTTGGCCCACTGAAAATCATAATAGCTAACAGACACTGGCCAATTTTTGTCTTTTTTCTTTTTTCTTTTTTTGCTTTTCAAGACAGGGTTTTTATGTGTCCCTAGCTGTCCTGGACTCACTTTGTAGACCAGGCTAGTTTTGGACTAACGGAGATCCACATGCCTCTGCCTTCTGAGTGTTGGGATTAAAGGCATGAGCCACCATGCCCGACAATCACAGACAGCTGTGAACTGCCATGTGGGTGCTAGGATTTGAACCCTACTCCTTTGGAAGAGCAGCCAGTGCTCTTAACCTCTGAGCCATCTCTCTACCCCCAGTTTTGTCACATTTTAAACATCCCTAACATGCGCTTCAGTTAAAATTATTTTAAGTAAAAGACATCAGAGTCACAGATAGGCCATCTATGTTCACTCCCCTACTTCCTGCCCTTGACTCAGATATATTTTCAATCCCAAACATAATCTTTATGCTTTTAATCTGCATAATAATTACATGATTGTTTTATAGAGTTAAAAACATTTTGTGACTACTACCTTGTCAGCCTGTCTTATTGCACTCCTCTTTTTGACTTTACAATCATTTGAGGTTTGGGTTGTGGCTGCATATAGAGTGTTGGTGGAGTTCTTGTCTAACATGCACAGAGCCCTGGTCTTCAGACCTCACTCCCCTGAACCAGATGTGGTGACATGTGTCTATACTCGCAGCAGCAGGGAGGTGGAGGGAGGAGAACCAGGAGTTCATGGATGTCCTGGGCTATATAGTGAATTTGAGTCCATTTTGAGCTCCATAAGACCCTGCTTGTAAAATAAAAAAAGAATTATTTGACATTTGAGCATAAACGTAACTGCAGCAAAATACTGTAACTTTAATGAGATTTTTTTTGTTATTGTAGAAATATTTTAAGGCTATTTGATCTGATTTGACATTTTGATATGCTTTAATACACACACACACACACACACACACACACACACACACACACACATACACATTTCACAGTACTAGGGGTTGAGCCCAGCCCCTTGTATGTACAAGGCAAACACTCTACCACTGAATAACATTCCTAGCACTCAGAAATAGAATCTTAAAGATGTTGTCCATGTGAAACTTATTCAGATTCCCCCCCAGCAATTACTGAGTAATCTTTGCATGGTTGTAATGAGTTTGAATGCGTCTTGCTGCATTTCACGGAGTGACTTAGCACGAGACCGAATGCTGACTTTAAACCATGTTGCTTTCTGATGCTTTGTGTCCAGAACTCAATTATGTCTGCTGTGTTCTGAATCTAGATTATGGCCAGCAGGTGGCTCTGTCAGAGGCATTGTGTAGAATGGCCGTTGGAACTCGGAGGAATGAACTTGCCGTTCAGTGGTTTGACGATGCTGTCCTGGTTGAAGCTTTCAAAGAAATTAAGAATCAGGAATTTGAGACGGTGAGAAGTCTGGTCTGCTCAGTCAGAATTTAGTGAGGATCCTCTCAGAACTTTCCTGGGTTTTAGGCTTGAGAGAAGGTTTAATTTTCTTAGAGAAGAATAACTTTATTTCATTTCGTGTTTGTACGTATGAAGGAGTATGTGTGTGAGTGCAAGTGCTGTTGGGAACCAGGAGGTGGTGGTGTATCCCGTGGATCTGGAGTTGTAGGCAGTTGTGAGCTGCCTGACACAGGTGCTGGGTACCATTCTAGGATTATCCACAAAGCAGATTGTGTACCTAACTGCTCAGCCGTCTCTCCAGCCTCTCACTGATTAAAATATGATCAGATTGCAACCCTCAACTTTCTGTTATTATCAGTGAAACAATTTGAACAAAATATTTGGGGGACATGTGAGGAGGTCCTACACATAGGGCTCTTTAGAGGGAATTGACTCAGGGAACAAACTGAATTTGATGGGTTCAGGCAAGGAAACATTTGGGACAGACTTTGAATGGGCCTCAGAGTAGGAATACAATTGGAGAATAAAGAGAAAAGAATTACATCCTCGAGAGAATCTGTAACCATGGTGGGTGGCTGGTAGTGGCATTTGTGCTCCAGTGGTGAGGACCATAGAGTGTATTGTATGCCGTCCAACCACTGCAGTTTGAAGGTACAGAGTTCTGTGGTGGTTGGTTTTTTGCAATCTTTTGCAAACTGTGATTGTTTTCAAGGAGCACAAAAATAGCTTTTGGCTTTGTTGTGTATCTGCTTTCTTCTTAACAATTGCTAATGCATTTTTATTTTTTCCAAATATTTTAAAATCAGGGTCAGATTCTCAAGAAAAGGTAAAATACTAAGTGTTCATTTTAATGAAGCCTTCTAATCAAAACCATTATGTAATCAGGATTATGTGATTCACAAGGTACTAAGTTTGAACCTTTATATTGTATATCTTAGACTCTAAGGACTGGCATATGCACAGAAAAGGGTTAGCTAAGAGGCAGGAGGTTCTAAATGGAAAGGTCATGACTCCAGGGGCTTTTGGTTTTGAGTTTTAGCTCAAAGTAGAGTCCCACCTGCCTACTTAGGGGATACTTACATAGCTTTAGCTAAGTCATGGACTGGTGAAGTCTTAGTATTGCATCTGCAAAGTGGGAATAAATCCTACCTTAAAATGAGTTTCTTAAGTTAAGGTCACTATTGCTGTGATGAAACACCATGACCAAAAGCAACTTAGGCAATTTGTCTTATATATCCTGAATCAAAGCCTTTTAATAGGATCCAAGGCAGGAACTTAAACTAGACAGGAACCTGAAGGCAGAAGTGATTCAGAGGCCGTGGAGGGGTGCTCCTTACTAGCTTGGTCTCATGGCTTACTCAGACTACCTTCTTATGGCACCTAGTACCGCCAGTCCAGGAGTAGCACCACCCAAAATGGGCTGGGTCCTCCCACACCAATTGCTAATTAAGAAAATGTCCTACAGGCTTACCTACAAAATATTTGGGGGGACATGTGGGAAGATAAATATGGGACTGATTCAGAAGGAACTGAGCCAGGAGACAAACTGTGAATTTGATGGGTTTTATCGAGGCAGTTTCCCAATTGAGGTTCCCTCATCTAAGAGGACTCCAGCTTGTGTCAACATGATATAAAACTAGCCAGCACAAGGAGAATTCATTGAGGGAGACTGAGAGTGCCTGGGATGATGTGGGCAACTAGACACTCTTCATCTGCCTCTGCAGGTGATGAAAACAGAGGAAACTGTTTCCAGTCTCGTCTCTTCAACCTCCTCCCAGGCCACCAGCTTCTCTCTTGAATTGATTTTAGATGAAAGTTTCATGCTGTTCATGTCTACTTGGGGCCAAATATGGATTGGAAATCTGAGAAACATTTGACTATAACAGCCAATTCTTGGAAACAAAAACAGAGATAAATCTGGATCTGTGTGCCTCTTTGTCCTTAGGGTGTCAGGGCACCATATTCACTGCCTTGATGACTGTTGCTTAGGAGAACTCTAGAGGTCATCCTCGTTATTGGAGTATGTGGCATGGGTGACCCACAAAGGAGAGGCATGGGAAATAGGTCCACACAAGTTCACCCGAAGTCGATAGGTTGGAAGGTTTGTGCTGGGCAGGTGCTAGGGAAGTGTGTGCCAGGTGAGTTAATCAAATACAATGCTCTAAGTCATTGGGAAGGTCCATTCTTCTTGTTCACTCTCTTGCACGGATGACTCTATCATGGCGTTTGGCTTTTGAGCCTTAACTAGTCAGCCGAGTAGGCAATGCTGAGAATATAAGGAAGCAGCATGTGTACAGCCTTCTCTTTGGGCACAAAATGAAGCAGCAAGTCCTTGTGAAGACTTAGGGTTGGCTAGGGAGGCAGTGAAGATGGCGTGCTTCTAAATTTAAGACTTTTATTGCTTACTTTAGGACTGTCGAAGGTTTCTCAATTTCCTGAATAACAGACTCGGTGACCAGAGAAGGTAATGTGCGTCTCTGGGGTTCTTTTATTGGACAGTTATAATATAACATTGTCTAATATTTTAAAAGAACATCTAGGATCTTTTTAACTTTAGGAGCTTATAGGATCAACATTTTTCTGATGGAAAATTAAGTGGTTAATTGATTGGAAATCTGGAAAGAACCTGGTATGGTGGCTAATACCTGTGATCCCAGTACGCAGGAGGCCCAAGTGGGTGGGTGGGGGGGTTGTTTTGGTTTGTTTGTTTTTTTAATTTATGTGCATGAGTGTTTTACTTCTGTGTATATATACCATATGGGTGCCTGGAAGCATCACATCTCCTGGAACTGGAGTTACAGCTGTGAGCCTCCATGTGGGTGATGGGAACTGAACCCAGGTCCTCTGCAAGAGCAGCCAGTGCTCTCAACCATTGAACTATCTCTCTAATCCCGAGAGTTCCTGGATTTCTTGGAGAGTAATTTTGAAAAGACTAAAGGTGTCTGAGGATAGGCATATCATGGACAGGTAAGTCCTTGATGAGACAATATTTGGTAAATTTACTCTGTTCTTTAGGGATAGGACCAGATAATTTTCCTGAGTGTTCGTAATCCTGACTTAGAAACTGCCTGCTGGAGAGGTGAAATCTCCCCACATGGATCTTTACTTGTAGAGTTGAAGGCCTCACAGATCCTGTGTATAGGAGACTTCCTAGCATGCCAGAGTTGTGAAAACTATATCTGCAGGTCATTTTGATTTTTAATTATGAGGTTTTTTGCAGGGTCTACTCATTCCCATGCCTGGCTGCTTTTGCTGATAGTCAGGAGGTAGGTCTGCATGTCCCCCTCTCTAAGGAGTCATAAGGGTAAGGTGAAATGAAACACTATTAGGTTTACACATACTTCTACTGTCAGTACTCTAAAGGGGGTATTTACTTATTTGTGGGTTCATGTGTGTATGTGCATACACGTACAGGCTAGAATAACCCTGAGTGTCATCCCTCAGGCACTGAACACACAGAAGAGCGTTTTCAAAAGGGATGCTAACTTCTCTTAGTGACCTCACCTTCAAAGTGATAAGATCATGTTCTAACCAGGATGCATTTTCAGAAATCTTAAAGGGGTCTGTGGTTATACTGGGAGAAAGGACTTCAGAGTGCAGACTGAGCATCTCAGACCCTCGTTTCATTTGACCTGTTCCCAGGGAACATTATTCATGATTGAACTGGAGGGCAAATAGTCAAGGTTCTCTTAATTATCTCCCTTCTAGTTGATACGTTTCCTCTTTTGCTAGCCACTGGGTCACTTTCCTTTCTCTGTACTTGTGCTGTCTGGCATGAGGCACATTGTTACAAGCTTGTCTCTCTGAACTATGTGCTACTGTAGCCCAAGCATTGTGACACCAGTGATACTCTCTAGCTTCTGTTCTACCTCATACGTTGGAGTATAAGGCTAACTAGTTTCTTTTTTTCCATCTTTGGATTCTAGAAAAACAAGACTTTTTATGTAAAAGGGCTCTGACCACTAGCACCACAATTTCCAAATGAAATATACACATTTACTTAGAATTATGACTCCGTTGAGGTCTCTTGAATGTCTTCACTAACCATAATTTTTGTCGTGGTTTCAGAGACCCACTCACGGTTTCTGAGACTGAGCTTTTCAACTTGCAATACACCCAAAGTTCCTCTGTCCACAGCTGAATTTGATGGATGGATGCTTGCCTTGTCACGTCCTCCTCCTCCTCTGCTTACCTGAGGATTTAATTCTCTGCTTGACTGTTCTCACCAGGACCTCCCAAGCTTCCTTCTGCTTAAACCTGGGCTCTTATTCTCAAGCCCTTGCACTGGCTTTTGGTGGCATGCATTGCGGGTAAAACACTCTGTTCAGCTCTGTGGCCACCATGGTAGGCTTGAATGATGAGAAGGAAAATTGTCCAAAGAATCCTATTCATTAGAAAATGGGTCATAGAATAGTGAGTCTGGTGTTCAATCCACTGCTGGGGAGATAAAGGCATTATGCACACAATTGAACATCCTGGTGGCTCATCGGATACAGGTGCTTCTTGCCAAACCCAGTGTCCTGAGTTCGGTCCCTGAGGTATTCATTAGATGCATGGTAGGAGGGCACTGGCTCCAGAAACTTGTCTGTCCTCCACGTGTATGCCGAGACATACACACCTGCACAATAAATAAGATGTAAAAGAAACTTAGAATATCCCACACCTGTCTTCATGCAGGGAACAGGTGAAATGCAAGTATATGTAAGCCATTGTATAAAATTCTCTTAGGAAGATGAATGTCAGTGTGGGTGTGGTATGAACAAATCCCTTCCCCAAGTCTTCTTCCTGTTGTGCACATGCAGACATCCCAAAATCAGAACAGCTAAGTGTTTCAGGTGAGCGGTGCTCAGCCTGGACTCCTGACATTTGCCTACAAAGCCTCTAGGGAGGATCAAAGGCTTTGCCAGTGGAGATAGTCTGTGCTCAGATGCCTATGGGAAGTTGGACAGAGAAGACATTTGCTCTTTCTAGAACACTGCATTGCTCGAGTCCTTGATTTTTACTATGAGTATGTATTTATTTTGCAATGATAAAAACAAAAGCAACTTGAGGACAAGTATGAGCTGTTCTCTGACTGATGGTAAGCTGGATACCAAATTACCACTTGTTTGCTCACAATATCTCCTTTGCTAGAAGTTTCCATTCCTATTCAGTGTGATTTACTACTAATTAAACAAAACCAGGTTCCCCCTACCTCCATGATTTTCACCAAGAAAAAAAATGTGTGGGTAGTCATGAGACGCATTTAAGTATCTATTAAATATGTCGAGGACAATAGGATCTTTTGGAAATGGCTTGGAGTCTGAGATTGAGACCCACTTCTGATTTGCATAGGACTCTGATAAGAGCTGAGGGGGTAGTTCAGTTGTAGGAGCATGAGTGTTGCTAGTAATTTAAATTGGACCCTTTGACATGAGATTCCTGTATAACTTTTTCTGAAATTCTCCCACAGATGAGAAAACCAGCAGATGAAAAATTAGAGGAATTTTGGATTGATTTCAACCTAGGAAGTCAAAGCGTGACTTTTTACATAGATAATGCAGAGGTAACTAGCAGCAGCAGACCTAAGCATTTAGGAATTGTTTGTGTAAATACGGTTAAGTTTTCATGAATTTCACTCCCCCACCCCATTTTTATTCCCTCAAGAGTGCTCTGTGGGAGCCAGTACAACTTCTCAAGGAAGCGATGGTCAAGGTCACCATAATGGGTAAGATGCAAACGCCTTCCCAGGGAGCTTCGAGTATTGCTTCTGTTGATGTTAATTCTAGGGCGGATTTTGATCACATGTTCCTATTTGGAATCTTCTTTATTTTCAAAAGATTTATGTTCGTGTCTGTGTCCAGAAATACTTGTATGTGTGTG
The DNA here is from genome assembly GCA_907164525.1 of Lophiomys imhausi. Lineage (NCBI taxonomy): Eukaryota > Metazoa > Chordata > Mammalia > Rodentia > Muridae > Lophiomys > Lophiomys imhausi. Next base: position 16,957,596 of record CAJQZJ010004381.1, on the reverse strand, counting down.
GGTGTCCACAGAGGCCACAAGAGAGTGTCTGATCTCCTGGTGCTGGAGTTAGAGGTGTTTGTGAGCCACTTGATGTGGGTGCTGGCAACTGAACTTGGGTCCTGTGGAAGAATAGAATGAGTTCTTGACCTTTGAGCCATCTCTGCAGACCGAGACCGAGAGGCTTCTATGAGTGGGAACTGAAGTCAGCCTGAGATGGTGAGAGTGCTGAATCCTAACCCCAAGACAACCAGGGGGTGCTTGAAATGTTCTATTAGCCTAGTTAAGTCAAAGAGTGAATTAGTTTAAAAAAAAAAGTGGGTTAGTTTCAATTCACTATTTAACTGACTCTTTGAACGATATTAACTTTAATTAATAAAAAAGTGATTGTGCTGTTGTATGTTCTTATCTGTGTTAAGTCTTTACAGCCTGACATGGGTGCCATACTGGCAGGTCATGATAGTGTGTATTAGCCAATGGTTTCAAGTGGGTTGCCATCTTGGATAACCTAGATGAAGACAGGTGTGTCCTCCTTTCTCGATCTTTTTCCCCACACCTTGACAGGCACTTGTGTCTTAGTTTTGCCTGCTTTTTCATGACACTTTCCTATTCACGCTAGTGTCTACTTAGTTTGTACTTATCATGGCCTTTTTTTCTAGAGACTGAATTTTAATTTTGATCCAAGTTATTTTCAGTTTTGAAACTGACTGCTCATTTGCCACAGTAGTAGCATGGAAGGGGCGGTTGTCTGAGACCCAGGCATCTGGGCAGGTGTTCCATTTTTTCTCTTTAACAGGTGTCCACTGAAAAGGACATCGGCATATTGGAAACTGAATTTTAGGACTATGGGATTTCAGAGAGGGAAAGTGGGGGAGAGAGAAAAGAATTTTGCTTAGTATATTTGAAACCAAAATACCTTTTGTATAACAAGAATTGTTTTTTATAAAAACATGGAATGGTGTCATACAAGTTGGCATTTATTTCTTTTCTAGTAAAGCAAGGTCCTTCGTGTTTATAACTGGCCTCTAAGTCATGTGTTTTGTGTGTATGTAAATGAAAATTCAAAGTCATTTCTACTTAATATGACTTTATGTTCTCTTTGCAGAAAATTCTGAAGAGTTGACAAAAGTTTTCTTTGCAATGATACACCTGATACAACATTTTTTTTGTTGTTGTTAGAAAACGATAGGGTGAAGATGTTCATCATTTACCTGAAACAGCCGATTGTTATCAGCAAGAGAGAAGCAAGGATAGTAGAAATCCATTTTGATCAGCAACTTGGCATATCACAAGCTTCCATTCGAGCTTTGGGAGAAGACAAGCAGGTGACAGCTTTCTTACCTCCCCCAGCTTCAGGTTTTGTTTGTTTGTTTTTGTTTAAGATAGGGTTTCTCTGTGTAGCCCTGAAACTCACTCTGAGGACCAGGCTGCCCTTGAACTTGGAAATTCACTTGTCTTTGTCTCCCAAGTGCTGTGATTAAAGGCCTGTGCTACCATGCCCAGAGTCATTCCTTTTGATTATTTGAAAATGTGTCTTCTCATCTCTTCAGTATCCATGTTGGGTTTTGATGTACCCTTTGGTCAAACAGAAGACTTGAGAGTTCAGAGTCTAGTTTTAATTCTTCCTCATGTGTCATCGTTTAAATATGTAGGACATAAAAGCTCTTCCTGCCTTGAAATGCTTTGTTAATCTGCTCTGGACAGTGTGCAGCTTGTATTATTATTGTATTATTACTTCCTATCACACTCCTGAGGACACCAGCAGGGCTTCTTGACCCTTACTCCTGGCCCAACAAGGAATCAGCATGGAGTTTCTTCAACTCTATGCTGGTTCTTCCTGATAGAAATGGCCTGCGCCTGCCCTGGGATTCTGTGGTCTCCCCCTTGACCCTGCTTCTTCCTATGCGTACACGAGGGTGTTTTACCATCACAGACAGTGGACAAGACAAAGACATTTTTTACAAAAAGACATGCAGAAAAAGACAAAAAGAAACTGAATGGAAAGGTCAGAGGAAGGAGAGGAACAAGATGAGGGAGGGAGTCTTGGCTGGGTTCCTTTTTGAGTTATGTATTAAAGCATCTTACAGATGATAAAGCACTCTCAGTGTCCTACACAGGAGGATGAGGGTGAGAGATGAAGGAAAACTAACCACTAAGGAAAAAGCTTCCGCTGTAATGTTACAGGACAAACTGGTCTGGTGTATTAAGTTTGCCTTTACTTATGAGGACCATCAAAATCACACACACTTCCCAAACCAAGTAAGATGGTTCTGGTGTGGACAACTAGATTCTGCATGCATGGAGCCACAGTTCATGGAGTAGGAAGCTCCTGTGAGGAAAGGGTGGGATGTGGAGGGTCATGACTGGGTGCTCACTGCAGACTCACTGAGAAAAGTCACATCCCCAGAGGGAAGCATAGATTAAAAGTCACCCTAGGCCTCAGAACTACTAGCACCGGAAGAACCAGAGGATGGGTTTGTTTTGTTTTCTGTTTTTCTTTTTCCTTTCTTGCCCATTTTCTGCTATAAGTTATCAACGGTCTGAGTCACTGATAAAGGAACGGAGTTTATTTAACTCATGGCAATGGAGGCTGGAGTCGCCCTTGAGCGTGTTTTGATGGCTCAGCCTCTGATGAAGGCCTCTGGTCTGGGAAGCAGAGATCTCACACTCCAGCAACCCAGCACCCCAGCTCTCAGAGCTACTGCACTGGGGATACGGTTTCTAACCTGCAAAATCTGAAGAGCACATTCAAGCTATGTCAGATGACAGATGTATTAAGAACATGAGGGTGTGAATAAGAACAAAGCAATAGGGAGCCAGAGAAGATCCTGGGACGTGGTGAGTGTGGGTGATTGTAAGCCAGAAAGAGATGCATGCAAAAGAAGACAGCAGATACTCAGCTCCCCTAATTTATTAGTGTGCTGTGGGATAAACTACAATTTTTTTTTAAAGATACCGCTTTGAAAATGTATGTAGTCTTGGTTTGAAAATGTATGTGGTCTTGGCTTTCATTTCAGACGCCTATTTTGATAAAAGTCTCCTCTGGCCTTGAAAAAGAAGATGGTGAGGTTCCTAGTAGCCGCGAAAGAGAAACAGGTATGCTAGGAGGTGGCAGAATTCTGCCTCAAAATCCTCGTAGAAGCATGAGGGTGGCTTGGAAGAGGTTCCGCACACCCTGTGCTGGGCATGTAACAGCATCCCATGGAGGGCCATCATAGTCTTAAAGCTCCTTCTCCATCTGCTAATGTCCTCGTTTGGGACAGCTGGAGGTGACCAAGAAGAACAGATGATAGGGGTGGCAGGACATTGGGCTCTGCGGGGTCAGGGTCCTGCCTACTAGCAGGAAGCTTCTCTTGAATTTGCATTTCAAGTGCTTAGCTTTGGGTTTGAGATTTGAGGCACAACCTCACTACCAGCTCTTACCACAAGGTGGCGGTGTACCAGAGCCATGCTTGCCTAGAGAGTAAGGACAGAGCGCCAGCTTAGCTCGTGGAGGTTATGGGTGTGTGTGTGGGGGTCTGCTTGTTTGTTCCTTTTTTACTGAATATAGAGCATGCCGAACAATCCACAATCCTGCCAGAGTTCGAAGATCCTGAAGTTGACCGTTGCCTAATAACTCGCTGCTTTAATGTCCAGTCGGAGCCTGTTGTGAGTAAAGGGGGCTGGGCAAAGGGAGGCTGGGATTGTGGCCCTCAGGATAGATAAGCAATTGCCTCCTCTCCTGAATGCTACAACAGCTTTGGGTCAATAATTTGTCTTTGTCCTCGTTCAGATTGCGTTCATCTCCTGAGCTGATGTATTCTCTGTTCATTGAACATGATTCTCCCATGAAATGCCTGCCTTGCCTAGTCTGTCTTGTCCCCTCATTTGGGATCTGTAGGAAAATGTCTGCAAATTAATGTAGTGAAGGAGCCTGAGGGTCCGATGTGCTTTTTCTCTCTGGCTGGGGGTGTGTGGCCACATTGACTCATACTGTTGTTCTTGGGTCTTGGCATCCAACAATGGAGGTGTCCTAGTTAGGATTTCTATTGCTGCGATGAAACATCATGACCAAAGCAACTTGGGGAGGAAAGGGTGTATTTGGCTTATTCTTCCATAAGCACTGTTCATCACTGAAGGAAGTCAGGACAGGAACTCAAGCAGGGGAGGAACCTTGAGGCAAGAGCTGATGCAGAGGCCATGGAGGAGTGCTTCTTACTGGCTTGCTACTCATGGCTTACGCAACCTGCTTTCTTATAGAACCCAGGACCACTGGCTCAGGGGTGGCCCCCTCCACAATGGACTGGGCCCTCCCCCATCAATCACTAATTAAGAAAATGTCCTACAGGCTTGATCGCAGCCTGATCTTCTGGAGGCATTTTCTCAATTGAGGTTCTTTCCTCTCTGACTCTAGCTTGTATCAAGTTGACATAAAACTAGCCAGCCCAGTTGGTGACACCTAGCTCTTGGGTCTGGCCTTCTTAGGCTTTTAAAATGGGTACTCAGTTATAGACTGGCTGGGGCAGGAAGGGCTGGTGTCTTGTTTCACAGAGGGATGAGTGTGGGTGATGATGCTAGAAGAAAGGCTGTGGCATGTTTCCACTACAAAGAAATGAGAAGTGTTAGAGGTTTAAAATTAAACAATATAACAGTGTACCTGTCTGGCTCATTTAGGCATTTCTTCCTTTCCTGATATCCTTATGCAAATACATGGTCAGAGGTGCGATTGATAATGGTGTTATCATTTTCATGTTTAACAGCCAGAGATGAGTCTTTCAGATAAACTGTCACCTTTTAATGTCACCATTTAGGTGTCTTGGAAAGTTGAACCCTTCCCTGTGGCTGGACTCGCTTTGTAGACCAGGCTGGCCTCAAACTCAGAGATCCACCTGCCTGTGCCTGCAGGGGGCTGGGGTTAAAGGTGTGTGCCACCATGCCCGGCCCTGGGACATTCTTATAGCACTTCCTCTGGACCCATGACGTACCATGGTGATCTTTGATAGTGGCAAGTCCTTGCTTGTGATTTGGAAATGAAATGTTTTGGAACAACAGAGTCATTGGGAGCTAAGTTGTGTTCAGGAGTTCCTCAGAGGCAGAGTGGCTCCTAAAGACAGAACACTGAGACCTCTCTGGTACCATAGTAACTTTCTTTCTTTCTCTTTCTTCCTTTTTTTTTTGCAGATAACAAATACAGAAGACCATTCACCTGAAAACTCAAAACCAGATGACCCCAAACAAGGTACAGTGCATTTTCTCTAATATCACTGAGTGCTCTATTTAAATGTTTACCCAAAATGCTTACCATTATTTTATTTTAAACCTTTGGTCCTTAGAAATAACTTCAAAACCTGAGTATCCTTCAGATGTACAAGAATCATCAGTTCAAACTCAGGCCTCTAAATTAAATGATACAAAGTAAGTGATTTCATTTTTAAACATATTTCATTTTTTTTAATTGGCATAGTAACTGTACCCATTGATACTTCGAAGCCTGTCTGTATCTGTAGTAAGTTCCATGTTTGTGGAGACATTGTGTGCTGTCTATACATGTGTCAGCATGGTAATCGCCATGTTTATGGGAGATAGGGTGATTTTGGTTTTCCACACAAGTACCCATTGGGTATTGATCAATGAAAAGTTCTTGGCATGGTCATCTCAAATATTCATCATCTCTGGATAGTGAGAGATTTCAGCAGCCTCTTCTGTTATTCTGAAACAGAGACTACAGTGTTGTTAACTGTAGTCACCCTGATCTGATGCCAACACCAGGACCATCCTCTGGTCTGGCTGTAATTATGGACCAATTGTGCCCCATCACACCCTCTCACCTAGCTTCTGGTGACCACCATTTGATCGCCCCCTCTATGGGTTGGACTGTTCGGATCCCACATGACAGTGAGATTGTGTAGTATTTGTCTTTATCCACCTGGTTTATTTCACTTAGAGGAATGTCCTCCAGTGTCACCCATGTTGAGAATTTCCAGATTTCATCCTTGGTGGCTGAGTGGTATTCCATTGTGTGCTTGTACCATGTGTTCTTATCTGTTCATCTCTTGGTGAACATTTAGGCTATTGTAAAACTAAAAAACCACACAAGATGAAATGCTTGTTTGAGTACTACATGCTGACAGTTCAGTGTTTCCCCTAACCTGGCCATCCCATCTAAACTCCATGTGAAGTTTTCTGTAGAACAATGTGAGTTGTGTTGGCAAACTCTCCAGCCCTGCAGGGTCTTGAAAGCATCCCTTCAGAATTGTCTTTAGCAATATATTTTTCTGCTGCATTTTAGATTAAACACAAGATCAGGGCACAAACTCAGTTTTCTTCTGATTGAAACTCACAATAGTGCCATTTGTAACAGCATTAAGATATAATGTACTTGGGGATTAATTTGTAGGGTGCTTTGAGGATACAAGGGCTACTACAGAACACAGTGAAAGAAAAGAGAAACATATAAGTAGGAGGAGAGACATTGTGCTGCTGAGAGGGACAATTTAATATCAAGATCTCAATTCTGCCCAAATAGATCGAAGTGTTTAATATAATCCCTGGGTTGAATATCAATAGGCTTAGAAAGAAATTGACAAGCCATTTCTCAGTTCCTTGTGGGAACTTGAAGGTCCTGGGATAACAAAACAGGTTTTCAGACACTGCCTGATGTCCAGACTTACTAGAAGCTGAGATTGAGGTGTTGCCATAAAAATATGCAAATAAAACAGCAGGAAGTAAGGAAAGGCTTGCAAGTATGTAGATTGTTGGTGTATGAGGAAAATGCAGAGGCAGTTCATTGGAAAAAGATAAGGTTTTCTATAAACGATGCAAAAATAACTGAATATCCTTATGCAAGAAAACAAATGACCTTCCAGTCTTACTTTTCACTGTATAAAAATGGAACTAAAAGTGTGTCATAGGCTTATATATAAAACTTACTTGGAACAAATATGTGACTTTGCATGGGACAGTTTCGAAGATACCAAAGTAAAAACAGCCTGTAAACAACAAACTGATAAAACTTCATCAAAATAAAGCAACCCTTGGTACTCTTTGAAAAATCATTGTTATGAAAGAAAAGGAACAACCACAGCCTTGGTTGAAAATATTTGTAAATATTTGCTTCTGATCTTAGAGTTAAAATTTTCCACAGTAAAGACACAAACCAACGAAAACACAGGCAAAAGATTTAAGCAAGTTATGTCCCAAAGAAGCACCTGGTAGTGTCAGATGAGCACATGAGAGCAGTTCAGCGCTGTTAGTTACACGGGGAATGTGAGTCAGGTGACCACAAGATGCCTTATCCGTCCCCAGGATGCCTAATCTTAGAAATGGTGTCTGTACTTCATGTTCATGACCATATGGAGAGGACAGGACTCTCAAGTCTGCTGGTAGTTCCTTAAAGTATTGAATATATCCCTACCCTCGTGTCTGTCTGTTCCAATCCTGTATATTTTCCAAGATGTCTGTCAGCATATGTCCACAAAGGGAATGTGCACAGATGTTCAAGGCAGCTTTGTTTAGGAAAACTATCACATAGAAACAATTCAAATGCTCATTAATGGATGAATGGATGAACACAGTGGTGTAGGATGGGTGTCTCTAATCCAAATGCCTGGGACAAGGAGTGCTTCAGGGGTCAGACTTTGGAATATTTGTGTATATATAGTATCTTGGGAGTAAAACCCAAATATAAATGTAAAACTCATCTTGTCCCTTACATGCTGACACTCATGGGATGATGGCGATTTCATCTGGTGTTTCAGCACACCTGCAGTTCCAGTGACCCATCAAACAGGGCAGGTGTGGGTGTCTACTTGTGCCATCACATTCACACTTAGAATGTTTGGACTTTGATATTTGGGGTTTTTCTTTCCCGGTTTGTTTGTTTGTTTGTTTTTTGTTTTGTTTTTAAAGATCTGGAGCCTCCAACTTGCTTTGGATATAAACCCAAAAAGCAAGATTGGAAAATCATATAGTAGTTCTATCTTTAATTTTTTTTCTTTTGCATGGTATTATTTTCCATAGAAGCTGCCCCCCCCCCCATAGTACATACAAGTCCCAGTCACTCTACAATTTTGTCAGTGGACTGGATATTTGACAAGGGGTTACTTACTGTTAAACATAGACAAGGAGCTCTCAGAACTCAATAAAACAATGAAGAACAGGCAACATCTTCCCCCAGAAGACACACAAGTGACCAGCTGACACTCAGCATCACCAAACTCTGGGGACAACGTTTTACAAGTACCCCGGATGGGTCTTGGGTGGGGCTGGGGTTGGGAGGTTCCATTTTTGAGGCTACCTGTTCACCCCCCCCGCCACCCACCTTTCCTTGTGTCTGAGATAATGGACTCCAAAAATGTTCATTTTCTTTTGATTCTCCTTCCAGAAAGTCTATGTGGAAAATGGGTTGTAAGATCCATTTGTTCGTAGAAATGAGTGTATCCCACACACTGAGTCCATGATCAAGAAGTCAGACCTTTACAGTGAGGGGGAGGGCGAAGACGGTTGTGTCTGTCCTGTTAACTTGGTATGTTTTATTTTAGGGAAGATTCTGCCTTTGAGAGGGATGGAGAACAGGACAGAAAGATGCTGGTAATGTAGGAGTTTATATTGTTTAAGGTAGCACTTCCTTAATGTCCATCATTTGCAAGCCGTCTTCAGAATTGCCCTAACTCTGCTCCATGCTGTCTATAGTTACACCAAATCCACTATACAAGGAACTCTTGCAATTTCAAAAGGTAAAATAAGTGTTATTTCTAGTAGTATGTAGACCCCAGACAAATAATAGAAAATAACAATACTAACCATTTAGTATTATGCACATTTACTTACCGCTCTGTCTTCTCATTATTCGATGTTGGCTTTATGAGCTATTAACTGTGGAAAGGTAAATTTGCAACAGCCCACCTTATCTAATTAGATGAGTGAGATCAATTAACAAAACTAGAAGAGAAATGGATTTCAAGTTAAATCCCATTTGCTGGTAACTAGATCATAGAAGACTTAAAATCAAATTCCTTGAGTCAGCCTTTTGTACGGCAGCATGTATTCACAAACCTTCTCAAAAGGAGCAATCTTGCCTCATGGTAGATGAGAGATGATAGATCCTTTCTCTGACTATGGCCCAAAGAAACACATTGGACAAAAATGGGCATTGTTATGGTGACAAACACATTAAGGTCAAAGAGATGCATCAACAGGGCAGATGTGGGACTCTATTTCAACCCCCCAACACTGTTACCTTAAATTGGACCTGGGGCCTAAAGCTTGTTGTTGCTTTAAAAAAGAAAAAAGCCTAGTAAGTAGACACACTGTATGCCCATGACTTACCTTTAGTGGATTTTGTCCTGTTAAAGAACTGGAATGGACCATATATGGTGGCTCATACCTGCAATCCCAGAACATGGAAGGCTGAAGCAGGAGAACTTCCATGAGTGCAATGCCAGCTTGGGCTATAGCATGAGACACTGTGTCAAAACAAGCAACGAAAAAAAGTGTTACTGAATTTGTGTTTAAAGATGTGGCTTTCTGTCTTCGTGAGTCTAATTGCATTCACCCAGTGAGCCACTGGTAGTGTCTCTCACCTGGGAAAGCCCAGTACCCCTGAATTTAGCGTATTTTTAAAAATCTGAAAAATGAACACTGAAAAGAAAAGCTTTTTTTTCTTTTCTTTTTTCTTTCTTTCTTTCTTTCTTTCTTTCTTTCTTTTTTTTTTTTCAAGACAGGGTTTTTCTGTATAACAACCCTGGCTGTTCTGGACTCACTTTGTAGACCAGGCTAGGCTTAAACTCACAGAGGTCCACCTGCCTGTGCCTCTGGAGTGCTGGGATTAAAGGGGTGTGCAAACATACCCGGCAATTACAGACAGCTATGAACTGCCATCTGGGTGCTGCGATTTGAACCTAGGTCCTTTGGAAGAACAGACAGTGCTCTTAACCGCTGAGCCTTCTCTAAAGCTGAGATCATGAGTTGCCAGCAACTGTGTCCTGGTTTTCTCTTGCAGTCTTTCTTATCCTCAGTCCCTGAGATTCAGTGTCTCCACTTGGGGTCTGCAGACAATAATGCCCCATTGATACAGGACACAGTCAAGCATTGGGGATTTTTTTGTTTTTAAAGATCAGTATCTGTCAGGTTCCTGTTGGTGTGAAAAACTGAGGAAATCAGCTGTGAGGAGAGAAGGTCTGTCTGGTTCATTGTCACTGTCCTAGTGTAGGACTTGGGAGAATGGAGCTCATAAATGAGGCAGACTGAAGTCTCATGCAATAGCCGACTTTATTCAGAGCATCAGACAATTTATATACTCTGAAGGTTAAGAAAGGTCACATGAGTAAAGTTCTCATGAGTTCAAGCAGTAGACAATGAGTTCAAGCAGTAGACAATGACAAGGACAAGTCACACCCGGCAAAAACATGTTTTTCCATAGAGGCATATGAAGGCTAGTTTAAACATTTAATTGAATAACATCAGCAATTGATTATCTGAAGTAAACTCCCTCCTATACACTACACCTGGGAGGAGCACGAAAACACATTCCAAGAACAATTCCATGTTTTGAAGAATCTGAGGTCGCAAGACTCTTATTTTCTTGGGTTGTTCTCACCATCATTGAGAAATCTCACATAACTCCATTCCTGGACCGTGTCCTAACAGTTCATGGTTTCAGAGACTTCAGTTTGTCACTACTCAGTCCATTGACTTAATCCTGTGGTGGCATAATAAACCCTGACAGGAGTGCACATGGGAGGAGATCTTGTCACCTCCTGGTGGCTTGCAGCAAAGTTGAGATGTGGCAAGGATGCCAATATCCCCTTCAAAAGCATCCACGGTGAATTTACTTCCTTAGCCAGACTCTGTAACACTTCCTGGCAGTGCCTAGGGAGGGGAACAAAGATTTCAGGAGCCCTTGGCAGAATGTTTGGGATCCAGAGTATAGCAATCCCCAACCCCTGATTTCTTGTCTGTAGCCAAATGTAATAACCATTGTTGTAGATATCACAGTTTTATAAATAACTTTCAGTAAGTACCCTTTGACATAAAACCAAAGCAGCTAGATTGACCTTGCTGAGTGACTTTTTAAGTTGGATGCTTTAGATCAGTGGTTCTCAAGATCCTTTAATACAGCTTCTCATCATGTGGTGACCCCCAACCATAAAATTTCATTGCTACTTCATAACTGTAATTTTTCTGTTATGAATCATAGTGTAAATACCTATATTTTCCGATGGTCTTGGGTGACTCCTGTGAAAGGGTCATATGACTCCAAAAGGGTCACAACCCACAGATTGACAACCACTGCTTTAGAACAACAGCAGAAAGAACAAGAGTTGCTTGTTCTCTGTGAGCCACTGTGTTAAAGCGCTTCTGAGAAATGCTGGAAGGGGGTGTGTGTGTGTGTGGTGTGTTTAATTGTACATAGAGGGTGCTGATGGTTCCTTTCAGTATTCTCATTGTCATCTATTTTGGAAAAGTTTAATGATAGGAAACATCACTTCTTGGAGAGTAATGAAGACTCAAGTTCAAGTACCAGTGAACCATCTTGGACTCAGAGTCACAAAAGGAAATCCCTAAGAACATATTCCCAGAGGAGGAAGCCAAGGGTCAGCTCTCTAAGGAGTAAGCTAGTTTGTTTTCCTGGGCCACTTCTCAGTAAGTCAGCGAGTATTTGTGTTTCAGCATGTGATTGGGGAGGAAGGTACCAAGGGAATAAGTGATCTTGGGGACAACCTTCCCTGTAACACGTGCAAAGGCAGAATGCTTGCCCATGAAACCGAGTGTGGGGTCAGCCTACAGTTGACATATGAGGTATAAAAGGGTAAGAGGAACCTGGCATAAGCTGCAGCCATCTTCTGTAAGAAGTAGGTAGGTCTTGAGCTAACTCTTGGGAAAGAGAAGGAGTTGAAGAGCTGAGAAGTGGAGTCCTTGTTCAGTGAAACCAAAGTTGGAGAGGAGGAGCATGAGGCTGAATGACCAGAAGGCTCCTGAGTGCAGACACTGAGCAACCCCCCATTAGCAGGGGAACTGGTAGTGTGCGCATGCGGGATCAGGGGTAGGGGTGGGCATGTCACCTCTCATGAGGAAGTGTGTCCACTGTGTGCTCACTCTCTTTCAGTTCTGCCACTCTCCCTCATCAGTATTGGCAGTGTTCACCAGAAAGACCAAGTAAGTGGACTTCATTGGTTGCCTTATGGGTCAAATCGCATCACTTCCTTCGGGACTATGAGTAACAAAACAGGGGTCTCCTGGTATGATGTTGGCCAATGTAAAGATCAAGGATGTCTAAATATTTGGTATGAATCTCCAGGTAAATTTAGGTTGTTTTTTTTTTTTTTCTGGTCAACCTGAATGCTGCTGTAGGATCTTTATTTAAATACCTTTGCTGTCCTGATTTTCCGCAACTGCATGCTCTTGAATTTACATTTCAAAATGAACACATTGATGTGATTTTTCCTTTAGTTTCCAGTTTCCTGAGATGATATGTTCAAAGATTTTGCTTTTAATGATTTCAGCATTTCCACAGCAAGGCTGAAACAGCTTCAGGTTCATATAAATTTCATCCATAAAGTTATAAAAGTCTCAATTTCTCTTCCTTTATCCTTGTTTTATATCAAAAGACTAAGGAATATGGACACCACTAGCACTCTGCTCCCTGATGCCAAGGCATGTGGTTCATCTTATTAGCTGAATGACTTCCTTCTTTTAGCAGTTGTTTGTCAAATCTCTCCCCTCCCTCCCCCCACCCAGAGGACATCACCCAGTTTATCATAGTTTAATAAGGAGTAGTTGCTAGGATTCCAACGGTACCCTATCTACTTTTGCAGAAGTAGGATGCAGTTAGTCCTCTAGCCCCATCTACACCTGCTTTATTCCTTACCAAGAAATAAACTAAACCTGAGTCAGGATAAGTATACTTGTCCTTTGGAATCTGTGGGCAATTGGTTCCAGGATCCTGCTTAGATACCAACATCTGTAGATGATCATGTGCCTCTTAAAACAGCACACCATTTACATACGACCTGTGTACCCCTCGTGTAGACTTTAAATCACCATTAGATGACTTTATACCACCCAGTGCAGTGTCATGCTATGCACATAGTTGCTGTGCTGTATTATTTAAAGATTAACAACTAGAAAATGGTCTGTATATATTTGGTTTAGTTGCATTACTTTCCTGAATATTTTTGACCCATAATCTGTTGGATTCGTAGATGGAAAAAAAAAACTGTGACTATGCACAGCTATCTTTAACTTTTTGTTGAATAGTTCAGTCTAGAATAAGGGGTTATAAGTTGTAAATGGGCCAAAAGAAGATATTGAAATGAATACAGCTTTGGTTTTAAACCACTCTCGGTGCTCTCTCTCATCGGGGGCCCTTAGCATGACCTCTCCGGGCTCATCCACGTGTCCTTAAATAGGATAGCTCCTTGTTCCACCTGCTTCAGCTTAATTTGGGCTCTGCCCACTTAGCAGTTGAAAACAATGCCAGGCCATAAAGTCTTTCCTTGTTTCGCCTGGCTTCAACCTGGTTTTTCAGTCCATAGAGACTCTCCTCATTTCACATGACTTCATCCATAAGCTGATTAGCTAATTGCTCACAGCCAAGTTGATCTTCATGCCCCAGATTAAGAGACTGTATCAGAAACCTAGATATTTACTAAATATAATTTATGTTAACCTAACTCCCTACAGGGGAAGATAGGTATTGTATTCCTTGAGCCATAGAGTCAACATGGCAGCATGCAAAGTCTGCCTGTCAGAAAACTACCTTAGACTGGAAACTAAAGGGGCTATGTGTATTTACTTATAAGACCTGGCAGTGAGCGGAAGCTTGCCAACCCCCACTGAAAGTCAGCAGAGTGACCAGGATGGCTTGGGAGGTGCTGGACCCTGCCCCAAGTTTCTGATTGAACAGCTTGTAGTCGTGAATTGAGGATTTGCATTTCTGTTGAGTTCCTCTGTTGCTGGTCCTCTGACCTGGACCACACTGTTAGAAGCATCAGGTGGGAGTGATCAGTTAAGATTTGACTTCAGTGTTCTTCTAGTTTGGGGATTTCAGGGTCTCAGGTTTGTTTGGTTTTTGTTTTTTATTTTTTGAAACAGGTTTTCTGTGTATAAGAGCACTGGCTGTCCCAGAATTTGATTTGTAGACAAGGTTGACCTCACACTCAGAGATCCACCTGCCTCTGCCTCTCGAGTATCAGTGTTTTTTAATCCAGCAAATCCAATACTTATTTTCAATAGCCTTTAAGAAAACTATCTTGGGAGTTTTTATTGTTATTTTGAGTGCTATGAATCTTAATACTTAACAAGACTGTTATATTTTAGGCTGAGTTAACACCTCTATGGAGAGGCATCTCCAGGGGAAATGATACCACCCTTCCAGAAATTTCTGAAACAAAAGTGCAAGGTACTTCTGTGATTTTAACTCCAGAGGCAGAGTCTACACAGAAAATAGGTACTTGATTTTCAGTTTATGGGAGATGGTCTATAAAAGAGACTACTTTTTGGCTCCGTGTGTGTGTGTGTGTGTGTGTGTGTGTGTATGGAAGGGAGTGCATGTATGTCAGTGCCCGTGTGGAGGTCAGAGGACAACTTGCAGGAAATGGTTCTCTCCTTCCATGTGGATTCTGGGGACTGAACTTAAGCCATCAGTCTTGTCAGACAGAAAATGCCTTCATCCATTAAGCTATGTACCTGGCTCTGAGGAAAACCTTAAAAATAATATCTGAACAAGTGGTGGTGTGATGATTTTTGTGTTTCCAAACACAAAACTCTCAGAGGGTGAGTGATACTGAATTTTAACTTTGCTTTGATAGTTGAGTTGAACTTGTACCTGATAATCTTGCACTCCTTTTAAAGACTGGGAAGCTCAAACAGTGACCAAAACAGAAAGGAGAGCTAAACTTTTAAAAGGACTGATTGATAATAGGTTTAGTTTTTGGACCGTTGTTTCTGTTTCAACTGTCCACCTCTACAATCACAGAACAAAGGCAGCCACAAATGAGAAGCAGAAATCAAACTTCCCAATGAGGAAAGCCAGGATTTGATGGGTTCATGAGTGACTTGTAGCTAGCATTTAAAGAATTCACAACAGAATTTCTCAAACTCCAAAAACTGAAAAGATAATACTCTGAAATACATCTTATGAGGCCAGTAGTTCTTCAGCCATCCAAGCTAGATAAGGAACATTTGAAAAAGAAATTACGGGGGCTGGAGAGATGACTCAGAGGTTAAGAGCACTGGCTACTCTTCCAGAGATCCTGAGTTCAATTCCCAGCAACCACATGGTGGCTCAGAACTATCTATAATGAGATCTGGTGCCCTCTTCTGGCCTGCAGCCATACATGCAGGCCAAATACTGTATATATAATAAACAAATCTTAAAAAAAATAAAAGTAAGAAATTACATATGACTACCCCTAAAGAACACAGATGTAATACCCTGCTGATGTGCTGGCTGGTTTTTATGTCCACTAGACACAGGCTAGGAACATCTGGGAAGAGGGAACCTCAGTTAAGGAATTGCCTCCATCAGACTGCCCGTAGTGAGTTTAGAGGGCCTTTTCTTGATTATTGATTGTGTGACACAGCCCCAGCTCACTGTGGGTGGTGCCACCCCTGGGCAGGTGGTCCTGAGTAGTGTAAAAAAGCAGGGTGAACAAGCCACAAGGGACAAACCAAGCAGTGTTCCTCCATGGCTCCTGCTTCAGTTATTACCTCCAGGTTCCCCGACTTGAGTTTCTGCCCTGATTTTCTTCCTGCCTTGACTTCCTTTAATGACATGCTGTGGTGTGAAAGCCTCATGAACTCCCTTTCCTCTCCAAGTTGTTCTTTGTCATGGTGCTGTATTCCAGCAATAGGAACAGTAAGACAACTACTAAACTGATTTCAGCAGCACATTAAAAGCATTGTGCATTACAATCAAGTGGGATTTGTCCCTGGAATGCAAGAATGGTTTCAACTTATGAAAATTGATAAGTGTGATGTTTGCCACAATAACAAAGTGAGGAATAAAATTCATAATTTTAATAGACTTAGAATATTGGGGAAAGTCTAAATTCTTTTATGATTTAAAAAACTCTCGAAAATTAAATGTATATGGGATCTGCCTCAGCTATTAAAGGCTATGCATTAGTAACTTAGATCTCATGTCCTATAAAGGGGTGAAAAGATTTTGTCAAGATCCAGAAGAAGTTGACAAGTTGTCTACTCCACCATTCAATTCAGTACAGTCCTAGAAACATTTACCAGAGCAATCAGCAAGACAGAAATAAAAGGAATGTTTGAAGATATCATTCAATATAAAAAGAAATCCCAAAATGTTACCCCAAACTGTTAGAACTCACAAGCCAATTCATCAAAACAAAACAAAACCTATACAAAAATTAATTGTGCCTTTCCCTGGTGACTTATGTCTGAATGAAGAGGCTCACAACCCAGCTCCTCTACAAAGAGGACAGGAAGTAGCAGATGTCCTGCCCCGTAGAGGTGAGCGTTACCGCAGGGGCAAAGGAGGCTCACTCTAGGATAGCATATTGCCAGTTCTGCGTGGGCTTGTGTCAAGACTGTGAAAGAGTTCATCACCTCTGCTTCATCTTGTGTGAGCCCAGACACCTGCCATTGACGGGATAGAGAGAGGACCTGCTGCCACATCTTCAGGCATGACCTGAGGAGCCTTAAATAACTCCCTTGAGTCCAACTAAAAAAACCCTGCCCCTGAGTGGACATGCATGTAGAGCTTTCAAAAGGAACTTTGCCTTGCTCTGGCTGTCGTCTGACCACTGGCCACGTAGTCTACAGGCAGAAAAAATGTGGATGTTTCCAGTACCTGTGCCCTACCAGCACAGGTTCTGCTGCCACCATTATCTAACCATGCACAATTGTCAGGACCCAGTGTGAGTGCCACAGGAGAGCCCTGCATGCAGCTTGTCCCCACGCATCGCCTGGACCCACACCACTGGCTGTTAGTGCTATATCTCTGTTCTTTTGATTTACCTGACCACCTCCATTTTAAGCATTTCTGTTGGGTTTTCAGAGTTGCAATCACTTTGCTAAGTTTTCTCCCTTTTGGATTTTGAGCTCCAACTCACTGTTAAATTCACTTTGGACACTGTCTTGTCAAAGTCTTGTATAGGACGGGTTTTCTTTCTAACTCTCTACACAATCATTAATTCTGCTAAAAAGTAAAGCTCTGAATTCTTAGACTTACCGGCTGTCTGAAGTTTTGAATTCCCCTACAGGGGAGTTTTTCAGATGAGGATGGCTCGTGGATGCTGGCTGTGTCATATTCTTACCAACAGACTTTTTGAAGGAATACTTAAATCATCAAAGTCAGGAGAAAGAAATGTAAATATGTTGAAATAAATGATAGTAGAAACAAACATACCAAAACCTGTGAAATGTGGTAAAAGTAGTATTAAGGGAGAAGTCTGGGGGCTGGAGAGCTGACTCAGCAGTTAACATACTTGGGGTTCTGGGGAGGACCCAGGTTCATTTCCAGCATCCATGCAACAGTACACAACCATCTGTAACTTTAGTTTCAGGGCTTCTAACGCCCTCTTCTGGCCTCTGTGGGAGTCAGGCATGCACATATATGCAGGCAACACACAAGATAAAAATATCTTAATAGTTTATTCAATAGAGGTGAGGGAGACATAAGACATTTTCATGGTTATAAAAGTCTTTTTTTTTTCCTTTTTTAAATGAAGACAGGGTTTCTATGTGTAACAGCCCTGGCTGTCCTGGACTTGCTTTGTAGACCAGGCTGACTTCGAACTCACAGAAATCTACTTGCTTCTGCCTCTTGAGTGCTGGGATTAAAGATGTGAGCCACCATGCCCAGTTCATTTTCTTTTTTTAATCCTAATGTTTTTATTATTTGGAAATTTCACATAGTACACATTCACTTCCCAGTCCTCACAGGCCTATCCCCCACCCCCAATCCTTATGACTTCCTCTAAAATGAAAAAATCAAGTCCTATTTGTGTTGCTCACTGGAGCATGGCCAAAGTTCCAGTGGCCAGCCCCTAAAAGATAAACTGATTCTTCTGCCCCACCCTTGCCAGAAGCCATCAACTATAAAGAACCACACTTCAGCTCTTATTACAGTTTTTAAGAGTTCTATTCAGTAGTTTCCTGTTTAGACTGTTTCATAATCTGTTTTAAAAATAGGAAAGCATATAGCAATTAGTGCCTAAAAAAACACAATTTTTTAAATGTTTAACATAGCTTAAGAGATGGTGAAGTGGCTTGGTGATTAAGAATGAATGCTGGCTGCTCTTCCAGAGGTCCTGAGTTCAATTCTCAAACTACATGGTGGCTCATGACCATCTAGGTATAAGGGGATCTGATGCCTTTTTCTGGCCTATAGGTATACATGCATACAAGAGTACATGAAAAATAAAACCAAAAACAGCCTGACAATGTCATTCAAGGATGTAAAAAAAAAAAAAACTCACAATGGACAGATAATATATTATCTATCTTGTTCCTGTTTTAAGAAGTCAAAGTTGTATTTTAAAAAGATAAAAACAATTAGCTATACTAAACAGCAGAAGTTGACTCATGTAATCAGTGATGATGGGGACATTATAACCAATACCACAGGAATACAGATTATTACAGAAAACTATATAAAAACTATATCCACAAATTAGAGGATTAAAAGAAATGGGCAAATCTCTGGACACACATTCTACCAAAACTGATCCACGAGAACAGAAAACCTAGCAACCAATGGGATTGGATCAATAAACAGTTTCCTTTCAAAGCAAAGCCCTGGAAGTAGCTATACTGCTGAATTTTTACCAAATTTTTAAAGAATAATGAAAATCTTCAAATTAGTCCATAAAGCTAAAAATAGGAAACATTTTTTTCTAAATTCCTAAAACCAACCAATCCCCCACCCCCAAAGAAAAACAAAACCAAATAAAAACTGTGTGTCAGAGGTTGACATCAGCTGTCTTTCTCAATTCCTCTCTACCTTAATTTGTATGTACACATGAAGGTCAGAGGATAACCATTTGGTATCAGTCCTTGCCTTCTCACTGTTTTGAGACACGGTTTCTTAACTGCTGCATAAAGTGGACTAGCTGGCCCGTGAGTTTCTGGAGAGTCTCCTGTGTCTGCCTTCCATCTTTCCTGTGGGCACAGTGAGGTTACAGGTGTTTGTGCTACTACATCTGCTTTTTCGTGGGGTCTAGGAACTCCAGGCTTGCATGGCAAGCACTCAGAGTCAATGAGCTCCCATCTCCACCTGTCACCTGTGCTGGTGACAGCATTGCCCTTTTAACCAAAAAGTGACAAGCACACAGCAAACTACACAGAACCCCAGATGAATATATATGAAATTTTTTTTTGAGACAGGGTTTCTCTGTGCAGCCCTGGCTATCCTGGAACTCACTCTGTAGATCAGGCTGGCCTTGAACTCACAGAGATCCTCCTGCCTCTGCCTCCCTAGTGTTGGGATTAAAGGTGTGCACCATCACATCCGGCAATTACAGACAGCTGTGAACTTCCATGTGGGTGCTGGGATTTGAACCCAAGTCCTTTGGAATAGCAGCCAGTACTCAACTGCTGAGCCATCTCTCCAGCCCTATATATGAATTCTTAATATACTAACAAATTAATTCAATATATCAAACAAAGATTTTTCACCATCACAATGCTGTTTTCATCCTAGGGATGCAAGGATAATCAGAAAAGAGTTGTGTAATAGAATTAGCCACTAAGGAATAAGTACCAAGGCTATCCTGAGTGGGAGGGGCTGTAGACCAGTGAGAGAACATTTGAGTGCTGTATGCTGGGTTGACCTTTAGCACGCACACACATACACACAAAACAAAAAACCCTCAAACCTTAAGAAATTGGCTCACCCTCGTTATGATGACTGAAAAATACTGCTGGCAAGGATGTGGACAATGGGAACTCTTTTATACCCTGGTCCTCATGTAAACTAGTGCAGTTATTATGGAAACTGATTTTAAGGTTCCTTACAAAACTAAGAATAGTCTTACTACACAGTGCAAACTGCCACATTTCTGTGCATGTAACCAAAGAGAATGAAATCAGGATACCAAAGAGGCACACCTCCAGGATGAGGTTTACTGTGCCACACAGTGGCTAAAATATGGAGTCAGCCCAGGTTCCCCCACAAAGACAGGTAGCAAAAATGTAGCATGTATATGCATGTGTTAAGCTAGGGAAAAGAGTGGGGTCTTGCCTTTTGCATCTAAATGGTTGGAACCTGAAAGATTGGTGTGGAATAAGCCAAACACAGACCAGTACCAAGTGTCCTTTCTCATTTGAAGAAGCTAAATTCCTCTTGACAGTAGGAGTAGGTCACTAGAAGTTGGGGAGGGGGTGTGTGGGTGGAGAGGGTGGACAAAGGATGGCTGGCTTTAATCAATGCGTATTTGATTTATAGAAATATCACACTCCATTAATATTTACAATTCATGTGAATTTTAAAATCTATCATATCCTCCATGCTAGCCAAGAATTATCCAAAACAGAATGTAAGAAGATCCCATTTATGATGAAATAATAAGAGTAAATTAAGCAAGAGAGTGAAAGCTCCGTGTACTGAAGAAAAAAAGACATTAGATAAGTATTTGAGGAATATATGAATACATGAAAAGCTCTCTCCTCTGGACTGGAAGAATTAATATTTTAAGAATATCACACCACCCAAAGTTTACATGCAGTCTTTATCAACATTCTAAATGCATTCTTCACCAAAATAGAAAAATTTATTCTAAAAATTATATGAAGCCACAGAAGATCTCAAATAACCACAGCAATCTTGGGAAAGAACAGTACTCAGATTCATATGTCAAAACTCCCTCATTTCAATTTATATTACAGAGCTATAGAAAGTTGGTATAAAAAGAGGCCAGTTGGATCAAATATAAACACCACACATATGGTCAATTAATAATCCTTGCCAAAGATGCTAAACTAAATGACAGGGAAAGAAAAGTGTTTAATGAATCTTAAAAAGTGGACATCCACATGCAGAAGAATTGAGCAAGACTTTTGTTTTACACCATGAACAAACCCCCAAATGGATTAAATGTGGCATTAGAAACTACTGAAGCATGAATCACAATAGCCAAGTTATAGAACTAACCTAGGTGTCCATCAAGAGAGGAATGGATAAAGAAAATGTGGTAGGAGCTGCAGGGATGGCTCAGCAGTTCAGATCACTGGATGATGCTCTTCCATACATTCTGGGTTCAGTTCCCAGCACCCATATTGTGGCTCACAACTTCTACAACTGTAGTTCCATAGGATCCAATGCCCTCTTTTGGTGTGCATGCAAACAAACCATCCATGTGTGTAAAATAAACACATCTTTTAAAAAAGTGGTACATAAATTTGTTTCATCATGAAAAGTGATGTCATTTTTGGAAAATTGATGCAATTGGAGCTAATCAGATTAAGAGTCTGTGACAAATATGTGGCATTTTTATTTTTGGTTTTACCGGCATATGTGTGTGTGTGTGTGTGTGTGTGTGTGTGTGCCTGGTACCCCTGGAGGCCAGGAGAGGGTATCAAAATACCTGGAAATGGAGTAAAAGATGGTTGTGAGCTGCCACGGAGGTGCTGGGAATCAAACTGGGGGCCTCTAGAAGAGCAGTCTGTGCTCTTAACTACTGAGCCATCTCTCCAGCCCCTAAATGCGTTTCCTTATTTGTGGGTCCTAGAGTTTACAGATACATAAGACACAAAAGTAGGAAGAGTTGTCTCAGGAGCAAAGGAGACTAATAGGCAATATGCTCAAAGTATATTTATTATATACTTGCATGAAATGGCTATGCAGCCCCACAGTATACAACAAGGCAGCTGTAATGTTCTTGAAACAAAGCATAGGGAAAGGGCTCCTTGACACTGGTCTTGGCAATGACTTTTCAGATATGACACAAAAGTAGGCAGCAGACGTAGGTAGATAAGAAGTAAAGAAGACTGCATCAATAGAGAGGCTTCTGTACAGCAGAGAGCAGGCCTGACAGCTTACAGAAAAGATGTTTGTGTATAACTGGTAAAGGTGTTGAAAATAACCTGTAAGAAACTTGCAGTTTCAGTGTGAAAAAGAATTAAAAGTGGACAAAATACCCAAATACCCACCAAATCTATGAGAAGGTACTCGTTGTCATTAACCTAAACCCATGGTAAGTTGTTGGAACAACTTAAACATCTATTAATGAACAAGTGGTTGACAATAGCGTGGTGTGCATGAGATTCCACCCTGTGTTCTATGGAAAGCAAGTTTGGTCTTTTGTGGGAAAGATCAATTCTGTAGGATATTTCACTGTGTGAAATGAACCAAATGGCGAGGCACTGTATGATCTTCACCCATGTGTGGAATCTAAAAAATTCAAAATGATAGAAGCAGAAAATAAAATATTGTTTGCCATGTGGGTGGGGAAATGGAGAAGTCCATCAAATCATGCAAATCTTACGTTTTTAGTTGAGGAGGTTTTGTAGGCGTTGAATGACATGTTAGATTAATTTGAATGTGATCGTCAATGAATGATGTACGGACAAATCATGTCATTACCCAGAGGAAAGAGTAATGAAAGGTGTCAATTTAAGTCATAGGAGAGAAAAGCAAGGTTGGATGGAGCACATAGGCAGCTGCTGAGGTAAACAGCCACTGACTGTTCATTTTATCTATGGACATACAAACCCAACAAGCCCTGAGAGACACAAAACTCTTGTTTAAGACTTTTCCTCATCTTTTAACGATGGAACATGATACAGAGATCAGTCAGAGATGCTATTTGTCTTTGTTTCTTGATCTTGTTTCTCACTGGGAATAATTTTCTCTAATATTCAGAACTTCAAAGTCCTCATCTATTGAGCAGGCTGTCTTCCTCAGAGAGTCCAGAAGTTGAAGAAGATGTGCCTCAGGTACTACTAATTATTCATTCAACTTTCCAGAATTAAAATTATATTTGCATAAAACAATTGCTCATTCTGTTAAGAGGATGGTACAGTGCCACTTCCTTGTTCCACACTTATGCATATGTACCAATTATATTTGTATTTTGTGTTTTAGATTGTGAACAGAGAATCATTCATGGAAAACAGTAGCTTCAAACATAAGCTAGAAAACTTGGAACACCGAGGTGCTTGAGTAATTCTCTTTTGGGGTCTTTTGGGGGGAGAAAATATAATTAATCTGGGCCATTTTTCAGATAATCACTTTGCACATGTTTGTTTCATGTGTGTTTTAAAAATAATCATATTCTTTGATTGCATGGTCTAATCGCTCCACCTTATCTTCAGGTCCCAATATTTTTTCTTCTGCTTGATCTTGTCTACCAATCAGGATTTACCCTGAAATTTTTAACTGGGTAATTGATTTTTTTCCAATTCAAACTTCATTTGACCTTGAATTTTCTTTAGTATTTCTATCTTCTTATCGACGTTAGTTTTTGAATTCTGAATTGTCTTCATCATGTCATTCAGCATGTTTGTATTTCTTGGATTTCAAGCAGTAAGTTTTTTTGTCCTCTCCCTATTAAGTTCATTCATGGTTAGTTTTATCCTCTTTAAACTCCTTGAATTCTTTTCTCTGTTTTTTTCTTTTCAACCCCCTCCCTGCTCTCCTCCAAGTCCTACCCTCCCCCCCTCTTTCCCCCTTCCCCCCCCCCCTTCTCTGAGGAGAAGGGGAGCCCCCCCCCCCCCACACTACCAACCCATCCTGGCACATCAAGTCACATCAGCACTAAGTGCATCCTATTCCAATGAGGCCAGACAAGACAGCCCAGCTAGAGGAAAATGATCCAAATGTAGACAACAGGGTTCATATCAGAGACAGCCCTCACTCCAATTGTTAAGGACCCACGTGAAAACCAAGCTGCCCATCAGCTACATTTGTGTAGGGAGCCTAGGTCCAGTCCATGCATGCTTTTTGGTTGGTGGTTCCATCTCTGTGAGCCCCCACGGGCCTAGGTTAGTTTATTCTGTAGGTCTTGTGAAGTTCTTGACCTCTTCAGCTCCCTCAATCCTTCCCCCAACTGTTCCACAAGATCTCTGTCTAATATTTGGTTGTGGGTCTCTGCATCTGTTTTGATCTTCTACTGGATAGAGAGTCTCTCAGAGGACAGTTATGCTAGGCTTCTGTCTGTAAACAGAGCAGAGTATCATCAATACTATCGGGTTGGTTCTCAAGTTGAACCAGTCATTGATTGGCCATTCCCTAGATCTCTTATCTATCTTTATCCCTGCACATCTTTAGGCAGAGTTAATTTTGGGTCAAAGGTTTTGTGGGTGGGTTAGTGTCCCCCTCCCTCCACTGGAAGTACTGCATAGCTACAGGAGGTGGCCACTTCAGTCTCCATATCCCCCACTGCTAGGAGTCTCAGCTAGGTTCAACCCCATATCCTCCTAGGAGCCTCCCCTATCCCAGGTCTTCAGCTTATCCCAGAGATGGTCCCCCAATAGGTTTCCTTCCTCATCTCTTTTGATTACTTTTGGTTGAAAGTCTATTTTATTAGATATTATAGTGGCTATTCCTGCTTGTTTCTTGGCTCTGCTTGCTTGGAAAACCTTTTTCCAACCCTTTACTCTGAGATAATGTCTATCTTTCTTGCTGAGGTATGTTTCTTGTATCCAGAAAAATGATGGATCCTGTTTTTGCATCCACTTTGTTAGCCTGTGTCTTTTTATTGAGGAATGATGTCCATTGATGTTGAGAGATATTAATGACCAGTGATTGTTGATTCCTGTCATTTTGATGTTGGTGGTGTTTGTGTGTGTCTGTGTGTGTGTGAGAGAGAGAGATTGTGTGTGATTCCCTTCTTTTGGCTCTGCTTGTGTAAAAATTATTTATTTCCTGTATTTTCTTGGGAGTAGTTAGCCTCCTTGTGTTGGAATTTTCCTTCTAGTATCCTCTGTATTACTGGGTTAATGGGAACATATTGTTTACCATTGGTTTTGTCATGGAATATCTTGTTTTCTCCATCTATGGTGAGAGTTTTGCCGGGTATAGTAGTATGGGCTGGCATCTATGATCTCTCTTAGAGACTGCGTGACATCTGCTCAGTCCCTTCTGGCCTTTAAAGTCTCTGTTTAGAAGTCTGGTGTAATTCTAATAGGTTTACCTTTATATGTTACTTGGCCCTTATCCCTTGTGACTTTTAATAGTCTTTGTTTGTTCTGTACATTTAGTGTTTGATTATTATGTGGTGGGAGGATTTTATTTTTTGGTCCAATCTATTTGGTGTTCTGTCAGCATTTATAGGCATCTCTTTCTTTAGGTTAGAGAAATTTTCTTCTGTGATTTTGTTGAAGATATTTTATGGGCCTTTGAGCTGGAAATCTTCTCATTCTTTTCTTCTTATTCTCAGGTTTGGTCTTTTCATAGTGTCCCAGATTTCCTGGATGTTTTGTGTTAGAAACTTTTTAGATTTAGTATTTTCTCTGACCAATGTATCAATTTCTTCTATCATATCTTCTGTGTCTGAGATTCTCTCTTACATCTCTTGTATTCTGTTGATGATGCTTGTGTATGTAATTCCTGTTCTCTTTCCCAGGTTTTCCATCTACAGGATTGCCTCAGTTTGTGTTTACTTTATTGCTTCAGATCTTGAACACTTTTAGTCATTTCCTTCTCCTGTTTAATTGTATTTTCCTATATTTAAGGGATCTATTCATTTTCTTCAACTGTTTGATTTTGTTTTCCTGTATTTCTTTGAAGGACTTATTAATTTCCTCCTTAAAAGCCTCTATCATCATCATCATCATCATCATCATCATCATCATCATCGATTAGATTTAAGGTCATTTTCTTGCACTTCAGATGTGTTAGGATATTCAGAACTTGCTGTAGTAGGATATAGCTGGGTTCTGGTGGTACCATATTGCCCTGGATTTTGTTGATTTGTGTTTTTATGCTAGCCTTTATCCATCTGCTTGTCTATGGTATTGGCAGGCTTTTGTGGTGCCTGATGCCAGTAGGTTTCTGGGGTTGCAGGTAGAGCTAGTAGTCCCTGATGGCAGCAAGCCTCTGGTAGTACCTGATGGCTGCTGGCCTTTGGGATTGCAGGTTGAGATGGGGCCTGGGAAATGGCATATGGATGGCACAGGACAGAGCTGGGTTTGTCTGGAGGGACACAACAGGCAATTGGCTCCTTGAATTCTTTAATCGCTTTTGGTAGTTGTTTTAGAGCTCTGTGTCATTGGATTCATCTAGGTAATTCTCTTTGGCAAACATTTCTATAGTTTGGGGGTTTGAGGAAGAGTCATGTCTTGGCTTTTCATATTGTTTGTGTTTTTTTTGTCATGTGACTTGGGCATGTGGACTCATTTCACTGGTTGTGCACCTATCAGCCTCTACTGAGTGGAAGTTTTTGCTCTTGTCCAAAACTGGCTGACTTCAGATCAGGTATGAAGACTTGTAGATCAGTCCTTTGGGTATTCGGCATTGACATTTGACAGGAGAGATTGGATTGATTCCAATTCACTGGTAACCAGAAAACAAGTGAATGTGGGTCCAAGCTGGGATCTGAGCCTAGAAGGGTAGTATGGGGCACCAGGTTTGGGACAAACTTACTGATAGATTATATTGGCTGTTGTGAAGGTGGGTGCTGCCAATGCTTGACCTGGAGGTGTTGAGGTGGTGTGTGGGTAGGCATCTGAGGGACTCATCTGGTGGGTTGACTCCCGTGCAAATCCAGATCCCCCTGTGTGTGGATCTGCGGGACTTGTTTGGATAGCTTACACTGCTGTGAGAGACTCCCAATGGGCTTGAGCAGAGAGGAGAGGTGGTTGACAAACTCACTCAGCTGGTTTATACTCTTGTACAATTCCCAATGGGCCTGGGCAGGGTTGTATGGGAACTGTCTACCAGATTTTCTTTTAGTTAATTCATTTGTTTTTCGAGATAGGGTTTTTCTGTGTAATAGCCCTGGCTGCCTTGGACTTGGTTTGTAGACCAGTCTGGCCTCAAACTCACAGAGATCCTCCTGCCTCTTCCTCCCGAGTGCTGGGATTAAAGGCATGCACTGCCACACCCGGCTAATTAATTCATTTGTTGATGAACATACAGGCTCATTCTCTGACTTGGTTATTTCAACCAGTGGATGACCAGGCGTCTCCATAGTATGCAAACTTAGATTCCTTTGGATATAGTCCCAGGAATGGCATAGCTGTGCTTTGTGGTACTTCTGTTCTTAGTGTTTTCAGCGATCTTCCTACTGATTTCCATAGTGGCTGCACTAATTTGCATTCTCACCAACAGTATATATAACGGCACCACCCCCATCCTTGCAGTACGTGTTGTTTGCTTGATGACTGAAGTGAGATAGAATTTAAATGTGTTTTTTATTTGCATTTCTCTGATGACTAAAGCTGTCACTTTTTAAAATATGTTTATTGACCATTTATGCTTAATGTTTTTGAAAACCGTCTGCTCAATTCATTTGTTAATTTATTGCTGGGGTATTTGTATATACTTTGGAGTTTTTATTTTTTTTCTAAATATTTGTCCCCTGTTGGATATATAGCTGAAAAAGATATTTCCTCATTCTGTGGGCTGGCTCTTTATTCTGTTGTTTCCTTTGCTATGCCAAAGCTTTTAAATTTTATGTGATCTCATTTATTAATTCTTGCTATGATTTTGTAGGCAATTGGAGTCCTTTACAAAAATTTCCTGCCTCAACCTATGTCTTGAAGTGCTTTCCCTGTGTTTTCTCTAGCAGTTTTAAAATTTCAGATCTTACAGTGATATCTTTCACACATTTCAAGTTCACTTTGGTAAAGAGTGAAAACTAGGGATCTAATTTCACTCTTCCATTTGTATGTGCCCGTTCTCCTAGCACCATTTGTTAAAGAGGTACTAAAAAGTGATCTGCTAATTCAATGCCACCCCCATCATACTTTCAGGGACACATAGAAATGGGAGAACTCTAAAGTTCATAAGGATGCACAAAAGACGTAAATCATAGAAGTTGATCCCAAGCAGAAGGAGCAAGGCTGAAGGCACCACAGTACCCGGCTTCAAATAACTCCACCCAGTAGTGAAAATAACATGATATTGACACACAAAACATAGAGGCCAAAGGAAGGGAATAGAGGATTCACAAATAAACCCACAGCTACAGCCACCTGGGAATATTTTTGCTGTCCACTGCTCTGGCTTTATTTAGAACACTGTGTTTAGCAAGTCTGTCTGTATCTCGTGAAGCAGAGAATTCCTAAATGTGTCTGAGATCATCAAAGGCATGCCTGCGGCCAAGTCTTCCTTCAGACACCAGTGCTTTGTTGATTAGGTGGTGCTCAGTCCACCTGCTAAAAATAAGTAATTAGTAACGAGAAGGAGATGAGGTTTACTTGTGTTGCATTGGGGTTAGATATTAACTGCCAATAAAGAGGTCCATGGCCAGTGAAAGTGTATAGAATGAGTGACCACAGGGTACCTGTCCCCAAATGGAACAGCTGCAACACAGCTCCTATACACGAGACTAAGGGAACATTACAGAAGTGGAAGTGGAAATGTTTTTAAGAATCTGAGATTAACACTAACACTGTGTGACACTTTCTTCTGGACAGGACAGAGATGTTGCTCCCAGGATCGTTCGACAACATGGCCACCTGCACAAGACCTGCAAAGACCACAGTAATTGATACACCCGTATAGATGCAGGAAACCCTTTCAAGGCCCACCCTAGATGAAGAGCTACTGGCAGTCAGTGGCTACTGATGGAGGGAGAAATGTAGAAATAATTAACTAAATTGTCTACCAGTATTTAGATTATCGTTAATTGCCTGGCAGCTGTTAATCTTTAACCAGCTGTTATAAATGAGCACACAGACCACATGCTATTTCACAAGACTTGGCCTGGATTGAGGAATCTTAGCCCATCTAAGCTATCTCTTCATTCTAGTTCCAAAATATGATCCCGTATGTACATACATCCCCTTGAATTGTTATTCTCCACACTAGGCCAGTGTTCCAGGCCATGTGGAGTGACATCCTTTTCTCTATCCCATAATGTGTGTGTCCTCCAACCTGTTCCTTGCTGCTTGTCTTCGAGGCTTCTTCTACCCATCTACTGGAGGCTGCTTCTTCTGACTATTCTAGGCTTCTGAAGCCCAGACACCTTAGTCCTGCCTACCTCTTTCTTTGCCCAATCTCAGGCCTCAGCATTTATTCAACAAATCAGAGACAATGTAAGTGACAGATAGCAAGCAGGACCAATTAATTAACATTTAGAATGTTTAACATCACCCCATCAGAGAAATGCTTTTTTTTTTTTCTTCAGGGATGAGACCTCAATCTTAAGGAGTCAGCCCTAAATGCATGAAAATAATTATAATACTAACTGGACTCAGTAGGATGTGCTTGTGCGTGTGTGCATGTGCATCTGTCTGTAGAGGTTTTAAGTGTAAGGAGGTGGGTTGGGGGATACAAAAAGGGTTGTTTGGGGAGATGGGTGTAGAAAGACTTATATCAACATAGGGTGGTGCAGATACAGCAGACACGTGAAATTCTCAAAAGAGGACAAGATACAATTCAAACAAAAGAAATATGTACACAAGTTACATCATAGTGCTGTTTATGTTTAGAGATACCAGATGGGAGTGTTGCTGCCCCAAAGCAATCAAGATTAGAAGATGCTCCAGGGTCCCCCGTTGTGACAGGTAAGTCCATGCACTTAGCCAGCAGCTGAGGGGAGGGGTGAGGTCGATGGGTCTGCTCTTAATGTACCAATGTGTATTGCAAGAGCTACATCCTAAGATCACCAGGGCTGCAGCAGCCTATCCGCTAAGCATTTTGTTCTTTCCAAGACAACCACATTGCTACACAAATTGCAGATAAAAGAGAGCACCCTTGCTTCTAGCACTTTGTAGAGTTGGCAAAGTTTCTGCTCTGTATCTCTTCTTTACGACCTGCAGATTCTAAAATTAGAGGCTTCTGCTTAGCTGGTAGTTATTACATTTGTGTGCATACATAAATTATAATCAAAGAGAATGATCTGGCATGTCTATGTGAGCTTGGCTAGCTTTCTGGATGAATAGTACTGTATAACTTGAAATGAAGGGCTCCAAAAAGACAAATTGGGAAGCCTGAAGGGACAAGATGATCATGATTTGAGATAACCTGGAGCTTCTGGTGTGAGCTTGAAGAAGGCAGATGATGTTGGTGTCTCATGTGAATCCTAAAAGCACCTGCTACGTTTTTTTGGTTTTGTTTTTGTTTTTGTTTTGTAAGGAATGAATGCATTGGTGAATGCAAATCCTTTAGAACAGAGACCTCTTTTATGCCTAGGTGAGTCTCCCACCTAGAAATTCTGCCAGGTCATCCCCAGTGACATAACCTGTCATATCCTCTGTTATTTATGTACACACATATGCACATCAAGCACGTGTGAAAGACAACCTTCTGGTGTCAGTTCTCTCCTTGTATAGGACCCAAGGATCGAGCACAGGTCATCAGGCACAGTGACAAACACCCTTACCCACTGAGCCATTTCACTGTTGTGTGTTCTTTACAACTTCCTGCAATGCCTAAGCCTCTACCTCGGGCCCAGTACCAGTTGATCTGATTTAAGGTTCTGAGAATGTTTGGATGAAATGAGCACTTCAGAGAGGGAAGGTTTGTTGGGAGGCAGCATGAGGTGCCTGTCCTACTGATTCAATATGAGCTGACTAGTGTGGTCAGGGGCAGCCCCATTGCAGAATCAGATCCAGGTAGCTAGTGGGAGTGTCTATGGTTGATATTTGTGCTTCTGAGAAATTGTTCCATCTTCTTTTTTTTTTTAAGGTAGTCATGTATCTCAAACTATATATTTTTTTAATAATTTATTTTTTATTTCTTCAAGTTACATCTCAATCACAATCCCCTCCCTACTCCCCCCTCTAGTCCCACCCTTCCACCCTCCTCCCCCTCACCCCCCCCATCCTCTTCCCTTTTTTTTTTTTTTTAGTTTAAGGTATTTATTTTTCCCGCCAACAGCTCTCCCTTTCAGTCCAAATAATGGTTCTTTTCCTTATAACTATAAATACAATACAAAATAACAAAAATAAATAGGCCACGATTATAAGAGTTATATGGCTTAGCATACATTCCCAGTGTCCAGTCCATATGTATTTGGCACCTGACTTTAACATTCTACTATCTAACCATCTCCATGAGTTTAAAGTTCTATA